>OZ012636.1:48393718-48841488 GCA_963942525.1 Ptychoptera contaminata | reverse complement strand
TGGATTGTAATAATTAGTACATTTTTTTATAACCACAATATTATAGAAATAAAATTCTAAAAAGTTACATTATATTAGAATTTAATTAGGAAATGCGTTGAATTTCTTATTTTATTTTTTTAATTAACTCACTAAATATCATAATAAGGACAGATTATAGTGATGTGTAACCAGGCTCCTTCACTGCTTGAATGTATATTATCCATATTATTATTATTATTATAAATATAATTTGACTTTTTTTGTTTATAGCCTAAGTAAATTTCGTTAAGATATATATAAATAAAAATGCTTCTGATGGTGCTGTTGCTGCGTACGACAAAATTATAGACACGAAATCTAAAAACGTAGACTATATAGGAAACGTAAATGTTTGCTGATGAAGATGAAGAACATGACAATGATGATGATGATGGAAGACTAGAATGGTGTTTGCTAGGATTAACATTAAGGCTTTATATATATATATATATATATATATATATATATATATATATATATATATATATATATATATATATATATATATATATATATACGATTTTTTTTTTCAATTTTGAACGCATAATTTTTTCTCTCTAATATATAAAAAAATGAATTCTTTAGTCCTGCCTTCACCACTCTTAGTTCTTTTCTATACGGCATTATGTTTAGCAAAATGAAAATAAAATATAAAATATGTTCATATATATACAATTTTTTTTTACAAATATATATGATGACAAAGGAAATGAGAAAATATCACGTTGTTATAAAAATTATATTCCATCACCGCCAGCATCTATTCTACTCTGTATTATATTTACATCAGTCAGCTTTGTCTTTATTTATTTCGATTCTTTTTTTTTTTTTGATCTGTTTTTTAGCCGACTTTTTTTTCATCTTCCTCCTTTTCTATAGAAACTTGTGGTAAATATAATAATAATAATAAATGTTAAAGGGGATGATTATGCAAACAATGCATTGAAAAAAACAACAACTTATTTTACAATATAATATAGCTTAGTTAGTTGTTTTATTTTTGTTTTGTTTCAACTAGTTGAAATGTTATTTAGTTAACCCTAGTCGCATTTAAGTAAAGAAAAAATGAACACTGAATATCCAAGAAGAAATCGAAAAAAAAAAACAATATTAAAAAGAAATAGAAAAAATACGTAGGAAAACTGCTACTGAGCACTACTGGCCTTACGTTTTTAGAATAAGAATTAGATCAGATTTTTGTGCACATGGCACACATTACATTATATTTTATTATTATTTCTTGAATCCATATAAGTTAAGGATTGTTTTGGTGATTGTATCATATTTTATATATCTAGCAATAAAATAGGAGGACGTAACAAAAACCAAAAAATAAAATAATAATACAGAAGAAAATGATATAAACTTAATAAAATAAAATAATAAAGAATTATTTTTACTTCTATCTCATGAGAATAATTCATCAAATAAAAATTGATAGTGCTAGGTAGACGACGGGTAAAACGTAAATCTCTTATAATAAATTTAATTGAATTTATATCAAAACAAAGATTATTTATAATTGAAAAAAAAAATGATGTTAGAGAATAATACAATAAAAAATACATGCACAGCAAAATTGCGTTTGTAATTTAAGATTAAAGTATGTCTTAAGTGTCCAATACATCAAACTATTGAAGCTTTATTCTATGTTTGTAATACAATTTTTCTGTTGCCAGAACCGTATTCCCATTCCTTACACTCATCATTGAGCGATGGTAAAATATGACAAAAGTATAATTGAATGAACACATATCGTTCACATACTTCCTGTCTAAACGTCTATATGTTAAGATATATAAACATTATGTTGATTAAAATTATAAATGCGGTCATAAGTGTGAAAATTAATTAAAATACTTTTCATTTACTTTTGTCTATCGTTTATTACTATTATTTTTATATTTTTTTTCTTTCATTTATAGTTTTTGCTCAACCGTTTTATGTTTGTAATGAAAAATGAGATTGAACGATTTGTCTTTCTAACATGTTTTTATATTTTTAGTCTTTTATTTTATATCGTTTGAATTTTTTTTTTGTTTTTTTTTTTTGGCTTTTGATTCTGTATTTATACTTTGCTGATTTTATTTTCTATTTTTTTCTTTCCTATATTATTATTATTATTATTATTATTATTATTATTATTATTATTGTTGTTCGTTTTAGTTTTTCTCTTCACTTGACTTCTATTTATTTTTATTGTTTTTGTGTTATAGTTCAACGTTTTGATTATTTTGAAAAAGAAATAAAAACGATAAGAGAATTCTTAGTTTAATTTTTCCATTTCTTATATGAATATAACTATATATTGTGTTTTTGCAATAATAATAATAATTGTTGGTAGCAGCACGGTTAAATGGTTGCCACATAATAAAATAAGACAGTAGAAATGAAATTAAGAAAATAATCATAATTACTAACCTGTACAGTTGGCCAAGATTATAGTGGGCGTTAACATGATCAGCCGAGTAACGTATCGCCTCAATAAAATGATGTTCAGCTAAATCTGGACCCAGCATAAGTGTACCTAAATTATTATGTGCACTAGCATATGTAGGCCAGAGACTATTTAAAAAATCCAAAAGTTTGTTCATTTGGTGAAATTAGACCACAACCACCATGCAGCAGCAGCAGAATTTTTTTTGAAATGAGAGAATTAAATAGATTTGATTTTTTTTTTATTTTTCTACTAACTTTCTTTTCTATAATTGGAATTCATAAACTATAAATTTGTTTGTGGCAAGGCATGGAGATATTTGTTTAAAATTTTAATTTGTTATTTTTTGTTCTGTATGGTAAAAGTTTATAGTGCCTGTGTAAACTCAAAATAACTCTTGTCTTGTCTTGTTATGCTATGTTTTACATTATGCCATATAACTACTTTTGTTTATTTATTAAATTTTTGTATTTTATAACACGTGTAGGCTGTACTTTGGATTAGCTTAATGAAATTATGTCTATTTCTACAAAAGAATATATAAATACTTTTTCTTTGTTTCTTTTTTATTTCAATTTTATAAATTCACTTACACCAGTTTATAGCTTGTGAAAATTAAAATAATATAAGAATTCACCTTTTGCTTAGTAGCACAGTATATCTTAAAATTTATTTAACAATCCTATATTTATTATTATTATTATTTTGATTATTTATTTTTTTAATTTTTGGTATAAATGTATTTGTTAATTGTGTAAAACTTTTATTTATATAATTTTAAGCAAAGTGTTATGGAATAACATCTACTGAGCTTTCAGTGATTTTATTCATTAAATTTATACTAAAATATATATATAGGTTTTGTTATTTTGTTTTAGCTTTTTATAGTTAAATTTTGTTTGCCTGTGTCGTCAGCACACACTCGTTTTATATAATATACGTTTCTACAGATATATTAAAGAATTTGCATAAATTTTAATTAGTGCTCATGCTGTTTCAACAACAAATTTTACACTAACAATATATATTTATTTAAATATAGTATTTACGCACTTTACATTTAGCCATTCACATATTCGTATGTATGGTAAATATTTCGTTGATAAGATTAAATCTTTTGCTAGCAAATTCGATTATCTCAATATGCTGACTAAAGCTAAAATAACTAAGGCATTTTCTTTATTACATTATTATTGTTTTTTTTCTTCGTTTTACTTTTTGTTTAAATGGAAATGAGCTGGAAGATTATTTCATCACCCAACAGCAAACAAAAACCAAAAAAGTAAAAAAAAAATCTTCACTATTTCGTTATATGTGTCGTATTTATTCAACATTGTACGTCTGTTTGTATATTGTGTGAAATAAACAGACAAAAAAAGTGTATATATAATAAAAAAGATGGGCAAATAACGACTGTTTGTTAAGTAAATGTGTGAAAACAAGGCATAAAATTCTTATCAGATTTCTATATAACAAGGTTTTTTCATTATGCCTTTTTTTTGCCTTGCCTTTTCCATCTTTATATTTCGCAATAGATTTATAAAGAATGAAAAAAATAAAATAAAACAAACAAACAAATAAGACATAATAAAGTTAATCTTAGTAATTTAAAAGAATCAAAGAATGTGTACAAACCTTAAAGCTTGCTTATAGTGCAGAATTGCTAAGTCGTGTTTAGATGAATCTCGTAGAAAATTACCTAGATTGTAATGCATTTTAGCATTATGTGGCAAAATGGCTAATCCCGCTCTGAAAAACATTAAAAAAAAAAAAATAAAAAATTCACAATCATTATAAGCTCAACAAATATAATTTAAAAAAAAATGAATGATTTTTTTTTTATATCCATTGAATATTTAAATCTATAAAATAATATTGTGGTATTCAATGATTATGGTCAATGTAGTGTTAAATAGAGCTCAATAGTCAACGAGATGCAGACAGCCAAATACCAATGAGGTGTTCAATGATGTTTTTAATTTTAAAAATAAATAAAATTTTATATAAATAAAAAATAAATACACTAGAAAAAGTGAAATATTAAAAATTAATAAAAATGAATAAATGTAGAGTAGAGGATAAATATTGGCAACAATTTTATAAATTTATTAAAGGCAAAGGCGTGTTGTCAACTAGAATAAATTTTTTTTTTGTTTAATAAAATATGACAGGCTGCCAACAACAAAACACATTTTTTTTTGCTTTGCATCTGATTTTTTGCCTTCGCAACACGTTTACAAACTACTGAATAATTTATATTTCGTATTTTATTCTATTTTCCAGTATTTTTCTTTTACAAGAAAATTATAAACAGAGAAAAAAAAAATAAAAAATATATAAATGCATTGAATAAATATGAAAAATAATAAATAAATATGAAACAAGCAAAAACGGAAAATATTCGGTAGGAAAAACTGAAAACTGAAAATATAAAAAGGAACTGTAGATATAAATCTATATTTTTTGACACGCGTTTATTGTATTCACATTTATTAAATTAATTTATATGTTGATCATTTCTTTAATTCCCTATACATCCTCTCAATGTATTCGATGGATTGTTAAAATGATTTATAGACTTGTATGTTTTTATTTATTTAAATCGAATTGGACAATATTAAGTAAGTAAAGTGAGACAGACAATATATATATTTTTCAAACGCGGTAACTGATAATAGAAAAGTGTGTAAAATGACAACAACAAAAAAAAAAAGAAAAATGAAATCTCATCAATCTTCCAACGGTTTTCGGCGACATAGTATAAAAAAATAATGCATAAACAAAATATCCGTTTAATAATGGTGTGAGTTTAGTAAACCGTAAAAATGTTACAAAGCTTTCTCACAAATCTCATCCCACGCATCGCATTTTATTTTATAAAGAATTTTTAACCAAAATCCTTATCATTCTATTAAAATTTTTGCGAAAAACAAAAAATTGGTTACAGAAAATGTTAGCGAAGAAATAAAGTTTCAAAACAGCAAAATGATAAAAAAATAAATAAAGAAATTCCAGCTTACTTTAGCAATGTTTCCCTTGTGTACCAGTCTCGATTTCTTGTCACAGTTTTACAACATCCACCTGCAATAAGGACAACCGTTGCCAGTGTGAGTAAGCCTCGATATTTTGGTGTAGCCTCCCACAACATCTGTGCTCCATAAACGACAAGCAGGACACATCCAAGGCTATAATAAAATTAAAAAAAGATGAAAATAAAATTTAAAACAAGAGTCAGTAGAATATTTTATTGCACTGATTAAGAATAAATTTTCAATCTCTATAGAGACTTTTATACACAAATTTATGTTTGAATACAAAAAGACATTCGTAAAAAATGTACGAGGAGTTTTTGCAACTTTTTTTAAGCCATTTCAAATAACAATTTACGCGCTTAACTGTATTCATTTAGTTTGCGAAAGCTTCAATTCTGATAATTGATTTATCGAAGCAACATAGCAAAATACATTTTGAAACTATAAAAGTTTTTGTTATTTAATAACTAAAGCCAAATTGTTGTGTCAATTAACAATTCTTTGTTCTATACAATTTTTTACTATATAAAATTTTTTTTAATGTTTTTTGTAAAGCTTTTAAATTGCTGCAATTTTTAAATTTTATTCCATCATAATTATTTTTTTTTCTTTTTTCGTAAAAATTTTCTCTATTCAGTGCAAAAAGTAAATTAAAAAATTAAAAAAGAAAAAAAGTGCAGCGAATACATTAATTTACATTACCTTGGTATGTAGAGTACACGTTCGGCAACCACAAAACCGACTGTGACCACAAGATTTGTTGCTGGTAGAAATGGTAAAACAAGTAATAGAAATCCCAACACCAAAGGTACGTGACGTTGTTGCTACGAATTAAATAACATTGAAAAAAAAGTTTATATATAAATATATAATTAAAATAATTTATACAAGTATAAACATTCTATAAAATTGATTTATGTAGATTGAGTAAATAAAATAAACACGAGTATGATGCCGTAGATGTAAATGAAATGAATTAAGCATACTTGAATAAATTTAGCTAATCGTAATCATTGTAAATGCTGTAATATAATGTCATAGTATTTCATTCGCGTATTTAGATTAAAAAGACTCGAAAGAGCTGATCTTGTGTGTGCTTTGAATAAATAAATATAATAGAAAAGATGTTGATGGTTCTTTTGCCCACGCTATCTTTCCCATACTTGCCTCAGATTTAAATCAACTGGGCAGCATTTTGTTTTTTGCTTTTATTTATATTGCTTGAATTCTATTATTAATGCCACACGATTATTCAAAGCAAAATGATTTTTTATAGCCTGTTTTGCATTATAAAATGATTTTTTTTCAACCATTGGCCACACACTTTTTTTTATTTCTACTAACTTAGTCTTTGCATTTTATAAAGAAAATCAAGCAAATTTTCTTTATTGCCAACATCTGATGTCTTCTACACAAATTACAATTGTGTTAAAATTAGTGCAATCAATGTTTTGAGTTTTTTTTTTTACTGTTTTATTGATTTGCTAAAATGTAATTGCTTTTTTATTTTAAATTCGCAACAGACAATAAAAAACGACGCTAAAAAGAATAGAAAAAAGGAAATAAAAGTGAGGAAAATATTTTCGTCTGAAAAAGCACAATTTGGAGAGGAAAGAGAAGAAATAAATTTCAAGGAAAGATCAATCAACACAAACGATCCGAGCGAAACAGTTGTAATGAATAATGTCTTTTTAAAATATTAGCTTTTAATAAGAACGGGGGTTAAAGTATTATTATATTTTATTTTTATTTCTTGCCAAAATATGAATTTATAAAGGGAAACTAAGGGTGGTATAGCTTCTTTACATTTCTTTTATTATCAAAAGAATACATGACCTTATCGAATAACCCTGTATTTATACTTGTTATGAATACAAAATACAGCAATAATATTAAACTAAGTTTTAGAAAAGACAGTGGGTGCAAAAATAAAAGAAAGGAAAAAAACTAATAATAATGATATTCATTATGACGACCATTTGTTTGATTTTGTTCCTTCCTTCGCATGCTACTTAATATTTATAAATGTATACTAGAAAGTGGCGCGAATCATCGCATTGTTATAATAGTAAACGGACGATTATATATTTATATTTTTTTTATGCTGAATTAAGGGTTTCATTGCGATAAAGAAAACGAAAAAAAAAAATTTTTTTTTGCTATTTATTACGGCATCGTTACGGGTCAATTGTTTAACCGTATATTCATCATAATAAAAATCAGAAACGTTATTTATTTTTTTCTTAGTTAATAAAAACTTTATAGTAACCATATGATAATAAATATAAGGAAACTTACCTCAAAGTCCATAATACCCCTGTACGCTAATAGTAAAGCGGCGCCAAAGGCGACAAATGTCAGCATGTTTCTGGGATCACTGATTGATGTTAAAAGTGGTATCGACCCCATTTGCCAGTCATGACTAAGTGTTGATGGGCATAAAACTAGCCACCAGTTGAAAGCTGCCAGGTAGCAAAATGTCAAAAGTCTATACAAATAAGAAAAATGTATATAATTTTTATTTTTTTGTTATATCATATTGACCACTATAAATGTGGTAACATATGTCGTGTTCTCGCGATAGAAATTTATAAAAGAAGTTTTTAGAAAAAAAATATATATAAATACAAAAACAAAACAACGGTTTATAACTATAACAAGTTGGAACGTCCTCTGACGATGATTTTTATGATAAGTTGGCTGGTGGTTTTATTAAATGAATAATGGCAATTGGCGTGATGGTAGAAACAAGGAGGAAGTCATTAATAAATGTCACTTGCGGTTGCATTAAAGTGTAATTACACCAACATTTATCATGACCTATCATTTTAATATGAAAACATAAAATTATTGTGAGCTTTTTGCACACGGGGTTATTATAAAACATAAATAATGTTATGCAGACGAGAAAAACCACACAAATTGGTTCGGTATAATAATTACAAATTATTAAATTAAAATAAATTTGTGTGGCTAATTTTAAAGTTGGGTTAAGAAATTGAAATTGTTTTTCTTACCTAACATAGAGATTGGGATGAAAGGCTGTTGGGTTATCCTGCTGTGAGAATTTTGGTAACGAGCCTTGTAATAAGGCTAGACGCACAGCTAACAAGACACCCATGGAGATTAAAACCCGTGAAACCCTTCGACCAAATTGGTGTGTCTCTTCGCTCCACCGCACATCGAGTATCGTCCGCTTTAGCGATGGCCAACATCGGTACACATCATACGCCATATTCAGTAAAAACACAGTAATGCCTGTCTCCTTGGCCAGCATACTCAATCCACCTAACGCAATGCTTAGCCAAACAGCGTAGCTATCCGGATCGTCGGCATGCCTGCAATAAAATGGAAGAAAAATAAAATACAACCTCTTTGATTATATAGATATATGTATACAAAATATAGTTAAATCCCTTGAGAACTTAAGACACGACGGGTTATTTAAAGGAAAATGACATAGTAGAAAAGCAAAACAAAACAAAATACATTAATGATTTCTTTGGGCTTGAGGAGGAGAAGCCGCAAACACTTTTAAACATACACAAGTGTAATCGAAAAACGTGTTCAAATAAAAGTATCAATAAATAAAACCTCATCTGTTGAATTGATCCAAGCACAGAAAAGAAGTAAAAAAATAAAATAAAATAATAAATAAATAGAATTTCAAGAAGATAGACATTATAATAGCGATTGAACTGAATTTGGAATGTTGGATGGGTATTCGCATTATTTGATAAAAAGAGAGAAAAAAAGAGAGAGACTAAAAAAAAATTGCAGAAATAATAAAATTTATACACAAATAGTCCTCATTTTGCCATTTTTAAGCCTACATAAACTTTGTTAAATTTATTTTATATTTCTATTTCTTATTCATATACTTTTTTTGTGGGCACAATTTTTTCCCAATATACTGTTTGTTGCCACTCAAGCGAACAACCAACAAAAACTGTGTATCTACGTATGCCTGGCAATTGGGTGTATTTTTTGTGGAAATGACAAGGCTTTGCCGTTGACGAAGATCGAATTGTATAAAATGATAGACCCACGAAAAAAAAGAGAAGAAACAACAGAAAAAGTAGAAATTTTTAACGAGAAGAAAAAACACCCAAAAATGATTTATTGAGTCATTTTAAAATACAAATTACATTGTATTGAACAACGTTAAAGCTGTACAAGTTTAAATAAATCACAAATAATGGAAAATGTGGGATGAGAAGTTATCCAATATTTTATCAGTCGCACAGGCTACAATATTTCTCGTTGGTGGGTTAATTAAAAAAAATAAAATAAAGAAGAAGCTCAACTCTGTATTGAAACGAAACGAACGTAAGCAAAGGAAAAATTAAAAACATATCTATAATATAATATTTACAAAATCAACAACAGCAACAGTTTCCAATAACATGAAAATATCAACAGGAGCATAGAATATAAATTGTTATCTATTTTGTTATTTTCAAATTTTTGAAAAATACACAAATGAAATATATAGTAAAGAAACGAATTATACTATGGATCATATTTTATTATTATTAAAATTATAATAATTATTATTATTATTCAATTAAAATATTTGTCAAAGAATAAATATTGAATCGACAGGAAATTTTTTCACCATTATCAATTATAATACAGCAAATGGCTAATAAAATATAATTCATAGGTTATAAAAGATATAAATTTAATTATTTTTAAATAAATATGTATTGTATCTAACATTAAAACATAGATTTATACATAAAATCGATACAACATTAATGATATAATCAAATTTTATAGAATAGCATTAATTATGTAGACGCATTTGTTATAAATTTAGTTAGTTAATGAAAAAAAAAATAAACGGAATAAAAAACTCTTTTTCATTAAACTTTGCTTTTACACATGCTTTCAAAGTGTTTTTCACCTAACTAATATAATTTCGTTTAATATAAATATTTTTCTTATTTCGCTGTTTAACTATTATTTAAATTTTATAAACATACGGGGGCCCAGATAATGTATTCCCAAAATAATGTACAACCACAATAGAAAGATGAACGTTCCTCTAGTTAAATTTGGTTAATATTTATATATAACTTGGTTAATTAAACATATTTAACGTTCAATTTAATAACGTCTGTGCTTTGTTCTCGTGTATATATGAATTTTGTTTACACGTTCTCATAGGGGTTGTTAAATATTTAAGAAAATTATCCCCATATACATTTTCGTTTTATATAAATATATATTATTTTTTTATGTATTAGTAAAAATACGTTTTATTTCTTTACTCAATAAAGTTAGTTTTAAAGTTATTTTCCTTTCGTTGCTGTTTTATTTCAATTTTTTTTTTGCAAATATTAAACATGTACGTTTGCTTTTTTCTTTATATAATTTAAAAATGTTCGCTTGAAAACTATAAACTATTTATCGTTTTAATTTTTATTTATTTTTTGTTTTTTCTTTTCATTTAAGCTCTAAATTTTTCTATGCTTTTGTAAATAATTTAATTTAAAGTGTATACACAGAAGGAGAAAAAAAGGAACATTTTTTAAATGGTTTTTGCTGAATTGATGGTTTCTCGTCGTTCGTTATTGTTAAATTTAATTCTTTTTTCACTATTGTTGAACACAAGGAAATAATATGAATTCGATTTAATGAGAATTCTTTGATTATTTAGATGCAGAAAACTATTTATATAAAGCTAGTGCTGTTCTTATATATATATATATATATATATATATATATATATATATATATTTTGTTTGTCAACTGAGTTTTGGTCTTTAGTTTAAACTTTGTTCTTAGGAAAAAAAGAAGAATCGTATTGAACATACCAAGTTGAAATACTAAAGTGGAAAAATAATAATAATAGAAGAGTGGATATAAAATTGTGTATTCCATAAACGTATATAGAATGTTTTTTTATTTAGCTTTATAATTCAAGAAATTGGTATTTGTTGCATTAGTATTGTTTTAACATGGTTTATGAGTAAACTACATAGGTGATTGCAATGTTTTTGCACTTATTTGCTTCATGAATAGATTTTCCAAAAAAAGGTAGCATTACTGCGCTTTTATACATATATGTGTTTTTTTTTTGCGAATATTATATTAATATTATTGTTGTTTTTATTATCATTATTACTATTATTATTATTATTATTATTATTCTATACCTTATTCTAGATTAATAATGAATCTATAAGTTTAGGGTGTGAAAGAAATATGAAATGAAAATAATACCTGGAGGTCATAGACTTGTCACATTTTAACCTTTTCTATATTTTATTATTCTTCAACTGTATGAGTTTTACGTATTTTTCTTTTCTTAAAAAAAAAATACAAAACAAAACGAAAAGAATAACATTGAAGAACGTGAAATAAATGAGAATGTCATCAAGAAGAGTTATATAAGGTTTCTTTTTGTTTCAAAAAAATACATAACGACTACGCGTAGTTTTTTTTATAAAAGTTTAAACAATTAAGGCAAAGTCATAATAATAATAATTATTAATGTAAAATAAAATGTATGTAATATTTATTACATATACTTTGCATTAAGCCAATGAAGTGACTCTCTGTTTAATATTTACATCTATTGAAGCATGTTTTTATTTTGTTATTTTTAAGAAAATATGTAACGTTCGTTCCATTCAGACTATGCACTCTGTTGAAGAGGCGAGTTATTTTTTTAACAATTGTTAAAATGCAAAGGATGAAAAAAAACACAAAACATAGAAAACAAGTTAAAAAATCATGCAGCAGCAGCTGCAGAAATTACTCAACACATAACAACATAATATTATGATTTTTTTCTTGTCTTCTGGTTTTTAAATTTTCTTTTTTATTTTTAGTATTATAGTTTTCATTCTGTTCTCTAAACATTTTATTTCTATTAATATTTCTCTTTCGTTTGCTATATCGTATCGTTTTTCAATTTTATTTAATTTAATGAAAAATACTTTTGCGTATAACGAACCAAAATAAGGGGTTAAGTAAGAATTGTTATCATAAGAATGAATATTTTTCATTCTTTAAATATTTATTTTCAAGAATATTTTTTGCAAACTACATAGAAAATTAAAATACAGTTTTATTTTATATAACGAAAAATTAAAAAAAAAATCCTACTGTTATCAATTGTGTCAACATTCATCACTTTTTTACTGTGCGTTCAGGGTTGTTTTATTTAATCAAATGAATAAAAGACAAAAAAAATTATAATTGAATAAAAAAAATATCATAAATAAATTTTTAAAAAAAAAAGAAAAAAAATCCATTTATCTGTTACCATCTTGTCGTGTCGTTGAATTAATAAGAATAAATCCTTTACTTTTCGCTAAATATTTAATGTAAAAAACTCAATTTTTGTCGCTCTACTTTTTCGTACTTTATCATCATCATTATCATCAACGAAATATATATAATGGAAAAAGAGGAATATATATATGTATATATATATAAAAAAAACTCATGACACCTATTTTTAGCTTAATTTATTTTATAATAAAATTTCTAAATTTTCTCTGTCATCACATTACGTAATTTAAATTTTAATTTTCAAATGTATATTCAACTATAATTAATATTATATCTAGCAGCAACATTAATACGAGAGGAAAAAAAATCCAACAAATCATTGTACTTCGTCTGGAGTATGTCATAATGAATCTATTTTTCTTTTCTATCATTTTTTTTTTAATTTCATATTAAAATAACAATTAATTTGACAAATAAATAATCATAATGAATGACTTTGCATAAAAATTGCATTTATTATGGGGTGGCAATTAGTTGATTTTAATAAATTGTAATTTTCTAAAGAATAGAAATTTCTGTTTTATGCTTATCAGGATTGGTCTCTTTTAATATATTAAATTTTTTAATTCACTTTTGATTGATTGATTGCATTTTAAAAGTTGGATAAGATAAATTAAATTATTTTAACAATAAAAAAAAACTTACAACGATAATGACAATTATAATAATAATAATAATAATAATAATAATAATAATAATAATAATAATAATAATTACAGTGAACAAATAGTAAATACGAGACAAGTTAACAGCTTTGTACATGTGTAAACAAGTAAAATAAAAATGAAAACTCTTGAAAATAAGATAAAAAAAAAATTATAGTAATAATAATAAATAAAAACATGAATATAGGAAGAAAATTGAATGAAAGACAAGTAGACATCTGACATGTACGCTTTTATAATATAAGTTATTGTGCTTCGACTGTTGCTGTATGTTAAATCGAAAAATAAGATAGTTGGGTTGTGGGTTAAGCGATAGAAAACATTTTATTCGTCATACCTTTTTGCTGCATACATTTCACAGTATATATATGTATAAATAAATATAAATGTACGGTTTTTTGTATATAAATATATGGAATGATGGAAGACATAGAACTGAAGGCAACATAACATACAAACAATAATAGCAGAAAAAAAAGTATATAGACATTTTATTTGTTTTATTATAAACAATGCAAATAAATAATCTTTTTCTATTCTTCAATTTTCTCTTATTTAAATGTAAACATTGTTGCAGTTTAGCTAATATTTTATTATTATTATTATTTTATATTTTCTTTTGCCTTGATATGTTTAAGACATTACATACAGCTACTATTATTTTTATTAATAATTTAAATAGACAGGCTTCTATGCTTGATGTTTTTCTTCTAACATTTGCTTTTATAGTCATTTATTTATAATATTTGTTATAATTCAAAATAAAATTGCTAAATCATTCGATTTAATGTTTATTTTATTAACAAAAAATTTGTTTTTTATTTGTTTTCTGATTAAATACCACAAAAAAAAAAATTGCTGCAAACTATTTTTATTTCATTAGAATTTACGGAATTTCAATATAAAATATTTCATTTCTAATAATGGAAAAAGTGTGAGAATTGTTATATTTTTTTTTAATGAAAGGAAATTGTTAAATGGCATATGATTTTCCTTATAGATTCGAATCTAATCGTAATTGTAAAAGAGAAGCAAACAGAAGGAAAAAAAATGTAATAAACACAGAAAACAAAGGATGGTAAAGCTTTGAGTCAATTATAATCGAAATCAATAAAGTGGCGCAAATTGACAACTCGTCGTTTAGACATTTCTTCAATATAGTTTTTCTTTATTATTGCTTTCTTTATTTATATTTTGTTTGGTTTCTTGTTTTCTTATTTGTTTTTCTATCATTCTATGTTTCATTGTCGTTTGATTGAAGTGAGCAAGTTTGCAAGGATAAACCGATGATTATGAGGGTTATATTGTATGTGGTAATCGCGTGTTTGGACTTCTATAGAACTATAAGTGTATACTCTTGTATCATGCTTCGGTTTAATCAGACCTCCATCCACTGAAATAGAATATTGGCAGGAAATAGGTTTAGTTTTGCCAATTTACGTTCATTTGGTTTTAAGGAATATTGCTTTCATTTCTTTATTATTATTATTTTTCTTTTGGTTTGCTATCAACGTTTAATGGCTTTTATTTTATTTTCGGTTTTTATTTTTCATGATAAATCTAAAAATGACCAAATAAAATGGTTTGGCTAGAAATATTTTTTTTTTCGGTTTTTGAGGGTTTTTTATGGTATTTTCATTTTTTTTTTTTTTTTTTTTTGTGAAAACTGCGGTAAATATTTATCGACTGATGAGTTTGTTGTTAAAAATATGAGATGGTTTGACGATATAGAAATTTTTTGTAAAATTCTTAACAAGGACGAAATATTTGTTGGTGCTTTTGTGCTATTTTAAAGCGTTAGTTAAATCTTGATGACCCAAATGATTGACGTTAACGCGGTCATTTTTTTTTCTTTATAAACAAAACGAATTTTTTTTTTCTGTAATATATATTTCTATATATAAATACACAATTGTTCATCAAGAAGCGTATTGATAGAAGAAGCGTAGAAAATAAATGATGTTGATTAAGATAGGAACGGTAAAGTGTAAGCCCGTCTACTTTATACCGAATATAACTTTCTAATAAAGTCGTGCTTTTCTTATTTTATCAAGCAATCTATTAAGCTAGATGATCAAACATCAACAGCATTTTACTTATGGTGTTGGAAAACTTTCATTTTTTTTCTCTCGTCTATTCCTTCCCATTTTGTTCATAGAATCACCAAAAAAAATGAATAGAAACGATGAGGAGAAAAATACGAAAACGTTTTCTTTACCCCCTACTTGGCACATCTTTTTATACTAACAATGTTTTGTTGTTATATAAAATAATATCATTCAATTCATCATCATCACGACTAGCTAACATTTATACCACCAAACTTATCACTATTATATATAATAACTAATAATTTTTACTATAAATAAAAGACAATCATCGTACCGTACCCTTGGATAAAATATTGATGGAAATATTTTCAGTTCGTTAATGGGATGTTCAAATCTAAATGGATTGGTATATGACAGTATTATTATATAAATTTTTAGGATGTATTTAATACCACTTTAACCAAACCTCTAGTAATCGTAACTACATAATTACATTTCTTTAGTTTTTATAAAACAGCAAAAGGAATTATCGTCTATTAAAGAAGAAATAAGAATTAAAAGAAAATTAAACTTTCTTTACAAACAATGAAATAATGTTTAGTAAGCAACCACGAAATTACTATTAGAACATAAATATTAACATTAATTTTAATTTTTCTTTTTTATTTATATATGTATATTAAAGGGCATAAAACTTTACTCGATGACGTATGTATTGTGCTTCTCAGAAACAAGGCAGTAATGTTTTTCCAAAGAACGTTTATTGTTAATATTACCATACTTAACAATGCGTATTGCATGCCATAGTCAATTTTCGGTATAAGTTTTAACCAATATTCTAAGTAAATAAATTTTTTTTTGTTTATAAAAAAGTATAGGAAAAAGTTTAAAACCCGTTCATTAAAGAAATAGCATAGCAACGAAAATAAGTAGCTACTTAAAAACTTTTCTCTAAAATATAAATAAATTTATACAGTTTGCAGTTGGTGTGTTGTGTCTTGTTATTAATTTTAATAACTTTGCTTAACATTATTTCATTTATTTATTTTTTATTTTTCAATATGTTTTTTTATGCTTGGTATTTTCCTCAACGTCCTGCGCAAAATACACTATATAGGATTTTGTATCTTTAAAGTAAATTTTAAAATAAAATAACGATCAAAAGCAATTGCAAAAATGAAAAAAACTTAATAAAATAACTTAGTTAAGAGAAATAAGGAAAAAAAATAATTATAATAAAATCATATCAATTTCATCTTTATCTTAATTTAAACAAGAAAATGACTGTCAACTACCAAAAGTTTGTCTCCTCGTAAATGTTCCTTAACTTATTTTTATTTTTTTCATCTACACAATTTTCGTTAAGAACTTAAAAATTTATATTTAAATGAGCAATGAAGTGTTGTCAATGACATCTTTTCATTCTCTTATTATTATTTTTATTAGTATTATTCTCTTTTATGTTATATTTATATATATTTCTTCGTTTCTTAACAAAATTTAAAAAACAAAAATCATTTATGAATGAAAAAAGGCAAAAATATGTTTTTACACTTGTCAAAAATAGGTTTTTCAATTTTTCTCCGTTAAATAAAAATTTTCTTTTTTATTATATGATTTTTTTTATCTTTTGTTAAGTGAAATTGTATTAATAGAAACTCATACAAAATGTCAAAATAATAAATTCATTTGTCATATTAAATAACTTAATTAGAAATCTTTTGACAGTGAAATATTGAATTTCATTACATTTCTAATTTTAATAAAATTTATACATAACAAAAAAAAATGCCATTTGCAATGAATTAATTTTTATGCCTTTCGTCAGCTAAAATTCATAGACAATATTTCAATAAAGGTCTGAATAAAATAAAGGAAAATAAAAACAGTAATTCGAACGCTGTGAGTATTGTAGAGATGATGGGCCATGTGACAAATAAAAATAAATATACAAAGAATATAAATGGCCATCTATTATGCCGTGGATGGAAGGATATCAATCATTAAACACAATCGACAGTCCCCAATATTATGATAAGTGGCAATGTGACAACTATACGATTTTATTTTTATTTATTTATTTATTTTGCTTATTGTTTGTCATTTACAAACTGAATTATTAATAATAATTTTAATAAATAATTGAATAATTTAGAATATGAAATGAAAACTTCAAATATAATATTATTGATAAACGTGTTTTATTTATCTATGCTCAATGTATTTGGAACATTTTGTTGCTTCTTCTTAAATTGTTTTTCTTGAAATGGTTTTCTTCGACACACAATAAATAAAAAATGACGAAAATTTAATAAAAACAAGAAGAATTTGAGTAATGCTTAAATTAAGAATAAATAAAGTTTTGAATTTCATTGCTCTGTTATTATTATTATTATTTTTATCGTTGTTATTATTTTGTCTTAAATTGCTGAATTTTTCATAAAATATTTGCTAAAATAGGTAGCATTTGTAAAAAATAAAAGAGCTTTTTTTCTTCATGATAATATAAAAAAAAAGTTTCTCGTTATTTCTGAACAGTTATATAAATATTATGACAATTTTGATGGAAGCTTCGTTATTACTTATTTTATTGTTGACTCTTTCTCATCTCATATTATATTGAAGTAACTATAATTTATATATAAAAAAATAACTTCACTTACCCATGATAAACAAGTAATGATACTAAGAAAAAAATACATGCAAGCACATCGGCTCGTCCAACAATTCCAGTTACCTGTTTGTAAAAAATAAACAAAGATAATTTAATTAATAAAATGCCTGTGTAAGTAAATGTTTCGTTTTATTTTTCTCACATTCATATTATCACTGCTACTATATGTTGTAAACTAACAAAAATTAAATTACATATACTCGTCATACAGGTGGAATAAAAAGACAAGTGATAAAGTATAAAAAACATTTTACTTAAGAATATGTTACAGTGGTTCCTGTTATTCTGCATAAATGAACAAAATTTATTGTTTGCCATGAATGTCTGTATTTTTATGTGTTGTTTCTGGTGTTTTTTTTTTTAATTTTTATTTTTTTATCTTGATTATACTGTTTTTGCCAACCAATAGCTTTTTGCTCAAAATCATTAAATTACCAAAACGAAAAAAAAAAAAAATAATAAAAATGAAAAAGCAAAAATAAAGAAAATAAAAACATGTGAATATGCTCGTATATTTTGGAATCGGATTGCCAATCGCTCCCAAGTGAGTCACTCAAAATGATGCCTTGTTCACATTGGATAGGATAAGATAGGATTGAATGAGAATATAAAAAGAAAAAAAGAGAAAGTAAAAATAGCTATAACACATTCCTGACTATATCAATATTACCGTCTGTTTACTCTGTATACGTCCAGATATATTTACAGCCCTTATGTGGGTGCTTCCAACTCTTGCCAAATATTTATTACAATGTTCTGTTAAATAAAATATACAAACAATCATATTGGTGTTTCAGTTCTTCTCAATTTTTTTTTTATTTTTCTTTGTTTCCAACTTTTCTGGATCTAATAAAGAAACAAACAGTGAAATGTACACAAACTAAATGGATGTAGATATGCACGAACAGAACAAGAACAAAAAACTATTCTATTTTGATTCGATTTTGTTGTACTATTATATCGTTCATAAAAGTAAAATAGTTTTTTGCATGTAGTATTCATCAATTCAACACTATTTTTTATTTTATCCTTTTTTGCATTACTGTACTGTACAGACTATATACTTTTGATTATATTTATACTTTCAATGGCTAAACTTATATTCAACATGACGTGACGATGACTTTGTGGTTGATTATTTTTATTTGGTTATTTCTTTCCTTTTTTTATTGCTATAATATTTTTTCTTCTGACTAACCTATTACGTTTTATTTATTCAATAACCCACTCACCTTTTACAATGTTGTACAGGCAATGTAATTTTATTTATTTATTTTTTTGATAGTTATTCGTACCTAATGCGACACAATCTAAATGATATTTTGCCAGAAACAAGTCACTACACAAAGGTAAAGAATTGACAAAAAAAATATATTTCATTTACTCTACACAACATAATGTTATGTTATCTTTATTCATGCAATATGTGTATAAAATAAGTAAACTAAAGTTAAATCCGGAAAATAGTGGCAATAGAATTTTCCGGATTTGATTTTTCATTCTATAAAAAGTTTTAAATTTAGTTTCAAAAGCCAGCTGATTTTTTATGAGAAGTATTTTTTTATTTGTTTTTTTTTTTTTTATTAAAACATGACTATTCAGTGCATGCCTTTTATTTTGTTTGGCGAATAAAAAATATATATGCTTACAAAACTTTAATATGGCTTTATACAATGACATTTAATAAATGCGGTAACAAAATGTAACATTTCTGAAGCAGAATAAAAACAAAAACAGCCGAGAAGACACACAAAACTCACAAAATTCAACAAACATAGTTTTTTTTTCAGAAAGTAAACAAACAACATTACAAAAAAGAAGAAAAACAAATCTCGTTACATCTCTAAATAATGTCAAAATGTTTACCTAGTTGTTGTTGGTGTTGTTTATTTTCAAGTGGAAATTTAATGTAAATTTGAGGAGCACATAGAAAAACATAAAAATATAAAAAAGAACCAAACTTCATACCTTTTCATTACTGAAGCCGAATTGACTAAGCTAGGTGATCTTGCATTAAAAATACTCAAACCGTATCGCTTTGATCAATATTCACCTGCATATAGTGTTTATTCACATGCATAACAACCCAACTCTACTCGTCTAGTAGAAACTATATAAACAATATGTTTTCCAGTACAAAGTTTTTGCCTAAAAGCAAAAACTTTAATTGTCTCTACCTCTAAAAGTATTATAGGAAAAATATACAAATAGTTTCTATTGCATCGTATTTTTGTTTGTTTTATTTCTATGTAAAAAAAAATTGTTCTGTTATTTTATGTTGGCAGCGCATTAAACGTAAAGCTAGGTAAATTTGTATACCTTGCATGTCATCCTCAAACTAAAGTTTGGAAAAAAATATAGAAAAAATAATAATGAAAATAAAAACTGCAGAAACGTAAAGCCCACCCAAACAAATACTACGACAACTTTAATAGGAAATCTATTTCCACTATTTTTATTTATTCATGCTTTTTTCAGTTTCTATTTTAATTCTGCTACCAGCTGTTCGTTTCTCTTTGTCAGTTATTATTTCGTTAAAATGCAAAAATAATATGTAAACTTCAGATATAAGTTCCATGTTATTCAACATATTTGCATGATAAAAAATCATTTCAGTTAAGCTAAATTAAAAGAGAAATAATTTCTGAGAAAAATGTTTTATATAAATTATGTTTATCCTTGAAACAGCGTCCGAGCTATTAATTTTGATTATTTATTTTTTTGTATTTTCTTTTTCATCTGTTGGTCAATCCCATTTTATTAATATTGTATCTATTTAACTTTCAATTGAGAGATACTGGCATGAATTTTAAAATAGTAATTTAACTTTATAACATTTCATTTTACTTTTATTTTTTAAAAATCGATTGAATGACGGAACTAGATGTTAAAAATACATATAATAAAGGGGAATAAGCAGAGAGAAAAATAAGATGGAATTTTTATTTATCGAAAACCTTATACACGCGTTGTTTTTAATATATAATGAAATCCATCTGCTGTATTAAGATCAAACGGCACAAAATGTAAATGTTTACAATGCTAGAATGTTTGCAAGGTAAGTTCAGTTCAAGGCGATGCTTTTAACAATATTTATTTTCTAGAATTTAGAGAAACGAAATAGTGAAAAATTCATACGTACAATAAAGATGGAGATGAAGTGGGCAAATAAAATAGATAGAGAAAGCGAATAAAATCTAAGTAATACTGTTGATATTGATTGTGAAATCAGTATTAGCAAATAGTATGAGTTAAAAGGTTGTAGAACAGGCAGTGGTTATTGCTAATACATGAGTAAACTACATGATTTCCCGCTTGTCCCATCCAAATATAACATTTTGCACCATTATGCTATATAGACAAACTAGGCACGTACAAAAACGAGTGTTACTACGTCGTATTAAAAACAAAACTAAACCCTTCTGCCATCACCATCACCAACGACTTATTTGTGTTAAAGTTGACGTTGAAGTTCAACGAAATTGCTAATGCATGTACTTTACCAGTACTTAGTAATTTATTAAATATATCGGTTTTTATTTTGTGGTAAACATTTGTAATTATTGAATTAAATTTACCCAATATTTACTTGTCTTTTGAAAATGTTTAAATAATGAATAAAATAAATTAATTAAGATAATACAAAGGCTTATTTACATTGTTATTAATAAAATATTTATCATCAATATTTTACTACATTTTCGACAATATTTTACTTTCTCATTTTTATAAATATATTAAGCGTCCTTTCGTTTTAAATATATAAATGAAAAATGTTTATTCTATTTAACTATATTTTGTATTTAGTTCTCTATCAAGAGTTTATTATTAAAGCAGAAATAGTTAAGTGAAATTAAAGTTATTTTTGAATACCATTTAAAATAATTATTGCAATTTGTGTTTTACATTTTTATAACTTCAAAACACATTTTAGTTCTTATTAAACTGATAAAGAAATTCCATTTTACGTTCTGTTGGTTGATATTTCCTAGAAAATACTTTATAGAAAAGTTAAAGAGTTTTTTTTATTCTTTGTTATTTTTTCCTTTTTGTCGGTAAATAGCTTTGCTTTCTTTTTTTCAGAAATATTAAAAGCTAAAGCTCTTACTTTACCCTTTATACATGTCTTTTGCAACTTTTATTCAAATATTTGAAATTTTGTATTCTTTAATATTGTTGTTGCAACTTTAAAGCGTAATCCATTTCCGCGATAATAAGAAAAGTTTGACACGCCAATGTTGAGTTTATGCTATAAAACACCAGGTATGACACACTGTGGGTGACTTGTTGTGTTTCTTATTAAACTAAATATATGCTTACTTTGTTTATTGAAAATGAAAAATTATCTGTTGCAGTGGAATAAAATCTCATTGATTTTATTGTTACTTTTCGTAAATCACCACGAAACGGAAAACAATCACACGATTCAAAAATAAATGTATGTCTAATGTGGCTGTTAAATTGATTTGACGCCCATCGTTCACATTCTAGGTTGTATAATAAAAATGGAATAAAATTCTGTGGTACTTTTTGCAGCGATTTCATCATCTTATTATATTGATTGTTCTCTGCCAATTATGGTGTCTATTATAGCAAACACGAAACCATCCATATAGAATGACAGTCGATGTAAGTTAAGGTGAAGAAACGGGAGTAAAAGTTTTTTTTTACTACACAAGTATATTGACACCTTTTGTTTTTAACTTTTTTATTTCTTTTCAATTTCTTTATTTATCTTTTTATCTCTTTTTTAGTGCTTGATAAGTTTGCCCCGGTTGCTACTTACAAATACCTAACTAATAAAAATCAATCACAATGCGTATATATTCTTGTTCATGAATCTTTATAAATTTTTATTACCCCACCATGAGACCAATGTTCCGTCGCGGAAGTATATATAATCTGACACCAAACACTTTTTTTTTCTTTTTATTTTTTGTATAAATTTTTATTTCCCTAATGTTGTTGTTTTTTTCTTATTTAAGTCACAATCACGCTCGTTCCACAGTCAGTGTCTTTCATTTCTCGATGACAAGTTAAATAAAAGAAAAATAAAAAAAGGAAAAAAGCAAACAGAGAATGGAAAGAAAATTCATCGCCTACAAAAAAAAAAAACCAACAAAAATTCTAATAAGGAAGCCAGGAGTTGTCATGCTGCTACGTTAATAAAAATAATAAAAGATACAAAAAAGGATGAATTTAAGGCAAAAAAATAAGAAAAGAAAAATTAAAACAATATCACTTTGGAATTTGATATAAGGTTGCTTCTTGATTTTGAGATGGATTGCGTTAGAAGCGGCGACCAACAAAGCCACATCCTTAAAAATAGATGTAAAGTCTCCAACACAAAAAAAAATTATCTTTTTTCCCTTTTTACTCTTATTTTTTGTTACATACTTTTGTGTGGTATCGCAAGATTATGGCATTCGTTGCGTTGCGATAATACTCTAAGATGAATTCTTTTTTATTGAAAAATAAGAAAGAATATTTATCTTATATAGTGTAAAAGACGCGATGATGCGCGAACATACCACTTTTGGCATGAATGAATATCAGGTAATTTTTCATTTTAACACATATTCAATCGGCAGACAACAGGAACGCAAGTATATACAAAAACTAATGAAAAAATATATTTATAAATAGTGTAAATATTTTATATTCCTTTCATATAAATAAAAGTTTATTATATGGTTAAAACGGTATGTAGCATACGCATACAATTAATGTGAATAAATCGTTGTCAATATAACCTTCGCAAAGCAGATTAATTCAAAAATTAATTAAAAGAAGTTATATGTAAGTAGATTATTCTAGTATTCCTTCTATTAATTTTTTATAACTATAACTCACCGTTTTTTCTCTATCATTTTCTTTAGTTAAAGTAATTGTCAAGTTTATACTTTGTTTAATTTGCCTTTCGTAGTATTTAATACGCACCGTGGCACCAAATAAATGAATGTACTTTAAAAGCATATACTACAAAAGGTTCAACTCCAAACAAACTTTAAACACAAATAAAAATATCCTTGTAATACGCGAAGGAAATTATTAAAAAAATTAATTATATACATAACAAACTAATTTAACTATAATTTTAAAAGTGTTTTCTAAGTTGTTAAATATTTTTCATTTTTTACTCTTATTTTTGCATGAAATCTAATTGTGCAAAATATATATAAAAAGAAAAAAATAAAAATAATAGATGTATTGTTTCGTTTTCTTTCGTTAAAGTAATTAATTGCTGAAAACTTATGACTTTAGGAAATTTTTATTAAAAAAGTTTCATTTTTTCACTTTTCTTTATAATTCTACCCGTAGAAGAATCAAGAAATGTTTTTTTTTTTATGTCCTTTAACTGGCCATGTAGGCAGTACACACATATATATAAATATACAAGGACCAAAGTGTTTGTTATTAGTTTCAAACATTTTTCTTAAACCAAAAGTAGTTTTCTTGTTCTTTTTTCTTTTTGTTTTTGTTGTTGATGCTTGTTTTGCTTTACTTATGCATGTTTTTTTTCTTCTTATGTTACTATGAAACTGTAAATGTTAATGTTATTCTTATTAGAATTAAATTGAAAGAACGAAGGCAAACAAAAATGTTGAAGAAAAGAAAAGAGAAACTTTCACCTTCTAAACATAACCAGTAACAACAAGTGGGTCGACCTGTCCAAAATGGGTGGTTAATTTCATTTTTATCTTGTTTTTATATAAAATATATATTTTTAACCTTAGAATTCATGTATATACATGTGATATACTTTGAACATAATAAAATACACGCAACTTTTACATCAAATTATATTTTGCTTTTCTGGTTTTTCTCTTATTTTTTGCTATTTCCTTTTTACCTCACCAGTTATTATTTTACTACTAAGAAAAGCATAATATAATAATAATAAAGAAAAAACAAAGTTGCCAAACTTAATTTTCTCCTATGTTGCGTTATTTTATTTTTATTTTGTTTCGTTGCTTTATGTAAAGAAGTTTCAGAGAAGGTTCTTTTCGTTATATCGCATAATTGGTTGACCGCGTCATCGTGTTTCCTTTTGCTAATTTTCACTCAAATAGTATTATAGAAAAAGACGAAAAGAAAATGCTTCAACACGATTACAATAAGAAAACATATTTATTAGTTTAAGGAAGACTATATTTTGTTGTTAGAAAAAAAAAATATATATATATAAAAGTAAAACTCTTAATTAGCAACTTTTTTTGTTTTTCGCTTTTTTTTATTAGATTGGCTCAGTGCTTATAAAAGCTACAAGAAAAAAGAAAAGTTTATACCCCATTAAAACTAATTCTAATAAAACTCTAATTTTCATTAATCTCAAGTCACACACTTATATACAAACTATTAATAAAGGGACACGTATCTCCATGTTCACATATTTCTCGATTAGTTTCTTTAATGTACTTACCGCTTCTGTGTGTATCGGATGTACGGCGAACATAATACCAGCTGCGGCAGCAAAATTTCGCCTTAGTCCAGCAACAACGGAACAAACACGTGTAAACAAAATGCAAGCGGCTGCATGTAATATAACATTAGTTGCATGAAACCACATCGGGCGTAAACCAAATAAAAGAAAGTTTGCTCTGAAATAAAAATAAAATTATAACGAAATTAGCATAATTATTTTTCATTATTTTAAGGAAAGAAATATAGGTATCTAAATATTATAATAACATAAATATTTTGAGGCAACACAAATGCGAATCTTCTTTCGATAGAAAAAAAAACTTTAATATTTGTTTGCTTTAAGTTTCTTCATTTTGTTGGTGTAAGGATATCTGCGGTAATAGCAATGTGATCCAATTTTATGTCATGGTAAATATAACACGCGCACAGGTGTTTTATTTGTATTACAGTTTTTAGTGTGAGCTGTGACAAAGTTTTTTCATATTTATCCGATTTCAAATCGCTTACTATCCAATTCCATTTCAGCCTCTATGTAGCGCAACGACATAGCCAAGTACAAAAAATAAATAAAAACAAGAAAAGCTCAACTTTTACCCATTTGCATTTTTGAGTTGCTCTATTCTGAATGAAATTATATATTATTACATTTTTTTGTGTATATGTTCTTGTTGTTTATGTTTTTATTATCATTTTTGTTTTATTTTTCACAAAAATAAAGCAGCACGTGAACAAACTTATACACGATGTACACCTTTTGCCAATTTGGTTTTCTTTTTTTTTTCTTGCTCTTTTATTTATTGCATTGTATTTTGGCAAACAAAAGCTTATAACCATTTCGTTCAACAATATCAAGGTAAAGTAAGGAAACGTTAAAAAAAATTATAAATAAATAAATAGAACAACTGAAATATAAAAAAGGAGCAAAAAAAACTATTAATATGTATAAAGAGAAATTCTACACTTCGTTCTTGTTTATGATTTCAAAATGAAAAAAAAATTAATAATAAAAATAAAAAACAATTTTTTTTTGCATCCTTCAATATTTATTTTTATAGCATGGGATTTAGTTGTTTTTTTTCTGCATATAATATCCTTTTTTCGTCTATATTATTATTATTAAAAAGGATAAAAGAATTTTTAATATTAGTTTTACAAAAATAAAAAAAAAAAATCACTATTATGTCAGTAATATTTTAAAACATTATTAAATACGGAAATGAGTATTAAAAAAAAAGAAAAAATAGTTGTAATTACATATGTGTTGGCGATTTAAATAAAGGAAATTAATAAAAAAGACAAATCCTTTTATATAGTGTAATGAAATGAAAATTTATAAATAATTCTTTTGTCAGTCAGTATACCTAATTTAAGTTTCTGTTGTTGTCTTTTTATTATATTATTTTTTATTATCATTTTGCTCATTTATTTTGCACGCACGCAATAACTTAAAATGATCTATTGAAAGGAAATTTATCGACTGATACGTGCGTGTCCACTATTCAGCCAATTTTGTGCCAATTGTCTGACAATGAGCTTTCCGTAAAGCTAAAATCAATTCGTTGTTATATTGTTTTGTTGTATATTGAATGAATTCGTTATAAATATCGTAACGGGCGCGGTGGGATGACTTTTTTTTTGGTGTTTTTTTTTATACGTATTATTATTATTACTTTGTGTATTTGTAACTAATCACATGAGAGTTTTCTAACTTATATTCGGTACGATAGCGATACAAAACTGTAGTAAGTCACCTCTTAATGGCAACCATGGTAAAAAAATTCTATGTATACACAAACGATACATGCGAAGATAAATTAAAGCTCTTCTTTTTCTACTTAAACATTCTTTGTATTGGTTATATATTGCTTTATGGATTTGGTGCTGTTTTAGTTGTTGCTGCAATTTACGGTTGCTTATCCACCATTGTCGCTACATTGTATTTTTACTGTTAACAATAAATGAGAGAAAAAAGTTACAATAACGAAGCGAATTTTTGAATAGCCTAGCGCGATCCTAATAAATTCCGCCACGCATTTTTATTACTTCTTAGATGCGTGTATCAAGTATTATATGGGCGATCGTTTTTATATCGCTATTCAACCATCTACATATTACAGACGACCACCATATATTATATTTATTTATTTAACTTGTTTTTTTATTTTATTTATTTTTTGTTAACCCACCCATTATTTGTTTCTTTAACAACACTTTTTGTCTGTTTATGTTGACAACGTAAAATAAAGCGTATCGTTCTTCGAGTCCTAAAATATAATCTAATATATAAAGTAAAGTCCGATTTTTTCGTGTGTTTCTGTAACATTTTGTAGAGGTGGAAAAAATTGACACTATTTAGGTAGAGGGGGAAGAAACTAAACTATATTATAAAATAGAAAAACTCAAAGTAAAATAATTCTCAATTTTTCTCTCACACTTATATTCTGCAGTTCAGCACGTAATTAAAAAAAATATTTCCCCTTAAATGGGTAAACAAAAAAATTTTATCTTTTATAACAAACGGTCATAAAAATTTATATATGTAAAAAATCGGTAGGTAACAATTTTTTCGGTTAAAAGAAAATATACATAAAATATGCCAAATCCGATTGCGATCGGCGTATGTGTTAGTGAAAAATATTGAAAACCCTTTTAATAGTGAGAACAAAAGAATAGATATGTAAAGTGAAATAGAATCGAAGTTAAAAAGAATCCAACCAATACCTTAAAATTAGTTTTTATTTCAATACTAATCATATAAAAGAGAGATTCCCAACAAAAAATGAATACAAGCAATATTCAACGGGAATTCCCACACAAAATATCATATTAAAAAGTCGTATAGAAAAATCGGCATAACTTCAAAATCGCATATAAACGAAAAAGAATTATTATTTTCTTCTATTAAGTGTTAAAAATGCTTTGATTTTTTAAAAACAGGCTTTTAGAAAGTGAACATATACGTAAAACAAAATATAGGCTCTCTGATAAAAACTTTATTTTCATCCCTGAAATAGAATTTTGAATTGCATTAACAATACGTCAAAAGGTTATGGAATTTATTACTTATGTTTATTTTTAATGGGAAAAGGCAAATCGGAGGTTTTAATTAAATATAAAAACTAAATATTGTCGGGACTTTAAAAATTAGCATAAACGGGGTTTCATTATATTCACAACTTTATTTTATTGCCGTGCAAAGCCGGGTAATACCAGCTAGTATGTAATAAAATTGTATTTTGAGATGGTAGTTTGAGACTTGAACGACGAGCCGCATATATACAGTAAATCTTGACAAAAAAATAAAAAATAAAAACAAAATAGCAATAAAAAGTGTCATTATCAACCGAATCATTTTGAGTAAAATTTCCCATTTCCACTTCATACAATTACTATAAATTTGTTTTTGCTTTTCTTTTAATTTTCTTCCATTTCAAAGCATTTGTTCTTTGCTCTTACATATGCTTTTAAATATAACATTATTTATTTATTAGATTTATTTACGAAACAAGTAACAGCCATAAAGTATTGCAGTTATTTTGAATAAAATATATAAATAAAATTTTAAAAATAACAAATTGACATTTTTTATCGTTCGTTTGTCTATAAAATTTAATTTTTAATTAAAAAATATTTGAAAAGTTAAAATAAAATGTAAATAGAAATTTTTAATTTAATTTATTTTATAATGTACGACTCTAATACCAATGAAATTATTGCCATGATAATGCGATTTTGCTACTTTTTTTGACACACATAATATAGAATTTTAATAGCATCATCGATCATGATAAGAATGCAAATTAATTTATGCTTAATTCTAGCATTGATTGAATAGAATTTCAGTTAAAATTAAACTACATTAAATATAATCAAATGACATTATGTGACGCGATACACTTCCTTTTTTTATCAGATTTTGTTAATGCTTTTTGCAATACTTTATTGTAGAAATAAAAGAAACAACTATATAGACGCCACTATGTATATTCTTATTGAAAATAATGCCACCCACACTAGTTTTTCTCCTTTTTTTTAACAGATATTTTCAATGATATTATTCATGTAAGCTACTGAACTGCGCTCATTGTTTCGTTGTTTTTATATTTCAATTTTTATCCTGACTCATTCTGAAAGTTTTCTCCCCGTTTTTTATCACCTCGAAAATTTTGTATTTTTTATATACAATTCACAGGCTAAAAGCATCATCCGTGTACCAAAGAAGTTTTATCTTTTTAAATTTGTTCTGCCATCGTTTCGCTTTTCTTAATTTTCCTTCTTAACTTTTTTTTCTGGTTAAGTTTTGTCTATATGTGCTAAACAGGAAAGCGGCATCGTTTAAGCTTTAAGCTGTATAGAGCGAGTTAATAGAATTTTTATTTTTCTCTTTTTCTTATATTATTTGTGTCTGTGGAATTCTTCGAAAAAGTTTTCCATCTATTTTGTAAATATTTTTTTTTTACATCTTTCTTGGTAAAACAATAGATACTTTGAAAAAATATAAAACAATTTTTTCTTTCGGTATAATAAAAATAAAAATAAATGTAATATCATCTTACTACTAATGAGGTATTATTATTTTATGATAAGGTTCGTACATGCTGTTTATTCATCTAAATGCAATAATATTTTGTTGAAGGAAAAAATATCAGGAAAAAAATTCTTACGCTTTCTGAAATAAAGTTTTTATAAGTTAAAAGCTTTAATTATGTCATAAAAGTAGTGAAGATATGCACTCAATGTGTTAAAGGTGACATCTGATTTTTATTTTCATTTCCTAAAAAAAATCCAAATTAAAAATTAATACATGATCTTTAAAGAAAATTATTGTCTCACTTTGCTAATCGGAAAATGGATCATGTGGATTTCACTATAATCACTTCAATAAAATTATATTTTTGAAAAGAATATTATATTTTTCTCATTGAATTTTAGCTTTTCAATTACTTGTATAAAAGGAAATGTACGATTTTTATTAAATAATCATCTTAGGGTGAATTATGTCTTGCTTCTATTTATCGTCTTCATAATTTGTTAAAAAAAATTTCATTTATTTTTTCCTGCTTGTACTTGAAGTTTTATTATTTTTGTTAGTTTAAAATCTTGTTGCGGTGATAATTTTTTGTGAGTGGTTATAAAAAACCACAAAAGCGTGTAATAAAATTATTTATATGTTGACAATAGGTTTGAGTGTTTTTGAAGATTAATTTAAAGTGACGCAGTTTTTATGGGTGGTGGTTATACGGTTGATGACACATTCGATTAAGATTAGATTAATTTCATTTGAAATATGATTTTTTTATTTTTATATACATATTTTATATGCTATTTTATTATTTTACTATCTTTCGTTTTATTCGTAGATTTTATCGTAATTGTTTTGATGAAATTTAATCGTTTCTTGTCGTTAATTTTTTTAAAACGAATACACGTACAATATGTAAAAGCTAGAGCACTGAATTTTTTTTAAATATAAGTCAGATGTAAGAAAACGATCAGAAATATTATTATTTAAATTTTTATGTCTTCAACTATTTAAGTTGCAATTTTGTTATGATTATTCTGTCTGCACATATTCAAACAAATTGCATATGCTAAAATGAATTTTAACATGACAGAGTATATACATATATAAAATGTATTATTGTTTGTACTAGCTGATGACATTGTTTATTCTAATACCATTTTTACTTATTTTAAAGCTTTTCGAAATATTATTTTTGGCGCAAAATTTATTATGTAGCACAAACAAATAAACCGAATTTTTTTTATGTTTTCTAATATCGTCTCTTCTAATTTATTTAAACCCCGAAATACTTTGTCTGCACATCATCAAAGTATCTTTTAAATTAAAATAAAAGTCATACTGGCTATATTTTACTTACATTGCTGGTATATGTCACAACTTTATTTATGATTTTAAGAATTTAAGATTTTTCTCTCTTTATAGCTGCTTTTAAAAGTAAGATGAGCTACAAATATATCACAACCCATTGAATGCCGTTCATTTTATCAAGCAATAACTTTGGTTATGTGAATTTTGTTTCTTTCTGATATAAAAAAGACAAGATTATGTTTCTAGTTTCAAGGCGACAGCCTTCAACATACACATAAATATTTCCCTTAAACTTTATATGCACTTTTGATATTTTATAGCATATCCTTCTTTTTAATGAGAAATTTATAAATATTTGGGCTTCTTAAGTAAACTTTTACAAAGTATGACCAAAAGTATATGAGAATCCATTAAAAAAACAAAATTTTTTTGGTCATTATTATTATAGAAATACTGTCACGTAGCCTTTAAAAGTATAAATTTAAATTCTTATTTAACACAGCAAAAATATGTTGCCAAAAACATATTAAGAAGAAAAAAACCTTTCACATTTCATTTTCATTTCGCCAAAAATTTTAATTTTCTTTCTCAATATAATTTCCCCTAATTACCATTGTAAGAAAATGATTTTAATTAATTTAACATCCCATTACCCTAAATTAGGTAAATAGAATAAAAACAAAATCTGAAAAGAACTAAAAAAGTTAAAAATGAAGCTAACTTTATATTTAATTGCAATAACTGCAAAGTGTTTTACTACAAGGTACTTTGGCGCCAACAAACATCTAGATGGATTTTTTTTCCTTTATTATTCATAACAAAGTTAAGTTGTTTTTAAAAATGCATTCAACAAGAAAATATAATATTAAAAATGCTCTTTGGTTTGCTTTTTTTTATTTTTTTTTTTGTTTAAATCATTAAATTAATATAATTTTATTTTGCATTATGCTCTTTTATAAGTAAATCTAAGAATCAACATAAACCAAACAATTTAATAAAGCAAAGGAAAATTCCTTTTTAATATTTCAATCAAGCTTTTATGATTTTTTTGTTCCTTTGGTTTTGTTTTGTACTTCTTGTACGTAAGCAGATCCTATTTAAATAAAATATTATATAGCTTTGCTTTAAGGATACTTTCTTTGGTTCGTTTTTTATGAATTTCATATAATTCCGGAGCAGCAAAAAATAACCATTATATGGTTATTTATATTTTATGATTGAGATTTTATATTGCTATTATTATTATTTCTTTTTTTTAATAATAAAAAAAAAACACAAACTCTTTTACTAAAGCTTGGTGGCTTTAGTTTTATGTGATTATTATCTATTTTACAACGATTGTATTTAAAAAAAAATATTAAAAAAAAACATTATGTGGTCTAGTCAGTATTGTACGGATATACTGGTATGATACCAGGATGATAACAAAAATAATAATAATAATATTAATAATACGGTGAAATAATAAAAATATTATTGAAATAATAATAAAAATAATAATCATGCAAGATATCGTGCTTTGAAAAATAAATTCGAACTGCGATTATTATGTAATATGCAATGTCCTTTTAAATAGCTATACACAATGAATTCATTTTATACAAAAAAAAAACTAAGTAAAAGCACCACTAACAAATGCTTTATAAATATAAATACAAACAAAAGCCACAAAACCCACTATACTAATTTACCTACATTTTACTATTTAAAAATGTTTTTAAAAAAAGAATTAAATATAAATATGAAAAAGCATAAATATGTAAGTAAATAAAAATCATGTTTTCATTCACATGAATTTTTTTTTTATTATTAAATTTTTATATTTGATCAAAACATGTGTAAAACTATGAAAACATTTTTATGTTTATTATATTTGCTTTCATTTTATTTTTAATCAACACATTTAATATATGAAAAACCAAATATTCAACATAGAAATTAAAGCGCGGAATAAAACTAGCTGGTTTTTTAAATTAGAATTTTATTTTTTATTGAAAAACTATGTATTTACGAAATTATATATTTATTTACTTGGAATTTAATCTTCTTTTTTTATTCTGATTGATAAATTATAATAAAAACTGTCATATAATTGTATTGAAACAAAATTATTGTCACGAAAGCACTGTTATTAACATATTTGGCGCTATTACTGTCTAGTAATTAAATATAAAAACATATTCTTCTTTTTATTTGTAATTTTAAATGCTTAAAATTTTCAATTGTTTTTAAAATAATTATTAATAAATTATTGATAAATATAAAATACAATTATTTCCCATTAGTTTCTGTTCAACACGATTTTCTGGTTAAAATATTCCAACTCGCATGGATCCATAATAAAACACAATAATATTATTGAATAATTAAATAATTTAATTAACAAACAACAAAAAAAGGATATATGTTTTTAAAAAAGTATTATTTTATGTGTTGGAAGGTGTATTAAAAAATATTGAAAAAAAAAAATTAAAACATTGCACGCAACCTGACTATAGCAATTCAAATGAAAAAAAATAATACTCAATAGAAATTAAAATTAAATTATTGTTCGACTTAATTATTTTTCAGTCATTAGACGGAAAATCAAACTATATGTTTGCGTGAAGGATACAATATAATTGGTGTGAGAAGATTCAATCAAATTACCTGATTATTATTGTTGATTTAACCTAAATACTATCGGATATTTCTTTTTATTAAGTAAAAAAAAAACTCTTATAATAATTGTTTTGTTTTTTAATTTATTTAAATTGTTTTTCGATTTTCCTTTTATACTTTGTATTTATATATATATATATTATTTACAAAAATCGATTTATTGTTAAACCAAAGAAAATAAAGAATAAAATAAACTAAAACATGAAATACGCGTATCAAAAAAAACAAAAACGAATAAAATTAATCGAACAAACATTTTCGACGTAATAAAATACTTTTTATTTTATTTAATTTTTCCAAGATACACCTTTATACAGACATATACGTATAAATAAATAAATAAACAAACAAATATACAAATCATTTTATTATCGAACAGTTAAATAAACTATTTTATTAAATTGTTGTTACCAAAAAAAAAACTAAACACAGAGTACTAAAAAAATAATAAATTAAACAAAAACAATAATAATAATCATTAAAGTAAAAATAACCAAAAATCCAATTTGTTCAATCTGTCAATATTCATTTTAATACATTTATTTTCAATGTTTTTTTTTTTTTTATTATTTGTACCCAAAAAATAATAATCGGTTTTAACATTAATTTATTAAAACCAACAAACACGAGAAATATTAAAAAACATGTATTAAGTGTAATCATCATTCAAATCAATCCGAAATATTATTTATAATAATAATGATAAAAAATCACAATTATGCCAGCCTTATTTTATGAAAGTACAGGACGTTTTTTTTTTTTTTTGACCACAAAATATTTAGTTATTGTTGGCACGTTTTATCAATCAGTGTTCGTTAAAATACACAAAATTAATTAATACAAAAAAGAAAGAAAGAAAAAAAAAACAAATAAACCGCTGAACACACTCCATCAATTAATAAAATGAACAATAAACCACAATAAATTTTATTATGAATAAAATAAAAAAAGAAAATAAATAATTTAAAACCACATTATTTTTTTGATATATACATATATTGATATTTTTTTGTCTCTAATTAATTAGGAAATTGGATAACCACCAAATCTCGCTGTGACTCAATATTATTAATAAAATATTTTTTAATCGAATTTTATTTGTTTAATCTTTATTAGTACGGTAAAATATTAGGTAAATACAACTGTTAAACCAATGTTTTCATATTTTTATCTCAACAAAGACTGAACTGTTTTTTTTTTAAATAACATTCCTAAAAAAAGCAAAAATAAAATTTGGGGTAAATTTAATTTTGTTTATTATTCAAAATTACACCCATGCTGACAATCATTTACATGCAATGAACCCAAAGTTAAGTGACTAAATATTATATTAGTTTGTTAACAGCACGTTGTGCTTAAGTTTACTTTTCTAATAAGTATTCATAGAAAAAGGGAAAATAAAAAACATAGAAAATACTTTAAAATTTCAAAACAGCAATACTATGGTGCTAAAATATATCTATGTGTGTACGTTTCTCACTAAGCATGGTGGGTTTTCTATTAAATTTCCCAAAAAGGCTAAAGTTTTATTTATTTTTCAACAGAATTTTTACTACAAAATTTTTCTTTATAACATTTATATATTTGCCACTTGATTCTGTTGCGATTTCAATTTTAATGTTTTAGCAAATATATATATATATATCTTTGTCACTTAAATAAAAACTTTTCCACTAATGTTTAATGTGTGTTTAAACAATTTAAATAAACATACGAAAATGCTTTTGAGAAATGCTTTTTTTTTATTTTATTTTCCTTATTTTATTTGTTTTACTGAGTCATTTTGTGTTGCAGCAGATGGGAAAAATAAAATTTTTATTTAATTTTTCTTAAAATTGCTCTTAATTTGGCAACAAAAAGTTTAATAAAGAAAATATTATTTTTTTTTTTTGTATAATTAATTTTATTTAAATTGACAATAAAAAAGAAAGAAATTAAATTAGATAAGATTGGCATAATCGTTTCTGCAGATTAGATATATATGAATAAAAATCACATACAGATTGACAATATTTTTTTTTTTTCAATTCTTTATTATGCTGTACTGAATGTGTCAACTAGATTCTTTTTTTAAATATTATTTGCATTTTAATAAAATATTTTTTTTTTCGAAAATCATTTGCCATTCATTGCAGAAATACAAAAAAGAAAAAAGAAAAGAAATTTATACAATTTGAAGTTTTTCTTTTATTCAAATTTTATTTTTCCATCACATAATTGTTCTTTTGTTGATTCTTCATTAGTGAAATAGAATTATATGCAGGAAAAAAATTGTATATAAAAAGGAAGCCAAATGCAATCCATGCCGCATTCAGTGATATTATATTTCTTTCATTTTATTCTTTAATTATACTTTGAACTATATTATAACAATTGCAAAGTGTTATATATAAATTGCAGCGAGTAAAAGTATAAATAAAAAATAAACAAATAATAATAGAAATTACCACAAAACATAATTTTAGTAAAGTTTAATTTTTATATCTAAAATTTCTTGCTTGAAATAAATTTTTTTTATGCTTTTTATTTAAATAAATTTACTTTTTGAAAAGCATATGAAAGATTAAGTTCACTAAAACTATAATTTGTAATAAAACAAACAAATTATTTATAACAAACGTAATAAAAACATAATCAAAGCGATGGAACAATTTTATTTATTTATATTCTTTTTATTATTATTATTATTTGTATATATATATTTTAAATGAGGAAAAGGCATAAAGACTAACAAAACATAATAATGATAATAAAAATATAAATATATTTTTTATATAAGTATAACTTTGGTAAAAGTTAGACGAGTGAGTTCATAGGGGTTGAGAGCATTGAATGGCACCACAATGCGGTTATCTTTTACTCGATACAGTGCTTTATGCATGCACATGTTTGATTTTTATTTTGTTCGTTACGTTTATAAATTATTCTCTTGAGTGCGTTTTTTTTTGTATTGTTTGACACTCCTAATTCTTAACCATATAGTTCCATGCACCATTAAGCTACTCATGGTAATTTAAATCATAATATGCTAGGGAGTCTAAATAACATCATTCACGAATTTAATAATGCAAAAAATAAAAAAAAAGAAAATTTTATTTGCCAAAGGTATCATATATGCCTAACAATTGTTTTTTATGCCATTGTAGTTATCGACGGTAAAGTTTATACTCTCAGCTTGATATACAAGTTTATTTTTCTTCATTTTACTTTTCAGACAAACAAATAGAAATGTGTTTTTGATTTTTGTTTCTGAGAAAAGAAATAAATTTTTATATTTATAATGTGAATGCAATGTGGTGACAAAAGTAGCTTTACTGAAATAATAGTACATGTTGATGTTACATAATGGATTTAAGTAGAAATAAAACAGAAAATGTTAAAATAAAGAAGTAGAAAAAAAAATGAAACAAAACGAAGCGACGAGTAAAGACAAATTGTGGCGACTATTTTTGCTTTTATAAATATAACATGGGTTGTCTAGACATTTAAACATTAGAAGAATTTTATACGCCCAGTTATCCGAATGTAACCATTTATACGATATTTTTATTTTGCAGGATAAATCTTAAAAGCTTTCTTTTGGCACGCGTTCGACTAAATGACTAAATCGATGTTACATTTCACTGCAGCAAATCTTCAATTCCTATCTAATAATAAAAAAAAAAAAAGAAATCTAAGAATAATAAATAAATAAATAAATTTTTTTCCACAAGTATAAGTATTAAGCTACTGACTGACTAGCAAAAAATTAATATAAGAAAGAGAAATTTAATCATCCCCTTTACTTTTTATACGCAGCACTTGTTCTCAGTGACACATAGATAATAATAATATTATTAATAAAGAAGTAGCTTCCATTTGATATTTTCATTGATAATCCGATTTGTTATTATTTTCTTAACTTTTTACGTCTTAACACTATGAATTCCCATGGTATTTTATCAAAATTTAATGAAAAACAATTCATTTATATAGAAAAACCACAGTATTACAGATTAATTTTTGTTCTAGAAAATTTGATCAAAGTGATGTATTCAATATATAGGTCAAAATGATTTAATTATACAGATGCCACTTTTATGTACGTATAGATAGTATGGATGATATAAAGTAAACTTCAGATAACCAGCAAGTACCAATAATTATTGGTAACATATTGTTCTCGAGTGGATGCTCAAATAAAAACGAAATATGTTTTATTGATAAGAAGAAACTAAATTAAAGTTAAGTATTCAGAGGTACAAAAAATAAATAAATAAATTTGCCGAACTTCAAATTAAACTATTAAATTGCTATCAGTTGGCTTAGTTAGGAAATAATTAATTTTATTTCTCTTACAGTTTTTCTTTTAATATTTTCAAAATTTAATTTTCACGTACTGATGACAAAGGTAAAATAAGTTAAACGAAAGAGTTTAGTTTTGTTTATTAGCAAATATTGAGACAGTTTTAAGGTTTGCAGATTGTTTTACTTAAAAAAAAAGATTCTAACAAAGTCTTACAGTTACTTTAAGATAGAAATAAATAGATATTTAAACATAAGTACGCATCAGACATTACGTTCTCAGTTTATGTTTAGTTGTATGTGCTTTGTATCTATTCTAGATAATCTAGTATCTTGAAATTACTCAAAAATATAATACAATAATGTTCAAGTTAATAGAATTATGTCTCGTATATAGTTAAAAATGATTCTTACAGTAAATGTGCCCTGCACACAAAAGTTCTTTTAGTTTTTTTTATGTTATATCTGGTATTCTGTAATAATTTTATACAATACAGTTTATACTAAGGATATTCATCATGCATCTACTTTATTACATTATATGTATATAATACATTTTTATTTTTCTCTTTTGTCTTTTAATTTTAAAACAATTTTCCTGTTTTACATATGCACAATCATTTGAAAAAGTAAAGACACGATGACAAACTATAACAACATTTTATATATATGTATGTAACAGTTTATAAAATTGTAATTTATACAATTCACTTCTTCGTAAAGTCAACATTTCATAAGAGAATTACTAATATCATGCATATATAAATATATATATGATATATAGATCATAGTACAAAATTTTAAGAACAAAGGCTTGTTTTATCGAACCAAACAGGAAATTTAATTCAATCAGCAAAAAATAAATATAAAATAAGAAATAAAAGAAAATTGTTATGTAACTATCCTTTTACGTGTTTATATAAGGTAGTTTTCCGATATTCCGACCATGTATGATAATTATTAATTAGACAAACTTTTACAAAGAACTTGTACTAAAGTTTTTGTATTGATATTTATAATTTTAACTATAAATTTAATGAATAATTATCTAACAAAATAAATATTTTTCCAATACATAATACTTCTAAAACGAAGTGAATTTATTGAACATTTTTAGCACTGTACCATACACTAATTGTTGTATAATTATATTATTAACCGTTCTTCATTCTACAGAGCAAGTAGTAACATAGGAATAAAATAATGTAAAATTAAATAAAAATTGATTTATTTATCAAAAAAAGAGTATTTATTAAATACAATAAGCTTTGTTTGACATTAAAACTAACGAGATGTAAATTGATTTTCATATCTTTATTTTATTTCTGTATCACATTTATCATTTATCAAAATTTTCATAATCTCACCAATAACGTATTTTATTCGCTACGATCTTTGTTCAAGGAATACATTTTCTTTTTCTTCTTCATTTTATTCAATTTCACTCTGTAAGCTGTGTTATTGCATGACGAAGCGGAAAATTTTCATAAAAGTAAAATAAAAAGTTTCCATTTGATATCGTACTATTTTCCATTAAATTGATTTTCTCATCATTTTAAAGTCGATAAATATTTTTTGTTAACAATACTGACTTTTATATGTGTTAATAAAATATACATTACTATAAACACTACCCCACCATCAACTACTTTGTTAACTTATCTTTCTTGATGAGCTAGCTACTTGTGTTTCATACAAACAAACAATGATATTTGAATATTTTAACTTGCATGCTATGAAATACATTCACTCATATAATAACAATAATAAAGTAACTCATTTAGATGTATGTATATTTAGTTCATCAAAGTAATAATCAAATCAGATATTAAAAAAATAAAATTACGTTTCAAATAAATATTTGCTTAAATAATTAATCAAATATATAGCAATCATTACTGAAATAAAACTATAAAGCTTTAATTTTTTTTTTCGTATTAAAATGCAACATAATCAATTTGTTTGATTGAATAAAAGTTATCGACATTAACGAGTTTAAAACATGTGAAATTTTCGGGATAATCTTCTCTTAGTTCATTAGTTACTCATTTATATAGGTTTGTAGGCTGTTTCGATGCTGATTATATACAAATAGAACGACAAAAAGTTAAAACATTGTATATGATCTTTATACTGTTTTGTGATTGATCAGACAAACTTAAATAATGTATGTGGTTCATTACCGCATATAAAAAACTCTGCATAACCATAGTCACATACGATAAACATAATTTAGTTAAAAAGACATAAAGTAAATGAAAGGCGAAATAATAAAGAATAAATAATGGTATGGTAAAAATATAAAATAATAAATTTATACATTTTACCATCCACAATAAATAGTCAAAATATATCCGCCTATTGAAAGTAATATAATAATATTTTGTTAAATTGCTTAAAGCTAACGTGTTAAAGAAAACACAACCGCCTTTTCTTTGTAGGATTTTGTCCCTATTAAAAGATTTGTGTGCATTTATACTCAACTAAAAAACGACTAACAATACTAAACTATCTGTATGTTACAGCTTAAAATGAATATCTTCAGTAGTTACTACTAAGCAAAATGAAGTGTCTGAGTAAATTCGAAAAACGACAAAAAAAAAGGAAACTTTATCAAAACTTTCTACAAAATGTTCAATAAAAGAAAATAAATTAAAATTTTTTAAAGGAAAACAGAAAGTTAAATCAATGTAATACGTTCAGAAATGCATGTACTATTCGAATAATGTAAAATGTGGTGTAAAGCTATTTCCATAATATTTCTTCCATTATTTCATTTCGATATTTTTTTTTTGAAACAATATTTATAACATTTACAATTGCATGTCTTAAATTAAGAGTCCCTCGGTTGACTTCATAAGAAATTGACTAGACACCGTACAGAATATTTTTACAGTATTTAACTCAACTAAATTATAATCGAATAAATAAAATTTATTTATTTCATTTATTTGCTAGTTTAAAAGTGAAAAATTAACTATTTTGATTTTAAAATACGAAAAACTTTTTTTCCTTTTATATTAAGTTAGTTTTTTGAACTTTATTTAAGCAAAGAAAATGAAAATAAAATAAACTGGAATAAAAATATTTTATTAATAGGAAATTAAGTTTATTTACATTTTTTTTGTATAAAGATTTTCTGTTCATTGTTCATGAAATCATTATTATTATTATTCCTCTCTTTTTCATTTTTTTTCGCTTTCATTTTGCCAATTTTCTTTTACTGTTTTCTTTTAATCAATTTATTTATGAAGTTAGTACGTTTTTTTATTTTTTTTTTCTTGCTGAATTGAAAAAAATTGGCAAAACGAAATATTAAATTAAATTAAATTGAATTGAATAAAAAAAAATTGTATCTGGCGAAATCGTTAAAAAAAGCAGCTCGCTGATGACGTCCAGCCTCTGCTATATTTGATTTTGGTATGAGAAAGTTTTCTTATATATATGTATATTTTTTTATTTCAAGAAAATATGAGGGGTGAAACAATAGGATACTTGACAATGCGATGAAAATGCTAAGAAAAGGGTTCGTTATAAGTAACAAAGGTTTTCTTTTATTGTAATTTTTTTTCTTCTTTTGACTCATGTAGATATTATCAGCGGTCGGCTATTGCTGTTTTATTTAACTTTTATGACGAAATTTCAAAAGATTCAAGTTTATGCTGCTTATAATTAAAAAAAAAACGTTTAAACAGAATGTTATTTATAATCTTTATTAATTTAATTTAATTTTTTGTTTTATTTTGCTGGTTTTTCATTTTTTTTTTTGTTGCAAATTATTGGTTTGCTTATTCTAGAAGAGCTGATTATGATGATAGACCATTAAAAGCAGCAGTTTATAAATTAAAAATAATTATAATAATATTCTCTTATATCGCTTCCCTTATGATCTCTCTTAATCCAAATAAAAGCAAATTTGTAATGCAAAAATTGTTGAATAAAAAATTTCGCTGCTGATGAGATCTTGAATAAATCATTTATTTAACCAAATATAAATATGACAAATATTTTAATGTATAAAAAATATATTTTATTTATTATGAAAGAAAAAAAAAAGTAGCAAAATTAAAATGAAATTAACAGAAAAGATCATTAAAAGGAAACAATTTGGTTTATGTCACAAAAAGGAAAAGTGAAAATTTCTAGCAAGTATTAGCTTAGTACGTTTATATTTTGTTAACTTAAATAAAACGTGGCTGCGATCATTATCCATTGTTTTATTTAGAGACTTTGAATTAAATAAAAAAAAATAAAATAAAATAAATATAAATCACCCCTTGGCTGTAATTTTAATTAAACCTGCTTCACACCACCCATACAGAGTTTCTACTCTTTTAATTTAATATATTAAAATTTTCAATGTTTTGTTTTCACCATCAAGTGTTGTCCATTTGTAACCCTTTTTATCTTCTAGAGCACGCTTAACCCTTTTTTTATCATTCATTAGACTTTGCAGTTACAGAGAACCACCCTATAATACCGGATTTAGCAAACAAATTTTGATTCTTGAATGAAGATTTTCTGTAAAATAAACACATCTTCTTCCTGTACAATATTTATTTTTTTTTTTATAGAATTTTTCTTTATTTATTTTTTTTTTGTTTATCTGCTTATAAGCCGCGTACTTTTTTTAACTCGCATTTTTCTACAAAAAAAAAAAAAATATTGTGAATCTTTTTTATATGAAAATTTATGTGAATATGGTAATGTAAACGAACCATTTATCGTTTTTATTTTTTTTTTACGAAATGTTTTGAAGAAAAGCAAAAAAAAAAGAAAAACTCTATTCAGAATTAACAAAAGAAAAAAGATAGCTCTTTTACAAGTAAAACGTACTTCACATAGATTTATTATTTCCTAAGGATCGAAAAGTATTGGAGATGATAGAAAAAAAGGATGCAGAATACGATGCTATTATATACACAAAAAAAGGTCCATTTAAAAGTATCATATAAAAACGAACAAGTTATATTCACACTCGTTTCTCAAAGATATACATTATTTTCTTATTAATAGCAATAATTTTTATTATAGATTTTATTGACTTATATTGACCAATTATTGTTGCCATTACAAAAACGTATTGGCGGTTGGTGTCTGTTCAAATAAAGTATTAAATATCAAAATTTATGTATAAAAAAAAATTCCTACATAAATGGTTTGATCGTTAAAGTTTTCGCGTATAAATTTATTTATTTTTTTTTCCAAATTTATTTACAATTTATTAGCGGATAAAGGAGTTTTTGACGATAAATAGTGATGACGTATGCTCCACCCAATCATTATTTTAAATTTAGATTTTTTTTTAATATCATTATTATTTTATCCAATAATTTAAAATAAGAAAAATAAATAAATAAAATTTCTATGCACGCGTTTAGAATCCGGAAAAAAAGCGAACAAACAAAACGAAAAATTTATTCGATGAGCTTTGATTTCTTTAAATTTTGTTACGTTTTTTATCATTTTCATTTTATTGTATTCTTTTGGAGTTAATCAGTTTTATTTAAATTGTGGCGAGACGCAAGCAAAGCTTAAAATTGAATACACCTGACAATTTGATAACTTTATTTTTTTTATTTATTATTGTTTTTTTTTTGTTGCACAGTTGAGTTTTATGATTGTTTGTTAGTGTATGCTTCTTGCTTTTTTTTAATTCTTTTTATTTATTTATGCTGTTTATTTAACTTTTATTATTTATTTATTTGTTGTTGTTATTTTCTTTATTTTTATTCAAATATATATTTATATTGTTCGTTCTTGTTTTATATCATTAAATACATTTTGACGCTCGTCTCAATTTTTCTCATTTTCATTACGCCACATACGGCTATAAATTTTACTCCCCTGTGACATTATTATTCTCACCAGAAAATATATGTATACTAACATTTTATATACAACTTTTCACCGTTTAAATTGCATACTATTGGTACTGTTTGTACAGGTGGTTTGAGGTGTGTACGTACAGATGAAGAAACGTTTAAAAACCATTTCTGTTCATAAAAATGAATATAAAAAGGAACACCCATATGTTTTTCAATTTTTTTTTTCTTTTATTTTCTTTTACTTCTTTTAGTTAATTTCTATAATGTCTACAACACGTGTAAGGTTTCTTTAGGGAGTTTTTTTTATTCATTTTTCTTTTTCTGTGAAAGCGTTGTAGGAAAAAGTTTCATTTGGATTTTTTTTTGGTTTTTTATTTATTTATTTAATTTTTGTACTTTATTCGTGCTTTTAATGTTTTTCTTTTGTAATATTCCATTTAACTGTCTTTTATTTGTTTTATTTTCTAAATTTTGTGTTAAAAATTTTATAAATAAAGAAAATAAATTTGTATAAATTATGCGCTTTGAAGAAATATGCAAAAATATAAACAAAACAAAGTAAATAAATAAATGTGTATCGCATAGAACATTTATCATAAACAAAACTAAATGGACAATTATATTTTTATTACTTTAAAAAAATACAATAAAATGACAATTTAGTCCATTATACTAATAAAATGAATATAAAAAATAATGAAAATAAAGTACTAAGTAAATGAATTAAAGTCAAAAGAAAGAAAAATGCTTTTAGAAAGTATAAAACTCTCACTTTTTATCAGTTGTTTGTTTTTTGATTTTATTATTTTTGCTTTAATTTAATGAACCATGGACCCACTTTCAGCAGTATGAATTATAAATCAAAACAACGATGAAAACATGTTTTTCTCATTTTATATATGATCAGCGAGAGACTATTTTTAGATGAAAATTTATTGGAACATTATTATCTAAAAGAAGTTTTGCAAAATCTTTACACAAAGTCATTACCAGTTAAATGTAGATGTATAGATTCCTATGTTAATCTACGATGCCAACATATAAAAGCGACAGTAAATTTAACGCTAAAATACGTCTAAGTGAAACAAAATATTGTAGACGAAAATATACATATATTGAAATGATATTATGCCAAGAAATAAACAAGATAAAAAAAATAGAGAGCATACTATGGGTGGCATATGGGCGTTCAGTTATGGTGTCTCGAAATTTTTTTAGTTTTTTATACAGCATACTCTAAACCCTATGCCGTATATCATTTTTTTGGATTTTTTGTTAAAGCAAAACACCCCAAACTCATAGGGCTAAATTGAGAATGATGGAGACGATATTTTGTTTCAATGTATATTTTATTTTATTTTTCTGTTCTTCGTTATAAGGCACGCGAGAAAAACACATTTATCATAAAGAATTTAAAGTAGGGGTGGATGAAAAAAAAAACAAGTCGCGTCTGCCACCCACAATTATTTTTATTTTATTTGCCTTTTATTTTATTTATTTGTTTGTTTGCGCTTTCTCAAGCCGGGTTTGATGTAAAAAATATTTCTAGCAAACTGTTATTATTAATTTACTATTGTTTTTTTTTTTTTATTCTATTTTGTGTATAATAATTTCAAATATGATTTCAGCTTATATAAAGTTTAAAAAAAATTAAATTATAATAATGATATTAGTAAATTATGATGAATCAATCATATAAAAATAGCGAAAAACAAGGAATAGTATATAAGTAGATAAATACAAACTTATGGGAAATTTATAGTGACAATTATTTTTTCTTACGTTATACGTGTGCTTCCTTTTATACTGATTAGATCGATTTCTTGCAGCTTAGTGAGATAGGAGGAACGAGAATATAATGACTGATAGGGGAGATCTTCTTTAAGATCTGTCACATCGAATTGATTACTTAACGTGTTATAAGTCTACTCAATGACATAAAACCAGAAAAAAAAATTAAAAAAAAACTTGATATAAACTTTTTATTGTTTTAGTGTTTAATAAAGAAAATCAATAGAAAGAAAGGAGGACATAAGAAGACATAATATTATAGCGAAATGAAAACGTTAAAGAAAAACAAAAACTATAAAACTAATTATCACAAGTTGTTTGTATTTTGATTTAGCATCAGTTAACCTTAGCCAAATACAATAAAAGAAGTGAAAATTCATCTTCGACCAATGACGCTATGAAAGTACAGAAAATACATCTAACATTCCTTTAGGGAAATTATTTAACGTTCCTTAATAATCAATCTATTGCTCGTTTTTACTAAAATTACACGGACTTGTATTTTACTTAAGTGAAGTTCAGTTTCATCAAAATAATAAGTTTAATCTATTTTATTATTGACCCATATGAACACTTTCTATTTAATATAAGTTTATATTTTTTTTCTTTGAAAGAAACAGACAGAAAAAAATCAGTGTTAATTAGATAGCAGGATTAAGAGGTGTTTGCCTTTGCAATATAAAACCAACCAGCATTTAAATGTAACTAGTCTTCATGCAAAGCAAAATTAATATATGTTGATTATAGTTGATTAATCTGGTTGGCGTTAATTAACTTTTTCTTTGTTTTTTAAAATGTGGTGAGTGGTGATATTAAATTATGTTGGATGACTGATTTTTATCCGTTGAAAGTATTTTAAGGCGATGCCCAGTATTCACATTGAAATACTTTCATTTTATTATTTTATCTACAAGTCAAGTAGTGAATAATAAAATTATTAAAAGACTTCGCACCACAGATATGACTTTTTATTATAATAAGAGTGAGAATGACTTCAGCAATAACAATTATAATATCATAAAAAGTAGCATAACAATAATTCAAGACCAACGAACTAGATGATTTTTGTTGCCAACAAGCTAGTGTTTATTTCTTGTATATGTTAATGCTGATGGTGTTGACTGCCTACGAAAAGTATTTTTTGTAGCTATTATTTGTAATTGGGAGTAGGAGACTAGTATGATTGATGAAGATTTTTTACTTTTTTTTTTGTACCATTTTTTATTTTATTTTTTTATTATGGCAACAGTTTGTCTTGCTAAATTTTTTGATATGATGAAAATAGATCGTTTTGGTTCGGTAGTCGATTTAACAGCCATGTTACCATAAATATAGTGTATACTATATATGATACCAGAGAAAACATGTATATTTACGTTTTTATAGGGATCAAGGACGATGACAACTTATAAAATATAACAAACAGAGGATATATAAATGGTTTATTGAGTTAATATGAAATTAATGTTGCAGTGGGTTACTTTACGATTGTATTTCGCAAAAACCTTGTCATCGACGTTAAAGCACAAAGTCTCCAAACAATTAAAAAAAAATTCCTTAGATAAAGGCATCTTTTGATAAAAGCATAATCATAAATAAATTATATTTTAAATATTAATGAAGAACTTTTTAAGAGCAATATTATTAAAGATTTATCATTTGGTAGCACATGTATTTAATTGTAGGCTAAATATAATTATATTAAATTCTTGGTTTAACACAGGAACAGTACCACTAGCAACAGTAGAAAATATCATTAGCTTTTATAATGACGATTATTATGATTATTATTGTTTATGCATCATTCTTACAAAATGTTACAATTATTACTAGAATAATAATATTTTACTCTATATGCTTGTAAGTATATCTTTGTTCGTTTGTATGAACATTTATTACAAACGAGATGCAGATGATGAATAAAATAATTTATAAACAGACATAGAGATATATTTAAATATATATATTCAGTACATATAAATGGCAAACATTTGATTTATGTTCTGGATGCGCTACAGTGCACACGTCGTCATACGTAAATTGATGACACGTTGATAGCATCAGCAAAATCATATATCCTATAACTAGTTACAAACACATGATATTTACATTCTGGCCCCAACCAAATAAAATTACCACCATCGACATTGTATAAAGCTTGAACAAATTTTGTCCAAATATATAGAAAAATTTGCTAACTTTAAATTCAACCTTTAAAACCTATATACAGATTAAATATGGCGAATAATCTTTTATCCCTTTAGAACATTTTAAATACTCATCGTCGTCTCATATTAGCATTATGTGATTTGCTGAATCATATTATTCTTTAATAATAGTACTACTACTACATGGTGGCTTATCCTTTGCATTGCAAAAAAATATAATAATAAAGAGAAAAAAATTAAATTGTAAAAAATATTTCTTTGTGCCTTATGATGCCAAAATTATTGAAAAAAAAATCTAAATAAACTGAGTGTGTTTGTACATAGCAAACAGAAATGTTCATCTATTGTCGGCATAGCAGCTACCACCAAAATAAACATTAAAATATGTTTTATAATTTATTTTCACATCAAAAATACCAAGAAAAATTATATAAATAAATAAAAAAAGAAAAGAAACAGTATGAGTAATATTTTTAATTTATTGTAGCATTAAATCGGTTAACTCTATCGCTTAAGATTAATGAAACATCATAAATATATTAATTTAATAAAACATAATTTAATTAACTCTGTACATAACGTGTATTAAACCATTGAACATTAATAAAATATGAAATTTAAAGTGAACAAATTGTTTTCAAGATTAAAAATGATAAAAACAGAAAATATATAGTATATATAATCCAAACAAAGTAAAGTGCGCGTGTTGTTAAGTGTTGTTTGTTATTAAATTCAAATTGAAACAGCAAAAGCAACAGAATAAAAAAAATTTGTGAAAATAAATGACGCACTGCGGGTGGTTAAATTAGAAAAAAACGCAAGGATAAATAAAATAAAATTATAAATTAAAACGCGCTTATTATGTATGTTCTGATGAAAAATTAATCAAGGAAAAAAATATGAAAAATAATATTAAATATTCACTAAATGTATTGTAGTTAAAAGTTTTCTTGTAATATCTTTGCATCTTTTATTTTTATTTTTATTTTTTAACTTTCTTGATGTTGGTCTTTTAATGGTTTTGTTATTTAAGAATAAAGTAAAATATCATCCACTTTCATTTCTTTAATATTTAATATGAAATATTAAAACGAACACGATGAGCAAAAATTTCTACGACGAAAAAAGTAAATAATGCAAAAAAAAATTGAAGAAAATTGAAAATCTGAATCTGTTCATGCTGTGTAGAGACATCAAAGTAAACACGAACAACAGATGAAGTTAAAAAAATGTTGTTGTTTATTTTGTGTGTGGTTTAAACCGTTTTGTGGATTGCGTTCGACATAACATTATATTACGTAGCATAAAAAGCATAAAGAGAAGTAAAAAAAGAAAATTAACATTCAAGAAAATAAAATAAAATTTTAGGGAAAAAATAGTGGCGGAATCGTTAACAACGCGTGGGTGGTTTCGTGCGTTAAATATTATTTCTTTATATACTCTCTACCTTTTAGAAATAATATATATATATATTTAGGATTTTTATGTTACTTTTTTGTGCACATTACCGCCTCTTAATATTATTTTTTTCTCTTCTACTGCCTTATATTATTCCTTTTTTATGATGTTGTCCGGATTCATTTTTCTATCTTAAAGTTAAGCCCGCAAAATGTTACAATAAAAAATTAACGATCCTTCCAATTTCATGTTCTTGTAGTTTCTTTTTCTTCATTTTTTTCTGATACTTTAACTTTCTGTTTAATTTTATTTCGTTTTTCATCAGGTGAATAATGTTTGTTAACGATTTAAAAAAAAAATATTATTAATAATTAAAAAAAAAAAGAAAAAATAATAAAATAAGAGTAACATCATTAATAAGCATTAAATGGAATTATATTTTTTTAAGCTTTTTAATTATATGTAGTCGATGTACTTTAGACAAGCGAAAGCAAAAAAAAAAATCTTTAAAAGTATGCAAAACATCGGTTAAGAATAGTGTGAGTAAACCAAAGGCGAACAACCCTTATAATAATAAATTTGCTATATTTTTAGTTTTTTCTTAATTTTATTTTTTTTCCTCAAGTATTTTTAAAGCTTTCATTTAAAATGATAAATTGTTATTATTATATTATTAAATAGGAAAGAAAAAAATTATATATATTATATTCTTAACTACATTAAAAGGACGATCAAAGGATTTACTATACTTTGTCGTGGTCTTCTTTATTTAGTCATTTTCATTTAATGACGAAAAATGTAGATAAATCAAAATGGTATACCTTAGAAGACAATTATAACTTGTCTACTCTATAATTTTTGTTGCACTATTTTATGGTTTGCTGTGATGTACTTTGAGTGGTTTATAACACCAAAGTAGCATTTGCATTATGTTTAGTCTCTTTAATTTATCAAATACAATGGCTTTCCGTGACTTAGATTATTGATCTCTAATATAATGTCGTTAATATTTTATCTACTTAATATTCATTAATTTGGCATGTTTCACTTAAAATTTTTATATTACCTGTTTTACATTAATAAAGTATGACAAAGGACGTTATTGTCATATTTATTGTGTACTGACTGTGCAAAGTATTACTTTTGCCTTTAATATGGGAAATTTTAATTTATGACACTTTCTTAACAATATTTAATATATTTTTAAATTGTTTGCGAAAATAAACTACGGTAAAGACAAAATTATTGTGCGTTAAACGAGGCTTTAGTATATTTAATCCCTGAATTTTTATTCACTAGCATAATCGAATACCACGACAATCAATCAAAGTCATTGTCATCAATTTAAAATAAAAAGATAATGTAAAAATAAATTATCCGCTTTTATTATCCTAAGCCATGAATACCATAAACCAATTTATACGCTTTCTTAAAATTAATATAGGAATGTTAATTATCGGATAGAATTAAATGTTTCTAATACATAATCTAATTGTGTAATAAACTGTAAACTGAATTATAATCAAGGATTGCAAACGATATTAATTAATTAATGCCCGCTACAATAACAAAGTGTTACAATAACCAATAATGATAAATAAATAATATTTTTCAAATCTATTTTCTTAATAATTGAGAGTTTAAATATCTACTTTGATCAAATTTTTGAAACACATATTAGACTTCCACTAATTATTAGCAAATGATAGCTAAACGGCTTCAAACATTGTAGCATCCCTGAATAAAATTCTGGTAGCCAAAATTACCAAAACTCTTTATTACAAAAAACTTTGATCACTATGTACCGAATTAAAAATTGTTAATTCAATGTGTTTTATTATTAAGTTAATAAAAATTCTGTAGGCATAATGAAAAACAATTCTTTGATATTTATTTTCGATTTTTGTTTTAACTTTGCTTTAACTTTCAATTACACTAAAATTGAATATTTTTCAATGAATTTAACCAAGCATAATTTGTATATTTAAATAAAAAATAAAGCTCTTTCGTTGTCAGAATTGTATTTATTTGTATTTATTTGTCACCTCGATTTATTAGCTTAACAAAATGAGTAATTTTCATTTATTTTCCAATATTGTCATCATTGTCTCATATGCTTTTAACATTATGTAAAGATTTTGAAAAATTAAAGTTAAAATACATATTATTGTCTACAGAGAGAACAGTCTATGGTATGAAACGAGTAATTTTTTCTAATTTTAATTTTTGGGGGAAAGCAGTATTCCAATGATGTTATATTGTTGTCAACAGTGACGTAAAGCAGCTTTCGTCAAATAAAAGAATAATATTTTAATATTCATGCGGACATCATTTGTGTTTTTTTTTTTTTTGTTCATTTTATTTGATAAAACAAAAAAAAAATAATAAAGAAATAAGAATTCTTAACCAAATGGCGAGAAAATAAATAAATAGATGATGAATAATTTGCATAAACCTTTAAACCTTATGAAAATGAATGATGAAAAAAATAATATTCGTAAAAGTAAAAAATATCATTGTTTGGATTCTTCAAATGAAACATTTTTCATTTTAAAAAACTTATAATAGAATAAAGAAATAGGAAACTTTGTTTAATTTAAATTTTTAATCACCACCCAATTTCACCACAAAGATGATTTTGTGTTTGATAAAAGGTGTTGATTATCTAGATAAAATAACAAAATATTGGTTGCCTTTATGTAAGTATTTTTTTTACAGAATAATCAAAGAAGAAATGATTTTCAATGTTTTATTTTTTTATTTTGTTTCATATTTTCAATGATCCACTTGACATTTGACATGTTTTTTGTCACAACAAAATTAAGACAAATATATAGATATATATATATATATATATATATATATATATATATATATATATAAGCGACAAAGATAAATAGGTAAATAAGCAGTAGACAGGATATTTTTAGAACATAATAGAGTTTATCATTTCCCTAAGATAAGTTAACTCATCTTCCATTAATTCTGTTTTCCGTTGAATTCAGCAAAAGGTAGGTTAAATAAAAAAAAAAACTTGAATTGAGTTTAAACCGTTTACTTTGCTAGTACAATAGTAAATCGGATGGGGCTGTTTTTGCTGCTTACCATTTTCATTGTTCAATTTCATTGTTGCTATTTCACTGGTTTTACATATGAATAAGGGAGTTTAGCTGTCGGCGCTTTTATTAAGAGACAATTTCAAGACGAATATATATAGCAGACAGATGATATACCTTTGAGATTTGAGCAAATATTTTATACGTCAACTCGTCTTTAGTAATGTTTTGTGTAATATCGTCTATATGAATATATAAGCAAAGTATATTCACCATATGAACGTTATTTCTCCCAGGCATAATGACTACGACAACTTGTATTCAAAATACAAGTACATAAAACACAAACGCAACAATAGTCGAAGAAACAATGAAATTTGTTTAGCTTTTCATATTTTTTTCATCACATTATTATATTTATGTTATTTTGCTTACGGGATAAAGGAACAAAAAATTTTGAAATCAATGAAAATGAATTTGTTTTTCCTATGAAATTTTTTCTTCACGTTTTCTTTTTAATAAAAATATTTGAATTTTTCTATGGTTTAGTAAATTGTATAAATAATTGTTAAAATAACAAGAATTAATTTTATAAAAAACATTTACAATTTATATTTCTAAATTTTATCAAAACTTTTGTCATTATTATCTACTTGCATATTAATGTTTGTCGTTATTTATTTATTAATATATTTACTTGTCGACTGTATAATTTAAAAATGTACAATAAAAAAAAAATTCATTTTTAAAGTTAAATTTTATAAAGATTATAATATTTTTTCTGCTTGTTCGAATTTTATTAAAATAAGGTGAATATGATTTAAGTTGATGAACAACAAACAGCAATTAGAAAGTATTTTTCTGTATTCTTTTGTATTTTTTAGTGTTTTGAATTATCAGAATGTTATTTATAAAAACAAACTACCCAGTTTGCGCCCACAATTGTGCTGTCTATTGTTACTAAGAAATGACACAACATTGTCACATAACTTTAAAGCAAAGTATATTTATATTATGTAATGGTGAATAGATACATAAAAAACTTAATAATAATTACACGGTAAAAATGTTTTTATTGTTTGTTAGATGAAAAAAAAAATAACAAAAACCAAGAAGAATAAAACAATTGAGACTAACTATAAGTGTATCTTCAAACTTTATTCTCTTGAATAAAATTTACTTCAAAATTTTAAGGAAACGATGTCTATGCTATTCTATATTTCCTTGCAAAATAGATGATTATATTATACAGAGCCAAAAGCAAAAATAACGTCTGTTTGTTAGGCCTATAACAATGTATATTGTTTTTCTATAAACGTGTATCATTATTATAATTTCAATAATAATAATAAAAAAATAATAATATATTCTTATATAGTTCAATAACAGTTTCAGTACAGTATTAGGCGACAGCTGTTTTATATATGAAAAGATACAAATACACTTGTATAGGGAAATAGAAAATAGTTACAACAAAAAAGAAAAATTAGAGTTATATTCATGTCATTGGAATTGCTGTACTTTGGATTAGAATTTAAAGTTAAAAAAAAAGGAAAAATTGAAGAAAACATTCAGTTTGCAGATGCTATATATATTTATATACATGGTTAAAATAATTATTATTATATTAATATTTTCCTAAAGAAAATCATAAAACAAAATCTCTATTTTCACCTAAATTAATTATATTTATTAAAGCAAATTGAGAATATAATTAAAATTCACTCTTTAATACTGTAATCAGATATATTATTTCGTTAAATTAATAAAACAATATTATATAATTAGTAATTAGAAATATTTAAATAATTACCGTTCCCTTATTATAAATACTAATATTTTATAAATATGTGTATGTTTTGCAGAAAATGTTTATCAATTAAAATAAATTATATTTAAGTGCATTGATAATATAGTGAAATGATAATATTATTATTTATATATTACAATAATATTAATAATTATTACTATCATCATGAGAGAAATACTAAAAATTAATTTATTACGAAAAAAAAAATTAAATATGTTATGTTTAGTAAAAATAATATTTTTCTTTATACATTATATAAAATTACATATTCAGTAAGGGCGTTATCGCCCTATTTATGTATTTTTAGTCATGTTATGTTGTTTATGTTTTAGTTTATATCTATAAGAGATAAAAGTACCTCACCAAAATAATTTCGTATCTTGTATATATCAACAGATTTACCATATATTTTATCATAATAAATAAGGGAAAGTTGGGGCACAGGCACAGCGCAAATATGCTCTTTAAAAAATGCAAAAAGCAACACAAAAACAATTATCTAATGCTTTATATACATAAATATAATACAAAGTTTCTTCAGAGATTACACAAGATTCGTTTTTACTTCCCCTTATATTGTTCAAGTTATAGACAATCTGTGTACAGATTGTCTATGTCATATTTTTGCTTTAAAGATGTCTACTTTACTTACACTCACAATTCCAATTATTTCAATGTTAGCTAAAGGAAAAAAAATGAAAAAAAAAAAAAACAAACAACAGGCGCTAGCCAAACCTTACACATATCACGCGCTACTTAACGCCAACATAATATAAAGTATACATACTTTGTGCTAAATATACTAATGCTTAAGTTGATGTTGTTGACAGCAACAACGGTTGTATATACGCTTATTATTTTATATATTTATTTTAAATAAGAAAATGAGTGTGTTTGTTATGTTAATATACACAGAAGAGAATTTTAATTAAAAACCTTTAACAAAAAACAAGAAAAAGGTAAAAACGTTAATAGGGAATTCATTCTTAAGGTTTATCTCATTGTTAAAATCATTCGCTGTTATTTTTAGTAACTTATTATTAAATGTGATCTTTAAAGTATTTTTATTTTAACTTATACAGAAAATATTAAAGCTTTTATTAAGAAATTTGTTTAATACTTCGTGAAATTTGAACTGATTTATGAAAATAATGTATCTATAAACGGTTTTATAATTATAAGCAACAATTACAATTAAATGTAGTAATTAGAAATAGTTAACATTCTAATTCTCTATAAATTCACTTAAAATAATAATTTTATCATCATGAAGTCACTCCGAGTGCTATAAAAATTTACAATAAATTTAAAAATAGTAAAAATCAGACTAACTAATAAAATAGTTTAGTGTTTTGTGGAGCGAAAAATAAAAATGTGCGCAATGTCATTATGTAACCTCAAATGTTAGACAAACTTTTATTTAACTTTATAACAATGTTAGCATAACATAAAATTTTACACACTTATTAATATTTGTTTAGTGAAAAAGATGAAAATGACAAATTAAATAAAGAAAATAGTTGATTTTATTAAAATAACCACAATAAGTTGTTCTACAAAATTTCTATTAACATGATAAATGAAATTATTCTTAACCGAGGCAATTTATAAGTTAAAATTTATAACATTTTCATATAATTAAACAAATTTTAAACAATTGCAAAACATAAATACTGTCATTTATTGATTTTAATTGAAAATATTTTTTGTAATGAATCAAAGTTTGTATAAAACTTTATAGTTTTTTAACAATCAAATGTTAAAACAGTATAAAATATTCTTTTAAATTATTTAACTAATTAATATTGATAAGTGTATTTAAAGTTGAAATAAATTTAGTTTTATAGGAAAATTCAGTGGATACTGAATCAAATTTCAATAAAAGAGAATATGCAAAAGGGTAATTAAAAGAAAATAACCGCATTGTATTTACCTATAGTAAATAAGTATTTTTTTTTTTTTTCTTGAAATACAAATAGAAAGTAAATAATTAAAATAATTTATAATTAAATATTATAATTGAATGAATTTAGTTTGCGTGATGTTTGCACGTGTATATATATACAGTATTCTGTATATATCGCACCTGATACGTATCAAATTTGTGATTGTTTGACGGCTGAAATTGGTGCAATTTGTTTTCCTAAAAATAAAATAAAACAGAAACATATAAATAAATAAATAATAAAATATAAATTCCGTTTGTTTATGCTCAAACTACGGACAATCGTATTGCGGAATTTTCTATTAAAAATAAAAATTAATTTTAATTTTTCCTGAATTTGTTTTTGCCATTCATTTAATTTTTGTAGGGTACGATACAGATTCGTAAACATAAATGAACCAATTAAATAGAAATATAAATGAGTAAACAAAAAGACCAAAAAAAAACTAAACAAATAATTTGTGTAAATATTTTGTTATCGAAAATTTTATTCTTTTATAATTTTATTTAATTTTTCCATTGAATTTTATTTTTGTTTAATTTATTAGGTGTCAACCAATATTTATATATTATTATTATTATTATTATTATAATAATAATAATAATTTTTATTTATTTTATAACTACACAATGTATAAGCATTACAAGTAATAAATAAAAAAGAATTTTTTTTTGGAAAAATGGATTAATGAAAAAATTTTTAATTAAAAAATTGATAAAACATCGAAAAATTGTCAACAAATTTAATGGGTTTTAGTTTTTCATATATAAATTATTTATTTGTTTATGATTAAATATTTTAATATTTATATAGAAATAAATATTATAATTTTGGTAATTTAATACAGATAAAAATAAACAATTTTATCACTGGTTTTGTTTTAGTTTCTCATTTATAATTATAATATTTATATATTTTTTTTTTTCGTTTTTCATTATGAATATTAAAATAAATTAAAATGTGATATTACTGTATGCTGAATTAAGCACTCAAAACTTCTGTTAAGAGTTACTAAAGTTATTATTTCAATTTGTTGAATTTATTTGATATGGATGCAATGCATGTATCAAAAGTAATATATATATAAGTAAAAATTTTAATTTATCTTTTCTTTTTGATTATTTAGATTATCTAAGCAAAATAAAGCAAAAAATATTAATAAAAGAGAGAAAAATCTTGTTCCAATACACATTATGAAATATAATATTAATTTTTAAAGACACTATACCAATATTTTATGCTAATAAAGTTTAACATAGATGATAGTTTAATATCGGGAATGGTATGCTTTAAATATGATATTATATATCTGGTTACTGTAAATAAAACTAAAGTAGTTTATTCCATATAATATAAACATATAAAGTTTAATAACTAAATAAACAAGTAACTTTAAATAATTAAAATAATTAAAAAAAGATAATTAAAAAAATTATGTTCAACTAAAATTTTGATGGTAAAATAAAGAGAAAGTACATTTTTTGATATAAAATTCATTTTATATAAATGCACTGTAAGTTTTAAATAACGAATAAATCTCTTATGTATTATTGTAGTTGTTAAGAAAAATAAATATGTTATGTACTACTACTATGTATAGTATTACTTAACATAAATAATTAAGATGGAATTTAATTACTTGAACATAGTAGATTTGATCTACTTGAGCATACATATGTGCTACATTTGATTAAATATTTTTGTATTGAATATAATAAATAAAAGAATTTTCATATTCATTTTTTTAAAATTAATAACGAAAGTTTCACAAAAAATTTCTTTAAGATTTAAACAACATTGCACAATACTAATTTCAACCGTCTTATTAATATCATCCCAGTTAAAGTTTCGTTGATACCAAAATAATAATTATTTAAAAAATGTATAAAAAATAAATTATAAAAAATCAACTAAATTACTAAATCATGTAATAGTGCCAAATAGTTTATTAAGTAAAAAAAAAACTTTATGCATATGTATAAAGTAGAAAATTTTAAAAGTCAAATGTGAACATTTGCTATCCCTAACTGTACAGATTTCTATTTTAAAGTATGAAACCGTCACATCCACATTAAGCTAGAGTAAAGATCAGTGCACATTATTTTTATTATTATTATGCATAAAACGTGTTATATTTTCTTTATTGGTTAAATTTCGTTTGCCATGGTCTCTTTAAAAAGTTCAAAAAGTGTTTTTCGTTTTTTTTTTTTGTTGAAATAAAAACTAAAAGTGACGAAAAGCGTTATAAAAGGTAACAAAATTCAACATATACGACAGTAGAAAGTTAGCTTAAATTCTATTAATATGCATCACCATGTGGTGACTTCATCATCATTTTAACGAAAAGGTGCTTGATGTTAAATAAAAAAAAAACGCAAAACTAAAATATATAAATTCAGGTCAAGCAACTATATGTTGAAAAATTTAAAAATGAATTTTTCTTTCTTTTCAATTGCATTTATCAAAAGTTTTAAGTTTTATTAGTCTTTTTCTTTCAATCTTGTTTTTTTTTAAACTTTGCTTACTATAAAGTTTAATTAAGGATAAATCAATGTCGTTTGCCTGACATCAAAACGTGGTTCTTTGCTGTGTCGCTAAAAGTGTTTCTCGTGAATTGTTTGACTAACGCAAAACTTAAATGCCATCATTTTGTGCTTTTCGTTTGTATTATTCTACCTTAATTAAATAATAATTAGATTGAATATTACCCATTGTACAAATGATAGCGCATATAGTTTTTATACTTTTTTCCCCTTTTTATTTTAAAATATAAATTAAAATAAAAAAAAAAACTTTTATCAATTAATCATTGTTTATGCTGTTAATTACTTTTATTTAATAATTTTTAATTAAAATGATTAAATAGGCTATTGTAATTATATTGATTATCTTCCTATTTTTTATATACAAATATAATTCTGAAACTGATAGATTGAAAACAAATTAAATATTTAATTTTTTAATTAATTTCCTTTAATCCAAAATGTAATTGTTTTTCGCTATTCTTTCACATTATTTATTAATTATATTATTTATGCATGGATTAAAAATTAATTAATTAAAAAATAATTAGTTCGATTGTTTTTATTTTTTTATTTTATTTAAATGAGATACAACTTTATATAAGAATTAATAACTGTAGCGGAATTATAACTTTGGAATTATCTCATTCTGTATATACATATATCCATTTGTTTTTATTTATTACAATTTTTTTTCCTCTTATAATTTTTATTATGTTAATGATAATAGAAATAAAAAAAAATGAACGAACAAATGAACATTCTCCATTGTTTACTAATTTAAAATTTTATTTTCTAATTATTTTAAATAAATTTACATATCAAATAAAGTAATTACAAACAAAGTTTATTTGTTTGTACGTTCATTCGTTCATTCGGTTGTTTTTTATTTATTTGTTTAATGTTTGTTCTATTTTACATCTAGAGATTAAAATATCAAAAAGTTTTATTCAATAATCAGCAAAATGTAATTAATTTAAAAATATATATATATAATAATAATAATAATGAATAAATGAATTAATTTATAAGCAGAATAGAAAATAGATAAAACTTTTTTATCTGTTTTATTAAAAAATTCTAGAATTTTATTTGTAATCATTTTTTCTTTGATTATTATTTTATTTTTTATTAATAATAATTGTGGTTAAATAATGAAAATACACACAGCAAAAACTCCACAAAAACTATGTTATCGAACAGCTGCGATGGACAGATTCAATGATGTGTTGTCACAATCAATAAAAATAAAACGATGAAAATAGAAATTCTTAGAATAAAGAGAAAGGATGACATTATTTTTTGGTAAATTAAAAATAAATATAATATAAAAGATAAAACTTTTGAAAATCATATGTCGTTTATTTGAAGTCAATAATGTTCGATTGAAGAATTATAAAATTGATATGAGAAGATTACTTTACTTAAACGAAATAACCACAAACTGTTTGGGTACTATTAGATATTTTTACCATAGATGGTATTTAGATTAGTTTGCAATTATTTATAGAAAATGTTAATAACTAATCGAAATTTATTGTTTCTAATTAGTTTCTATGGTCTTCTAATCGATTTATTTATTTTTCTGAATATTCTTTATCATATTTATAATTTATTTACAATTGAAACCCCGGAGATTATTGCTTCAAAGGTTTTTTCTTTTCTATTATTTTACCAGCCTGTTGGATGCAATGATGTTGAAGAAATGTTTAAATTATGAACAGGAAATATGAAAATATACACTTTCCTTCTATTATTTTCTTTAACTTATTCCACTTCGTTTCCATTTTCTTACGTCTTCGAAGTGTTTTTTTTTACTTATTTCTTTACTTCTGAATATGCTCGAATAGCTTTATTACGAACGTGTAATTTTGTGAAATAATGCATCAAAAGAAATGTCAAGCGAATGAAAAAAAAAATTATATATAGTAAAAATAAAAGTTTAGAGTTGTAAAGTATGTTAAAGCATAAAAAAATTTATATGCTGTCTAAGGGGAGAGTTTTTTTTATTTTTATATTTTTTTATTATATATTATTTGGGGAAATGAAGGATGGCAATTACATCCTGTAACAAATTTTATTTTATTTTTTTACTTTATATTGCAAAATGTAGAGAAGTAAAAAAATAATTCTTGTGAAATTATTAAATAGTAATGTATGAAGGGGTGGATGGCGGTTACGAAGCAGTTAGTAAATAATCGTCACGTAGGTTAATAATTCGTAAAGGAAAGTGCTATAAAAAAAGATTTTTATTACAATAGGTGCGGCCACAAAAATGAACAGATTCATCCTTGGATTACATTGTTGCGACTATGGTTTGTCTATATCTATGTGTTTATGTCAAAATAGAACATTATCAAAGATGTAACGTAAGAATGAAAATAAGAATAAATAAAGAAAAAATTAAGGGAAAGCTAGTGGGTGTTGAGGTGACAAATGAAATTATCTAAAGTGCGAAAATAATGTTTTTGAATATTATATGGGGAAATTGAAAGAATAAAATCTAAATAAAAATAAAAAAGGTGAAGAAGAACAGAGATATAGCAACTGAAAACATTTTTCACTAGCACGCGAATAATAATAACTGTTGTCGACGCAGGAAATTAGAATCATTTCTATTAAGATGGCAATTCTTGTTTAGCGTTTCATTATGCTATTATAACAAATTGGCTGTTGTCTTATATAAATACTCAAATAAAACATCATTACAGTATTCATAAACAGAGAGATAATATTAACAACAGCAACCCCTTTTCTTTATTTTATTCTTTCTTTAATTTTTAATTTGTTATAGAGCTTGATTTTTATCGGTGTTAAAATCATTAAATTAATTTTCGTTACTTATAATTTATGTTCAGTTTTCACAAATATTTTATTATCAGTTACCATAACTTGCTGCCTTTTATTATAGAAATTTATATATTTGTAATCTATTTTGTATTTGTTATAATTTTGTGGTTCTACTACATAAAATACAAAATACAATAGGGTTGCTTAAGATCAAGCATAAATATACATGTAATAAATTTATTAAAGCAAGTATTATTAACAAAAGTTTACCAAATATTGCCCTGAAATAATCAAAATTAGCAAATATATTAAAATTATAATGATACTAATGGCTGGATAATAAATAATTTGATTTTCTCTGAATTTACTTCTATTTTGTTTACTTTCATGTTTTTCATTGTCGGTCAATGGTTAATGGTTAAAAGCTCGTCCTAACAATGCAACCCTATAATGATGCTAAATGCAAATACCCAATTATTTTAATACTAAATGTATAAGCAAGAAAAAAATAAAATTTATTTTCCGAAACATTCGTTTTTTGTATTTTTATTAAAGGCAGTAAATATTCTCTAAAGCCTTTAGGGAATCTATTTCTATATTAAAAAAAAAAGAAAAAAGAAAAGAAAAATATTACAAAGTGAGGAAACAACATGACGAAAGCTAACTTTAGCAATTCTTATTCAAGCTTATTTTTTATTTTAATAGAAGTTAAACTAAGACGAAGCAAAGACAAATAAAGCTTTAAGGCATATCGCGCCTCAATGACTCAGTTTCCTCTTACACTCAGACCAAAGTTGAAATTTTTTATATTAATTTTAAAATCTAAACAAAACGTCGTTTCGAAACGAATTCTTGGTGCCACGTAAATAGCACAGAAAAACCCTTTTTCTAAAAAATCACCACAGCACATAACAACACGTATGTTTATCTTACGACTTTCGTCAATACCTTTGCCTCGTTATATAATATGTGTGTACACGTTATTATGCTAAACATTTATGCAAACATACCTGATAGGGGACAGATATGATGGAACCGTTCTGGTTAGTGAGGTGTAGGCGTTAAATTTTATGATGGGTTGAATTTAATGGCAAGGCGGTTGTTTCTTGTTACCCTTAATTTTACTCATTTTAATGTTAACAAAAGTTAAGTTACGGTATTTGAGACTAAATGTGTACGACACTAAGAAGCAAATGAGTTGATGCTCATTTTGTACTTATCAACGCGATAATTTTATAAAATAATCCTTATTGGCAGTGCTATGCTTTGTTGAGTTAACAAAAGAACGTTGACATAATATGCTATAAAATGTATTTTGCTAATAGCTGTGATTTGTCTGTTTATAAGCAAAGGGTATTACTAAGTCCAAAGATTGACTTGTTGTTGTTATTATATGCAGAGAATAAATAAACAGCGGACAAAGCTATATGCAAACAGTAAAAGAATTACAAGCTGCCATGATAATATAATGTAAACATTGTGTCTTTAAATTCTTATTACTTATGCTCATTCAAATTTAGTAGATTTTTTTATTGTATATGTATCCCTATGGCTATATATAATAGCACAGCTTTCAGCATTGCTTATTCGTTAACGCTTTAGTTAAATATTTGTGGAAGATTTGTATAGAATAGACACTAGCAGTTGTTAGCATATACCGTTGAATGTGTAAGCTGTATGCAAAATAAAAATGAAACATAAAAATATAAAGACCGGAGAAAAAATTAAACAACTTCTTAAATCTACCGTGATTCTGTGCTATTATCTTCATTCTATGAATAGAGATGATTATTATTTGTTTTGATCGCTTTTGATAAACATTTCTAAGGTATTTTAAGTGAACTTAAAGCAGAAGAATGTATAAAAAAAATTAAATATATTGACTTAGTCGAAAATGCTAAATTGTATATAATTTTAGAAAAAAAAAATTTAAAAATAACAATCGAGAAACAGGTGGAGTAGGCATAAAAAGTACTGTGCTCTGACTTTGTTCGTTGTTCCAATTAAAGCCGATAATGCTTAGAAAATTTCATGAATAAACGATCATAGAAATAAAACTTGATTATACCAAAAAAGTAGTTTTTTAGTAAAAAGGGTTTAAATAGCAAACCTGCACGGGTTAAGGGGTGAATAAAAAACAAATACTTATATTTTTTTAAAGTTTCCTTGAAAACTCATATTTTTATCCTTTTGAATTCAGATCTTTTTTGTTGTTTTCTTATGTTTTTATTTTTCTTTGAATATTCAAAAATATAGATAAGTTAAATCTTTTTATTCTACAACTCGATGTCGTTTTTTTTTCTGCTTTTTTTTATTTTTTTTTTTTTTTAAAAAGATCGCAATATTTTGTTTTAAAAAAACATCTTATTGTTTGCAAAAAAAAAAATTGGTTAATATTTAAAGAAAGAAAAATAAGGCAATGAATGAATAAACCACTAAAAACAACATGCTTTGTCTACACTTAATTCTACTCAACTCGTCATCATCATCCCTTCATCCCTATGTTTACAAATGTTCAAGGAATTAAAATTATTTCCTGTCGATTTCAGTAAAACTTTAGATCAAAATTTAAGCACAATCTACTCTACTCCCCATATTTTATTTTTATTGGCAAGATTTTGGATTTGCTCGATTGCTCTATCCACTACCAGGCTATTATCCACTTAATAGAAGCACGTTTCATTATTTCTTTTTCATGCTGTTTTCCTTCCATCCCAATTATTTGTTTTCATTTAGGATTATTTTTCTTTCAATTTTTTTTATATTATTAAAACGGATTTTTTGTATTTTTCTTATTAAATGGTTTTGCACTGTTTTGCTATATTTAATAAATGTCATCGATAAATATTTTGTGTTCTTTCGTTATATAAATCTAATGTCATAGGTATTCTGTTGCTTACACGGACCAATGTCTAAATAAGCGACTTAATAAAAAAAAAGAAAAAAAAAAACAGAAAAACACTAGCATAGGGCGCAAATAAATTTATTGAAAAATTTTTATTGGTGTTTTGTATAACAGGAAGACTATGGGATATATATTATAAATAATTCTTTCTTCTCTGTTTTACTTATTTTTCTATTTCTATTTTTGCAAGTAGCTCGATATTATAGTTTTATATAGTAGAAATTTTCAAATAAAAATATTATCTTTGTATATACAACAGCTTGATGAAAAGTTACCACCAACGTTAAGTCTATACGACAAAGCAGAACCCAATCAATTTTCTACACAGAAAAGAATAAATAAAAAATTTTGTACCGATAGCTGTGGTATTATTTTTACAACAAAAAGAAGAAAAAAAACTCCCTAACATAAATAGTCGAAGTATCAAAAAAAAAAAGTGTATTGCATGCATTCAACAAAATATTTGAAAGTAGCATCTACCAATTTGCCAGTAAAAACCGGGCCAAAAACAACAAGATCCATTTATTTTTACTTGTTTTTTGTTTTGTGTTGGTTTGTAGTTCCGTTTACTAGTTACCTAAAATTTGTAATAAATAAATAAAAAGAAAACACAAAATAAAACAATCGCATGAGAGAAAAACAAATCGTTTTTACTGCTATACGAAATAAGTTAAATGCTGGTATGGTAGCTGGTGCTGATAAAAATAAATTGAAAATTTATGACATTGATAGCAAGACCATGGATTGCTTGTAAATAGCATTGAAATCGATTTGTTCGTCAATAATTCAAAAAGTACAGTAGAGATTTCTCTTTTTTATTTCGCATTCGATATAATTTTTTTTATATATTTTTTATTCGCTGCATTACAGTTTCACTTCCTTTTTCAGTTCCTACTGTTGTTTTATTATTTGTGTTAATAATATTAGTATTACTTGTGCTTGAATGTTTTCTTTCGATTGTTTGCTAAACGTGCAATTGCCACCACCATAAATATTTCGCGTGAGTTCTTTTAGTGCGTTCTAATGGGCAATTATTGGATGGATAATGCTAAAAAAAATTATTTTCTCTATTTTATTTATTTATTTATTTAGAACTTTAGCTAAAGTATATAAATACACAACAGCTATGAATATTTTAGATAGAAAATAACAAAAAAAAAAGAATTACCTTTCATTGCCAATGTCAAACGTTTTTGGAGGGTAGGATGGCTTGTTAGCATTGAATGAAAATAAAGAAAAAGAATTTATAAAGTCGGATAATGGTTTATTACCAATTTTTTCTCTTTTCTTTTCGTTTGTATTTATTTTATTATCTTTTTTTTTCTAAATAAAATAAAATATAAATTTTCGACAAAGAATAACAGAATATCTTTGTGGATTTAACTTTATTATCATTTTTTTTTGTTGTTGTAGGTCTCATCTTTATTAATGCGTCTTTGAAGTAAATTAAATTCAATCATCTGTAGAACTAGGTATGGAATGATATTATTTTATTTATTTTTGTTGTGAGTAGTAAATAACGATAATGACAACTTTGAATGAAAAAACCTTCGTTAAAACCGCACGACATAATACACAAAGTAAGTAAATCCAAAAGAAAAAAAAATCAAAACATAAAAGATTTGATAAAATCCAATTTAAAAATTGCTTCCTTGTTCCAAATAGATCTAGGGATTCTATTATTCAAAAGAATTTATTATTTTCCTGTTACTGTTAACTTACTGAATCTGTTCAAAATCGTTTGCACACTTAGACCTAAATGTTTTTAGTTTTGTTTTTGATGATAGGAATTTCGTGTGGTGTCTGCGGTAACACTCTAAACTTTACCATGTTCAAGTGGTATAGAATAAAAATAATAAAACACAAAAATTACGATAAGAAAAAAAAAGAGTATTTTATATGAAGGTATCGACAACGTAACATAAAAGTAGAAATTTGGAAAAAACTGTAAAGCTCGCATCATTTATTGAACCAACCAGAAAGATATACATCTGAATAAAAAATAATATAAAAACAAAGTAAACAAACAAAAGCTAAGTATACTTTACTACTGCGTTCGGTTTTCCAAAGCCAAGTGAGATTGTTTTTGGATTTGGTAAGGATTTAGATAAATTTTTATTTTACTTTCCTTTCTATTTATTTTATTTTTTATATTTTAAATGCTGTCGTGTGAAGTTTAGTGTAGATTTCAATTCGTTTTCTCTTTTTTGTAATTTTCATTCTATTTTTATTTTTGGATACTTTAAATCTGAAGAGTATCTCTTCATATCCTTAGTTAAATTTTAAACTGAATTTATTTTTATACATGGATAACAACGAAAATTACGAAAAGGAAAAAAAAATCCAAACTTGATAGAAAAGATTTAGTTTATTTTTAAAATACTTCTATTGAAATCTAATTCTAGAAAACGTTTTTAACGAGATTTTAAATTGAATTATGGAGAATATTTGGATTATTATAGTAAATTGTGCAGCTGGACATTATTTTTACATTCTATATACCTTAATATGCAAAATTTCTTTATCGCAATTTTATTTTTATTTTCTTAAACGAACAATTGAGCAGTTAAATAATGTTGAGTTTGGATATTTTATATTAATTAATCTATAGCATACAGTGTTGTGTTTTTATTATGTGATAAAATAAGTATATAGAATTTACTTAATGTGCTTAACCAAAAGCAAATCAATAAACTAGTGACTCGTAAAGAAAGTGAGCTATGACCGGTTTTAACTAAATAAAATTTATTCGTAATATTTCAATCTTAATTTTCTAATAAAACTTCATAATATAAATTATAGTTTGCTACTTTAGTATCTGCTACTCCATTAACGCCACGTATAAGTCAGCCAACAATAAATAATTTATTGATTATGGTAAGAGAACGTTGGGTGGACACCGGTAACCATCCAATTCTGGTCTCAAATTACTGTAACAATTGTTTAACCGTGACAAAAATTTATTGTTTATGTTAAAATTGCCAATATTAAGTTAAAATAAATAATTCACATGTTGTTAGTCTGTTGTTTATACTGAAGTGGGTATTTTTATTTTGCAAAAATTGGTTTGAAATATTTAGGATGACAAATTTATGTAAAGAAAATCGAAATCAACAAAATATTTCTTGTGAGGATAAATCAAGCATAGATCCCAACAGCATTTAAGTATATTGAGAGGTGTCAGTGTCGCGTCACAAATACAGTAAAGTTAACGTCAGGTCAACTTGATGGGCGGTCAGAGTACGTATAAACAAAAACGTACAAATAAGTATCAACCCGACCATGTTGAACTTATATAATAAATGTCCAATGAAATCAAAATCACCTTCCAACAGTCACCGAGCACATTATAGGTCGTTGGATGATTTCTATTGTTTGGGTTTAGGTTTACCATTTTCTAATGGATTTGAATTTTAGTAATAAAAAGCAATATAAGTAACCAAAAATGATGTTCCTGAAATATATGTACGCATAATCAACCACAACATGTGAAACAACAAGATGAAAAAAAAAAAATATAAATAAATAAAAACCATATTTTCGTATCCAAATATCATTTATCATGCTACCTGGTAACGATGTATAAGATGTTTAAATCAAACAAAACTTATTCTAAGCAAAATTATATATATGTTTGTATAGTGAGTGTTGCTTGTGGGCGTAAAAGGTAAATTGTTGGAAAATGACTTTGTCACCCTAGTATCCGTTCCCAATCACTTGAACTTTGCTGTTGTTGTTGTCATATGTTTAGTTATATTCTCATATATAAAGCAAAGTTTAGAATGCGCTATTTGCCCAATATAAAAAGAAATGGGAAAACCGATGTTTTAACATATATTTATTCAGGGGAATGTCGCGTTACCATCGTCAAGTGAAATAATTTTAAACGACATGCAAAAGCTTCTAAAAACAACAATATATTGTAACGATGTGAAAGTGACGGTAATGTTATGTACATTAATTCAATGTTTATGCAAACAAGAATAATGGTTAGAGAATGAATTAGAAAATTAAAGTCATTTCAGTTTTTCAACAAAAATTCTGAATAAAATTTAATCTTTTTTATTTAATAATAGAAAAAATATTAATAAATTATGCCAAAAAATATATTGCAAAACGAAACAACACTTTGAGTCTTCAAGCAAAAATAGACAAATATATATATATATATCATGCTGTCACAATATTGGTGACATAAGAAGATTTACAAAAAGTATAGCCTCAATTAAACTTTTATAGCCGAGTAAGAATAAGGAGTATTTTATAAAATTAAAAAACATAAAAAAATGTATCTTAATTAAGACTGCTTGTCCTTTTTTTTTTAAATATTTTGTATTTCATTATGTTATTCACTAATTTATTATATTCTATTATGTTTCCAACGATCTTTGGAATTCTTTCACGTTTATGGTATATGAGGTACTCGGTCACGATAAAATAAAATGTTTATTATATATATATAACAAAAAAAAAAAACAACATAAAATGTGTACTCATGGAATACAAAATCCTTAAATAACAAAATAAAAAATGAGACTTTTAATTAAGATAACATTGCTTCATTATATATAATGTTGAGTAATATTATTTTTATAATTTAATTAAGAAAATAATAATAAAACAAAAAATCTAAGAATAACTTCTAAATGCGTTTATTTTGAACATTTTTTTTTTTCTGATATAAATAAATCAAAAGTGTAAAAATTAAAATTTCTGGTAAAGAATGAAGCGTTTTTATTATATCAGTTTTATTGTTGCTCTTAAATAAATCCATATAACAACCACAACAACATTTAATATTAAATTATTTGTTTAAATTATTATATTTCCTTTTTTAAAGAATATTTTTATCAATTTTCATCCATTATTCCAAAAAATGAACCGTATCCAGTCGCATAACAGAAATATACTAAAATAATTAACATAAAACCTTAAACAGTGTTTGCGATGCGACGAAACAGAGAATATTTTTGTAGAGAATATTTCCCGGCATTATTTTTTAATAATTATTATATAAATGATACCTTAAAGTTCTATTATGTGAAATACATACAATCGTCAAATTGAATCCATAGTTACACAACTTCGTACTAGATTTCACTTGTATTTTTGATGGGTATTATCTGATTTATTATTTTTCTAAAACATATTCACAAAAGAATATATATAATTTTGCTGCAGCCTCCATATTTTTAATATTTTTATTCTATTTATTGATTGAAGTTTTATTATTATTTATTATATCCTTTGTTTCAGTATTTTGGATTCATCATTAACTTCTTTGTGGGTTTTATTTACTAAAAAAGTTTTTATAAATCCTAAGTAAAATGTTTTTTTTTTTAAATAAACCTACATATAATTTAAACAGTGAAACATGAGAAGAAAATTCATTTAGATTATATTTTATTTATAAATAAATGTTTATTTATTAACAAAAAATTTTCCATTTAAAAAGAAAAAAAAAATTTATTTACTTTGAAAATGATGTAACATTTTATCGTATTTATTAATAATTCAACAAAAGTGATATTTATATACAAGAAAAAGGACATCATTGGTAGAATTAATTCAATGATGATAATAACACGATGAAAATGATTGATTTTATTGATAAAATAAATTTGTTCAGGATTATTTTCTGTTGAATTAAGTAAAGTAAAATTAAATATAATAACAAGAAATAAAATTGGAAGAGCAAAAATAATAAACAGCAAAAAAAAAAAAAGAAAGTTATTTAATCGTCTGTAATAATCATACTGAAATAATTATGTCATCTGTTAAATTAATGATCAAAATATATTTGATTATATTGAATTGAAATGTATTTTGATGAAAATGAACAAGATTGTTACGTAAAATAGAAAAAACAAAAAAAAATATTTTTTCTTAAGTCTTAAGTAACTAAAAGTGGGCCGAACAGCTCATTGATAGATTGATTGTTTGGTGATGTTATTAGTGTATATCACACAATATATGTATATAATTAATCGTATTAAATTGATTATTAATTTATAGAAAATCAATGTATAGAGAAAAAATATTAATACAACAACTCATTAGTTATATTTTTCGCAAATGTGATGAATAATATTTATTTCATCATCAACAACTCAAAACACCATCTAATTTTATTTGTTTCGTTTATTTTTTATTCTTATTATTATTATTTGTTAATTAAAGCCGCAGTTCTATGTACACGTTTGTAATAATAGACTTATTCGACGAGAAATTATGGTAAAAAAAAATTAAAAAAATACAATAACATAAAATAAAAAAAAATAGTTCTTGTTCACTGTTCTGTACATCGTAACGACGGTTCGTTAGTCTTAATAACAACTGAGTTATACTGGAGTAAGTAAAAAAAAAAGACAGATTGTATCCAATTAACTTTTCTATGTTTCTAGAATAATTCGTTTTTTTTTTTGTGTTTTTAATGATTTTTATTTTGTGTGCTTATATTCTGCATAGTTTTTGCCGTTGGATGGAACTTTTCCTCAACTTTTGTGTTTGCAAACATTCACACCAGCAGACATCAAAAGTGAAAAAATTGCTGATATTGGTGGTATACCAACTCACACTTTGCTGAGTTTGTTACAAAATATTAATTGCAGTCATTCGTTATTTTTGTGTATCGCTACGCTATCATTTCTTTTTAAGTCAAGTTTGAGATTACAAAATAAATAAAATAATAAAATAAGAATCATACAAATTTGATATTCGAGAATTCGCGCACAGTGATAAGATGATGGCAAGCATTATGGAGAATGGCAAATATGGAGAACGATGTTGATGTTATCTGAGATCCAACAGTGCGTATTTTTTTATGTTTTTCCAAGATGAAATTAACTTTTTTGAATAAATCTCTTTCGTCGTTTGTTTTATTACAACTTATCAAGTTTACATTTTATTTTTTCTTTCATTTATTTTATTATTTTGCTGATGTTAAATTATTTAACATTTATCTGCGTCCGCATGAGATTTGTTTCCTTAATTTAGATTTATTTTTTCTTTGATAATTTAGCTCTCGGAAGTTTATTATTAATAAAATACTACAATTATATATTAATTTAATATTTATGAATTTCCTTATCCACCAAAGTATTTAAAATTATAATTTTCTTTTTATTATTATTAATTTTTATTTTCTACTTTCTTTTATATGATTATAGTTTTGCTGGGAAGGTTAAACCGTAAAATTTGTCATGCGGAAAAACTCAATTTTATTTATAACAAAATAAGAATGTTTGTCATCCGGTTAGCTCACCTTTCTTTCAAGTCACCATGAGAAAAATAAAGTTAAAACATAAACAGAAAATACTATATACACATAGGAGCTATTTTCTTTAAATCCTCGTAGTTAGTTTATAAACAACAATAACAAAAAAAAAAAAAAAAATAAAGAAAAGAAAAATACAGGGAAAAATAAGAGAAAAGAAAATTCTACAATCAACATAGCCAATTACTTAAACTTTATTTTTTCTCTGCAATTTTTGTCAGATGTACTATACTCTTATTGTATTGTTATAAGCATTGTGTTGTGCAATGATACATGTAATGACATAAAAACAGAATAAGAAAAATCTTTTTTTTTCTTCTTCATCTTAATGTTATGTTTTTCTTGTTCACTTTAAAGTATATAAACAAGCATACAAACATACATATATATATGAATATATGTTTACTCTTTTATATCAAACAACATTTTTTTTACAACACACTAATGATGTGCGGAAACATAAAAATAAACATTCTTTTATGCTGCGTATCGAAACATTTTTCTAATTTTCTTTTTAAGAACTTCTAACTGCGTTCACATACTTGTCTCTTGTACATGTTTACTTTTTACTTACAAAGTCTTTATAAAACTTAAACAAGAACAAATCAGTATCCTTATAAGTTGTTTGTTTCTTTTTATATACCTAATAGATCTTAAGAATTTTATTATATATATATTTTTTAACAATAAAACAATGATCTATAAAAGTTATTTTTAAAAAAAATATAAATTCAGATGGTAAAACGATACAAGATAAATTGAAGGAAATACACTTCAGTAATCAGTGATTAGTGCATTCTGCCAATTTTATATATCGGTATATTCCAAATAAACAGACAAACAAACATAAATATAATCTTAAACATTGAAAAATTGAAAAGAATAATTCTTTTATTTGTGACATTTATTCTTTTTCGTGTTTTTTTTATCAAATTCCGCACAAACTCATGTTACTTTAGATATATTATTTATCTTATTTTATATAATAGTCATTATTATAGTAGCCAACCTAGGGAGATACAAACAATATAAAAATAAATAAAAATAAAGAACATTCTTTTGGAAATGGCTAAACAGATTTGATTAATGTATTTTCCGTTTAATACACCATGCTTAACCTCTATTAATCGAAAAAGGTTCTTATATTGTTGCAATCAAAAAGAAGGAAAATGAGATGAATCAGATGATTTATGTTTATTAGAAATAATAGAAATAAATTTAATGTGACATTATTTGACTGTGTTAATATTCAATCAATTTACGCAAATAAATAAATAAAAATGACAAACAAGAAAAGGAAAAAGGGAAAAAAAGGAAAAGATTTAAAAGATTGCTGACCAATTTTATCCATTATATAGAATTATGTGAATTTGTTTTCCTTTTATTTTTATTTTATGTATTTCCCCATTTGAGACATCGAGATTTGAAAAAGACATAAAATCTATATAGATATTCCTTCATCTTTATGTTGACAACGATGAATTGTATCAGCTCATAAAATCCTTCATATTTTTTTCGCTCTCTGATATCAGTCCTTTTCCTATGGGATACATTCAAACTTCAAAGTAGTCTATATAAATATGAACCAAGATGACTTTTACCAATTTTTTTACTTATTTTTATTTTTAGGTTATTATTTTATTTATATTTTATTTATGATAGCGGTTATGTTATCTTTAGAGCAAACAACAAATAAAATGAGTAAAAGATTAAATTCTAACTCAAAGAAAAAAAATTTGTGTATCGAAATCCCTTTCCATGTTTATTCATTTGAAAAGTGAATGTCTCGTATTTTTTGTTGGGTAAAAACATAAGAAACAGGTGCACATTGCGTTATAATAATGTCATTGTGCTGTTTTATTATTAGTAAGCTGGCAAAGTAACATATAATTTTTTATCTCAGGTGTATGTAGATTATTGATTTTTCTTTTCCATGGTAAAAAATTTATGGTAATGAGTTATAAACAACGAAAAAATAATGATAGAAAGGATCTTATCATAACTGAACTTAATACAGATGATAATAAAATTGACATCGTCATACAGTGTTTTGCCTATTATTTTTCGGTCTACATATTTTAGAAGCGTAATTGATATAATATATAAAAATAAACTAATTACAATGGACAGTAACTTTAGTTATTTTAGTTTTAGAAGTAAACAATTATTTATTTAATCAACGAAAATAATTTTGAAGAATAAAAAGACATTTCTATCTACATTTTATTATTATACAAAAAAAAAATGCTTATGCTACTTCTATTCTGTATACATAACATGTTTATTCTTTAAAATAGCTATACCATAAAATGATATATGAAATAAAAATAATCGTTAATCGTTGTTTCACAACATAAGTGGCGGAATTAAGTAGCTATATAAAACAAAGAAGAAAACTATTTAACTATACTCTTATCTAATGTTTTTCTCTATGCATAATTGAAAAAACTTAATAATATTTTAAAATGAATAAATAATTATTATTTTATTTTTGTTAAGTAATAAAAGCACAAATGACGGAAATTAATTTATTGAGCAAGAATAATTGACATTTTTACAATACAATTTATGTAGAAATACTTCTGTAAAAGGATTACGATAAAATAGTAGCACTAAACTTATGCATGTTTTTATAAATTGAAATTACTTAAAGGATATAACATGTCAAAGAAAAGATTTTTTTATATAAATAAATAAAAATAAAATTGCAGTGGAGACGCCTGGTAAGTTGTATAAATAAAAAAAAAAGTATAAATAAAATTTCCGGCTGTTTTATTCTACACAAAAGCATTTACTTGTTGAAATTTAATTTTTTGATTAAGTATGTTTTTAGTTTGCTATTCAAGTATTAAATCAAAGTAAGTCATTTTAGTCATTGAGCTATTTTTTTATGATGTAAATTTACTCTGGATTATACATATTTGCATGAGAAATATAAAGTCTGCATTTTGCTGTTTAAGTTGGATTCTGATTATTATTGTTTTTTTTTTCAACAATTAAACACAAAAAAATGAAAACAAAATCATAAAAAAGAGCAACGAACATAAAACGTGTACAGCAATTGCACCACAACATAAACAAATTCAAATCATGAATATTCATTTATGTTTCGTTGATTTAACTATTTTTTTTTTTCAGTTAACTTTGTTTTCACTGAATCCTGCTATTTTTATTTTGAATCGTGTTTAGTTGTTTCGTTAATTTTTGATACACTTTTCTGTTTATTATTTTTATTTTTAATAAAACTGTAAATAGTTGATGTGAATGAAAAGTGTTGTTTTTAGCTTTGTTCAACCAAGCTCACACTTAATTTAAGCAGGTGCAGTTAGCTGATTACTGGTGCATTAACGTTCGCTATTTGTTCAACATATATGTATATATATAAACTTATTTATACACATTTTTTCCTGTATACATATCATGTTATTCGCCATCAGAAAAATTGTTAATTTTTTTTTTACTGCCGATGGTTTTTTTTATTTTCTTTTGTATTTTTTTTTTGCACACAAAATATAATCCTTTCAACCTTCCGGGCAACCACTGTGTATATTAATCCTCATTTTTGATTATGCATCAGTTGCTTTAATATATTTTTTTTTTTTTATTTTCATTTTTTATTTTTAATTTACAATTGAAAATACCAACAAAAAATATAATTCATACAATTTTTAGTATAGAAAATGCAATGCAACTATCAGCAACTGCAGAATAATAAAACATCGATTAATTTTTGTATATATAAATATAATATATAATAAAGACACAGTACAGGCATGAAGTTAAATTATGTAGATGTTATTTTCCGAATGAAAATTTTATTTTTCATTGTTAAATGTATTTTTCTTTAATACAAATATCTGTAAAAAAAAATGTTATGCATATAAAAAGAAAAAAAAACACAATGCAAAAAAAAAATATGAACAAATATTCTCAAACAAGATTTACATTTTAAATCATTATTTGCTATTCACTTAGGGTTTTCAAATTTCAAAGACACAATCAATGTAGCAATTAATTGCAAATTTTGTAGTAAATTTTTACTTTGTTATAAAAGCAGACAAAATTCTACATTATTCAATTTTCTGTTTTTTATCTATAGAAATGGATTTTCTTTTAGAAATTTTATTTATCCATTTGTTATTTTAAAGATTGTAACAATGTCTGTCAATATTTGTCACCGCATTAACTTAAATAATTTTTAATACAATCACTCAGTTACATTAGCTCTTTAATTTATATCGACTGTTTAACAATTCTTTGTCTGAAGTGTAGCAACTTTTTAACAAAACAGCAATTCAAGACACCGAAATTAAAAGCTAAAAAGATTTGTTTATTTTTTTCATTTTTCAGTTTTCTTTCGTTAATTTCTCTCGATGATAATTGAATTGTTGTACATCGTTAGTGCTTAATTGAAAAAAACATAAAATGTTATGGAATTAAATTTACACAAAAAACATAAATCCAGATATACCGTTGTGCAAAGAAATAAAAAAAAAAAAAAAACTTGAAACAGCAGAAAACTTTTTAATTGAATTGGCCTGTGTTTTTCATTAAATTTATTAAACAAAAGAGTAAAAAAGAATGCTTAAAATAATAATTAGTCAATGGTCATTTTATTAATAATTAAGCCCGATTTACCATTTTCTATAATTGGTTCAACGTTTTCCTTTCATAAATGTTTTTTCTTGTATTTATGTTTTCATGTTACTTTAAAATAACACTAAAACATAAGTTTTCTAATCAGAAAAATCAAATATAAGATAATTATTTTAATTATTTTTTTGGTTAAATGTAAAACAAGCCATGTTTTAATCATTAAAAACTTTAATTTTTAATATTTGCCAGCACGCTTAACCTAAACAGCATAAAATTGTTAATATACAGTATGAAAACAAAATAATCTCATTTTTCATGATTTTTTAATTTATTTAACGTTTCTTATTACTTTTGTTATTACGTTTCTTATTTATATTATTACCATTTGCATTTGTTTTTCTTTACTTTTGTTTATTACTTTTCCGGAATACTGAAACACACATCAAAATAGAGTCGTTAAGAATTTTAATATTCCCTTTATTACAAGAAAACATTTCATTTCCCGACAACAAGTAGTTTCTTTTTATTTCATTTAAAAGTATTTTAATACTAATAATTTATAAAACATATGTGATTCTACAAACACAATCACATAATCATGATCAAACACATCATATAATAACTTGTACCACAATAATATTTTTAGTATATCAAATGAAAAGCACGCTGAACAACTCATTAAAACTATAAAAAAAAATTCACTTTTCTAAAATAATTTTACAAAAAAAGAAAAAACGAGAGCGAGTGAAAATTTTACTATTTAAATATTCATAAAAAAAAGTTAAAACAATAATGTTATAAAATTTTAACCTTAGTAACGGCAAAAGCATTAAGAAATAAAATTAAATATACATACATATATACGCTGTATGACAAGATAAAGACATTATAATGATAAACAAGTAAACAGACATAGCAAAAATTGTGTAGAAAAAATATTTCATTTCTTAAATTATTATTTTTATTTGTTTACTTTCTTTCAGTTTTTCTTTTTCTCTTTTTTTTTTTATTATTTTCTTTATAAAATAATAAATTTTAAATGTTATAATAAAAAATGTATAAATTGAAACATAAACAAATAAGATTTTATTTCAACAACGCATCTTTTGTTTGTAAATTAAAATGATGTTATGAAAAAATGAAAATGTGTTTTTAGGATTAAAGAATTATAACAATGAATTTTTACTTATATCTCCTACTTAATTTTGAATTTTTTTTTAAATAAATATTAAATAAAAAATTTATGTTATGTAATTACTGAATAGTTTGGGCAGACAAAAAAAGAGGAAAAGTATTTTTATTACCACAGACAATCAATAAATGTAAATCCTATTCTAATAGGAATTTAAGGGAAAATGACTGTAGTAATACCATTATGATTGATATTTTTCTAATAAATCGTACTGCGCTAGTGGTAAAAGATTTTTTTTTTTATTAAATTTTAACCATCGAAAATAATAGCTTTTTATATTAAAATCCATTTTTATTTAATATCGACAATGCAATACACGATTTATAGTTTATTTCTTTTATTATTCTCATTTATTTTATTTTATTCTTTTTGAATCCATTTTTTTATGTATCAGCGATGACGTATAGTAAAAATAATTATAATAATAATAATAACGACATAGCAGAGCTTTAAAAAAATAGTTATTAAATTTTCAAAAGGGAATAAAAATACTATAAATGAATATATGAAAAATTTTACTGTAAAGAAGCATAAATTAGTTGATAAAACGATTCACTTTGTTATTTAAAAAAATAAATAGAAAATTTAAATATTTTTAATTACGTTTGACTGTTGCAGATATTTTCCTTTTTTTATATTTATTATATAAAAGCTCTCCCAATCAAGAGCTTTGTGTTTTTGTATTTTGAAATAACTAAACAAAGCAATAAATTGCAGTTTTATTTTTAGACTTAATTTAACGGAAAAATATTGATTTTGGTTTTTTATGCAGTTTTTATTTATCGTTAATTAAGCTGAAAAACCTAACTGTATTTGAAAATTGTATGAAAATAAATGAGTTGAAACGTTGTTTGTAGCAGAAAAAAAGCACATTTTTAATAAATAAAAATAACCGTTTGTTTTGTATTTAATTGATAATTCAACACCCCAAACACCTCAAAAGCGAAAAAAAAATAGATAACCTTTGTGGCATTTTAAATAATATTTCGTTTTTGGCGTTTTTATTTATTAAACTAATAAAACTGTATAGACACCCTGCTCGCTTCAAATTTTAGATAAAAAAAACAGCGACGTGCCAATCAGGAAAAAATTGTAACATTAAATTTCCTAAAATCACGACAATTTACAATCCAATTGGGTATAATTGTCACTCAATATTATTCATAAATAAATTTTAACAAAAACTTTTTAATAAAAAATTTAATTAAAATCCGGGCGTAACAGAAAAAAATTGTCAAATTATCGTAAATGCTATAAATTTAAAGTAAAATTTTATTATTAACATAAAAAAAAATAATTAGCAATTAAAAATTTACGAAAGTGTGAAAATCAGCAATTAATTAAAAAAAATCGATGTAATTAATCAATGATGTCGCCTGTGTTATTCCAACCGCTTTGTTAATGGACTTTGAAGCGCTGCAATAAACCAAAAAAAATGTTTTTGCATCGCATCGAGCTATGGTGAATATTTGATTATATCCGCATGTGGTATTTTGTTTTTATATTTTTTATTCAAATATATATTCAAAAATGAATATTAACTCTATGCAGGCTCACAACTGTACATTGTGGCATCCGGTGCCCACGCATAAAAAAATCAACAAAAAACTAAATCATATTCTGTCAGCACACAATGTTTGTTATTAAATTTTTTTTAAGCTTAAAATTCTGCCCTTTGCTGATGTGTTTATCCATGATGTCATCAAATAAGTGTATTGTTGTGTTGTATTTATTATACAAATTTTCAATGTAAAAACAAAAAATAAAATCGCAAGTTAACACGCAATGTACATTTTATTTATAAATTTTGTCAATATGTAGTTCAAAAACAAAATGAGTAGAAAAATCCAAAAATTCAATTTTTTTTTATTCATATAAAAGTCCAAAAGCTTAAAATTAAACGTTTAAGAATAATTTTTATTGAAAAAACAGAATTACAAGTACCGTTTGTGAAAAACTAACATTTAAAAGAACAATCACAAGTAATATTAATTGCATTGGGATGATGAGAAAATAATGTGTATCATTTGTGAAATAATATATTTTCATTTTAATAAATAATTATCGTAATGAAAATTACGTAGAGAAGCAAAAATCAATAAGCATTAAACATATATAAATTTGGTAATTAAATTATGAATTATAAATTATTAATTTTCTTCTCCTCACTTATTTATTATTTTTTTAGATATTTAATCAATATAATTTTATTAATTAGTTATTTATTAATTTTTTATAGTCTATTAATTATTCAATTAAATAAACTGATTTTAATGCGAAATTTGTTTTTTTTTTTGAAATTATTTAAAATTAAAAACAATTAAAAATATAAAATATTTGATAAAAAAATAAATTATTTAGAACAATAATTCGTATTTGTCAATGGTACTTGCTCATTGTATATGAATTATTTATATTTTATTACAAGTGCACATAATAATAATAAAAAACAATACTTTCGATTCACGTTAAATTTGGGATATTTTCAACAGATTAATATTTTTTTTCAATTTTGACTAAAATAATTTATATTTTGAGTAGTTGTCAAAGCCCCTTACTTTATTACTATCGAAAGCTCTAAATAGTATTATAAAGTTATAGTCCAATGACAAAAATTATTTAACGGAAAAAACAAAATAACAGAAACAATAAACATTTTTCTATTTTAAGCACAACAAATTAAGAAAATTGGTAAACTTTTTTAATAAACAAATTAACATGAAAAGCATGGAAATGTTTCTTCGTAAACATTAAACATTTATGCAAAAGAATGAAAAAAAAACAATTTTTAAACCATTAAAATAATTGGAAAAAAAAAAATTTATAAATAATTAGTAGGTCAAGTGATTATTAGTATTTTTATTTTATTTTTTTGCATAAGACTATTACAAAACTGTTTTGTGGCTTCCTTACCACAGGTTAAATAAAAACAAAAAACGAACAAACAACAATGTTAAAAAATAAAATAAAAAAAAATCTCTAAAGTACACTTTATTCCATTTCGTACTATTTACTTTATTGAAATTTAATACATTTTCCCTTTTATTTTTGTTTACTTTTTCCCTTATTTTTCATTATTATTCTGTTTTCACTTTTACATTTTGTCTTTTGTATACTGACAGCTTACCTACAGTTAAAGATAATACCCACTAAAGGAAAATTGTATATAAATGAAGTAGATGACGTTAAAAAGGAAGAGGAAAAACTTGTTAAAGATCTTCTTAGATTATTTATAAAGAAAAATAACAGCTCAGTGAATATATTGATTTAGAGGTAAATAGTTTCATCGTTTTTCATCTCTATCTGTTCGTTTTCTGTTGTTTATTTTTTATCTAAAATATTATTATTTTTATTATTATTATATTTATTATTTCATTTTCCTGCGTAAACATTGATTCGTAGCTAACGATTGGTCATGTATTGTTTTTATGTTTATATATATATATTTGTTTGATAAGTCTATTTAAGAACTTTTGTTATATAAGAAATTAAGTGGATGTCATCTGTCAATGTATAAGCAAGTTATATAACGTTACAAATGAAACCACATTTGATGGAAGAACATGGCTAATATGATGAGGAATGAAAACATGTACAGAAACAGCATAATAAAAGGGTTGCAAAAACATGTTATTTTATTTGGAATAATATTATAGACATGTAGAGGGTGTCATAGAGGCTTCGGAAATTTCCTGTGTGTTTTTTTTTTTAGATTTTATTTAACATTTTGTTTTTTTGGAATATGGTAACAAACGTCCGAATAATAATTCTTCTGTCGTTATTTATACATTTTTATTTATTCGATAGAATTAATCAAGCGCATAGCGAAGAAATTGGTATCTAGGAATATTTGTTTCGAATCCGAATGTTATTTGGTATACTAAAGAAGTTTTTGAATCAATGTGTCTTCCATTGATATAATATATATATTAAAAATATTCGAACAGGTGAACAAACAACGGCCTCAAAATATAATAATTCCAATCAATATTAAGCTGTTATCGTTTCTTTTTTTTTGTTTCCGTCCAACTTCAAACTTTGTGATCAGTAAAAACTACTAATCCATAATATTGTCATTTAGTTTGTTCAATCTTCAAAAGAGAACTTACACTTTCATAGCACGTGCTTATCACATGGGAAATTATGTGAAGCAGCTAAAGTAATAGAATCGTTCTAATTTTGGTGAGAGAATAGCATATATTTTCTCTAATGTTTTATAGTGATGATCATGAACATGAAGCATAATAAGCTGCAGAAAAAATAAAATTATTAATATAAAATAAAATGTCACTAGAATGTTTTACGTAATCATAACACGAATTGTCTAGAAAAATAACTTTAGATGGCTTTCTTTACTTAAATAAAGTAGGAAAAATTATTCACTTTGGTACATTTTTATCTTTCATGTTCCAACACATATATTGCTAAATATTACCATAAGAATTATCTTGTCATAGAGAAAATTCTATTCAATTTATATCGAATGTAATAATAACATCAATTTGTCAACAAAATTGAACGTATAAATAATAAATATATATAAAAGTGTTCATGGATTTGCTTTCATTAATCAAAGAAGTTACTTTTAACTGGTTATTTGTCATTTATACATATATATTTTTATTAACTATCATACTTATACTGATCAACATTAATAACATTTAATCGTCATTGAGTTAGTTTCTTTATAAAATAATACTATAATAGTGGTGCTTTCTATTGAATTCACATCATTAATTTTAAATTAAAAACACAGAAAAACTGAATGGAAATATATTAAAATAAAAAAGAAACCAAAAAAGCTTTAGGTTAATTATATTAATGACAACTTAGCTTAAAAACCATTTTATAATGTCTAGTCATTTTTGTCGGAATCATTTATTTGCAGTTTTAAGTACAGTAGTTTATTTTACTTCGTTTTTATTATTGCATTATGTGAATGCATAAAGCAATAAACGACACGAGAATATAGTCAACGATCCAATAAAGTTAACTTTTAAGCACACAAAAACCACAAAACATTATAAAAAAATTAACAAAACATTTTCAAAAAGGATGTTTAATATTTGCTTTACTTTTGATTATAATACAGTGAGAGTGGTTAAAATAAAATTTATAGTTTGCTTACGATGCATATCATTGTTGACCAAAATACTTGACATTATACACAATCCGAAAAAAAAGTATAGCATGTAATTTTTTATTATCATTGTGAAATGAAAATTATAATAATCAATTGAATCGCTAATAAATTGTAAAAATTATTGTAATAAAAATTTTATATTAATAAGAATTTTTTTTAAATTCAAAAAAAAAAGCATGAAGCATTTTTTAACATTATGTACATATTGTGGTGCAAAAAAATGTGTTAACCCACTTTTTGCACACCCTTTTTTACTACTTTTTACACAATTTTTTGTTATATTAATTTTTTTCGAAGCAAATTTTAATATTGCGGACGCATCAAATATTTTCATCAAGAAGCATATTGTGCTACAACTAAAACACATAAAATAAAAAACACAGGAAAAAAAGAAAAAGTTTAATGCTGCCCATTGCAATAAGCTTTTTTTCGCTATCGTAGAGCAGAGTTTTATTAATTTTTTTTTTTTTGGCTGAAATGATGAGATAAAAACAGGACATATGTAGATTATATTGTGGGGTGTTATATATATTTTTTTATACTTTTTATGTAAAAAAAAAGAAAGTATATTCATTAGAGAATTTTCCATTAACTTTATTTTTGTCTGTTGTTTTCAATTTTTTGTTTTTATTATTTTTCATGATTTTTATTCTTTAGTTCGCCCACAGTACAAGTTGAATCGGCGCATAACTGACATTATATTGAGAATAGGCAAATGGCTATTCTTGAGTTTGTAGCTGCTGCCTCCACCGAATGCAAATAAAAAAGACGTGCACAGTTATAATAAATATTTACAAAACTGTGGTTTATTTAGAGTGTTTGAAAAATTTTTAAAAAATAAAAGGAAGGAAATTAAATCATGAGTGACTTTCTTTAATCTGTATCATGAGATTGTTTTTTTTTTTTTTAATATTATCATCTCAATACATACATATAGATATTTGAAAATAGATTTGTTTTATTTTATCAAATATTACACATCAGTGCCTTTAATTTTTTGATTTACAATGAAAAATCTATTTATATTTCAAATAAAAAAACGCAAAAAGAGAAGAAAAATTGGAAAAGAAATTGGACAAAATAACAACCTGGAGTTTTTTTTCTTCTATTTATTAAAATAAAACATTTTATTTCATCATCATGATATGTAGTTGTTCGCTATAGTCATGCATTTTACTTTTTCTTCTCTTCTTATTTTTTTAATTTATTTTAACAAAAAATGTATGATATGTGATGAGATTGAAAAATTGTTTTAGTTATTTATTTAGTTTTATATCTGTACATACTGTTGTTGGTTCCATTTTTATTAAATATTTTTTTATTTATTATCTCTAGAGATAGATGATTCAATAGTACATGAACGTGATCATATATAATTTTTTAATAGTTTTTTTTTCTACTTTATTTTTTATTTTACTTTTCCAATTAATATTTATTTCAATGAATAGCTTAAGAATTTTTTTTTCATTATTATATAAATTTATCTCTTGTAATAGCTTTTAATAAAAAAAAAACAAATTAATTAAATTACGAATAGAAAAATAAAACAAATAATAATTATTAATAAATAAATTGTATTAGAGAACAGCAATCAATTACGGATGTTAAAATGGCTATTAATTTATATTAAAAAATTAAAATAATAAAAAATAAAAAACAATAAAAAATGCGGAAAATTACTTGAGCAGGGAAAACCTTGCTAACTTATTTGTCACGCGAGCGATATAAAATTCTTTTATAGTAACTAAAAACCATCAAACAAGTAATAAATATATATATATATATATATATATATATATATATATATATAATATTATAATAATAAAATATTTCTTGTTCATGTCGTGCACCTAATTCTAACAGGAAACTTAAATTCGTCAAATGTACAATCGTTGTGCTTTTCGGTGTTTATTTATTTATCTAATTTTTAATTTTCTTTTTTTGTTTTAATTTCGCTTGTGAAATGTGAGTGACAACAATTTCTGATTATATAATATTGTATCCAAGCATCACCATTTAAATTATACAAACAATCAAAATTATTTATTTAATATCCCATCCTAAACTTTATGCCTTTATTCAGCCAATTAAGTTATATAATAGAAAAAAGCAAAATGTATCATTAAAATAAAAATTGTCTTTAAATGAAACATTTTTTGTTGTATTTTCGATGGTTGTCATGTTTATAGGCTTAACTTAACGACGAGCTTTGCTTAGTTAAAATTATTAACACATTAAATTTGACCACACGTGATATATGCTAGTAATTTGTAAGCACGCATTTTTATTCAACATGTTGATATATGTTGATTTGATACGTTTGTTGTTGCCTCGATTTTATTTTTTTTTTTCATATGCACAGTAGTGGATTTATTTTAATAGTGTTTAGTTATAAGAACGGTAATGTCAAACGATAAAAAAAAATAATTCTCTTATTGTTTTACATTACAGGGAATGGATGAAAATTGTGCGACAACATAAAATATTAAGTTTTTATTATAGTCTAGTTTATTAGCCAATTCGTTTACGATTCTATGGAGTACTAATTGCAAACAATAATTTTTATTTTACGTTAATATCGTGACAATGAACATTCACTTCATTTTTATATTCATCATTTTATAATTGGTTATGTGGAAAAGTTTTATTATAATAAACAACTTAGTAAAAATATAAATTAGTTTTTGTTAAAATATATAAAAGATTATATGGAAATAAAAACGTTAGTTCTGATGCAGAATCATTTTAAAATAATATATTATTTTGAAAATAAATATTAATTAGTCAACGATTGTTTATTATAAAAAACGATAAAAGGTTTTAAATTAAAAATATACAACAATTCAAATATTTTATTAAATATTTAAATTAACTAAATAATGAATTTTAATTATATATTTAAGGTTTTAATTTTATTTATTTTTTAATCAATAAAATCATATTTTAACCACTGAGTTTATTAAGTTAACAAAACCACTGTCCGGACCAAATTAATTTTATATTTAAATAAAATTTAAAAAAGAATTCAATTGAATGGAAATAAATAGTTGAAAATATTTTACAATAATTATTGTTATAATAAATTATTAACAAAAGTAGGAAAAATAATAATAATGAGTACATTCTATTGTATTCAATTCGAGCATTAATTGACAAAAAAATATATTAACACAATAACGAAAATTGATTTTATTTTTTATTTGCAATATTTTTTCTTATAACACATTAATTATTTATGTAATTCATTATGATGATTCTATTCTATTTGTCCTAAACTCATTAACAAATTTTCATACATAAAAATCAATAAGTTTAGTAGATTTACCAAAAGAAGAAAATCATTTTTGTTCTGTTTTAAATTATCCTCATTTTTCAACTTTAATTATTTTAATTCTTATGCAGAATAAAGATGGTTATAGTTATGCTTATTAAATTTTAAATAGATACACGAGACTTTATTTAATATCTGGAGAAACACTGTTAACAAGAAATGATTATAAATAGATTTTTTTAATGCTTTTCTCTATCATTATTTTAATGTTTATTATTCGTTATGATATTTTTCGACAGCAGTCTAACGAATAAATAAAAACAAAAAAAAAGCACACAGTACATGTTAATTAACTTTTAAATAAGAAAATTACTGTTAATCTCCTTACAATAAACACTTCATAAGCAACAGTACACCATTATATACATTAAATATTTTGTACATTATTTTAATTATTTTCGAGGTTTATATAAATTTAAATGAGGACAGTTATCCACCCAATGGATCAACATTCAATTAACTCATTTTTATGATGAGCTATTTACACATATTTTTATACATTATGTAGTTTATTAATAAAATGCTAGAATGCCTTTTTTTAGTGTAAAATAGCGCAAAAAATAAATGATTATAATAATAATAACAACAGAATCTACCACACATGTTTGTGCTTTGGTGTACACTGTTCACCCTTACAGTTTTCAACAATATTCGGCTTATATCTCTTATGTATATATTTATTCATACATGTGCGTTGAGCACAAATATGAAAACAAAGCATAACAAACAAAATCCACTGTAAATCCTTTAAAAAAAACGACATATAACAAATAACACATTATAGACAACAACAGCGGCAGCATCAACAGCAGCATGAACAAAAGTTCAATTTAAATATATTCAATATTAAACCACAGCAAAAAAAAAAAAAAAAGATAAAAATAATAATAAAGAAACAACAATTTTTTTTTTATTATTTTTACTTTGGCTTTTTAAAGAACAAAATTTTCTACAAAAAAAAATTCATTATGCTAATATTTTAATAAGATGAAACAACAAACAAAAAACAAATAAATAAAATAAAAACGAGTGACTTAATTATATAAAAGCATTTGAAAATATGAATAATTAATATATTTATGTAATTTAGTCAAAATGTCATACGTGTTTGTTATATTACATAGTTCAAATGCTTCTATTTCTATAGCATTAAGCATTAATAAATAAAATAAATAATAAACATATGAGGAAAATAAAAAAAATAATCATCCTCACTACACTTTTCTATATTAATTCTATTAATTTTTTGTTTATAATGTGTACAAAAATCAACAAAAAAATACTAACTAAATAAGTTAAATAAACAAAATTACCATTAAGCATTTAATGGTATTATGATTTGTATAAAGTTTAATTTCTCATAATTCTTAGAAATTATTTAATGGAAATATGTGAAATAAATAAACATCAACAACCATATAAATATAAGTAAATAAATAAATAAACATAAAAATGCCAAATCCATGTGCAAAATAAACGTATAGTTAATATGATTTGTATAAATATGAATTCAAGTAGTAATAATAATAGCTATGAATTCTTTACCGCTCTTATTTTGTATGTTGTATTACATACAAAGCTTTTGGTGTTTGATCATACAATTGTGATTCTTGTTAGAAAGCATTATAGCCACTAACTAAACTATCATTGGCTTATGTATGCTGGTAGAAATACATTTTTAAAAATATATTCACCCTGTGACATATGTATGTACATACTATATTTACATATAAAACTACTTGCTGTCTTTATTAAGTTAAACACTGTAAGGAGTTATTCGCAATCAGCTGATAACTTATACCGATATTTAAAGTAAATACGGAAATAAATATTTTTAAAGAAAATAAAACAAAAATAGATTTTTGGTTGTTTAAAAAAAAAAAAAATCAGCATTTTTATTCTTATAGTAAATTTATACAAAAGTAACATAACGTACTGTAGTAGGTTAAGTAATGTATTAAGACACAGTACAATATGTCGCGTTTACATGATGTGATATAGTGAAATATACATTTTTTTCTTGATTTCTTTGATTTAAAAGGTTAAAGTCTTCAGCATGTGTAGTATGTATTGCCATATGTTATTCAATTTTCTTCTACACATTATTTTCCTTTATTTTTATTACTGCATTTATATAATTTTTTATTTATATATAGATATTAGAGTCTGGTCGAGTCGCAAGCCTTTTATAAAATATTTACATATGATTGAGTCATGAACCAAAATCAAAATCATAATAAATATATGTATATAATATTAGGATTGTAGATGCAACATTAAGGTAAATATGTTCAAATTAAATTTTTTACATACTTTGAATAATCTATTTTATCGCAACCGAACATCCATCTAAAAACGACAAAATATGGTTGAAACCTTTTTTTTATTATTATTATTTCTTATTTCGATCTTGTCTAACTTTTTTCACATCATAATAATTCCCTTATAAATAAGATGTAACTTTACCCAACTCTAGACTATATTTTGTACATAAAAATATAGTTACGTTATGGTTTTCTCATAAAAAAAGCACGGCAAGCTCTCAAATATTGCATAGTGGATTTATTTATTATTATTTTCTGAATATAATATATCTATATATATGTTTTTATTTTATTTGAGATAGTTCAACTTTAACTCAAAAAATAAGAGAAAAGCATCAGTAATGCCGTAACATAATGGATAAAAGGCAAAAAAAAAACTTAAAGAGATAGAAAATCTTGGGCAAAGCCTAACAACGACAAAATAATAATAAAAGAATAGTAAAAGATTGCGACCAGGACTAATGTAAATGGGATAAACGTGAGGTGCGACCGTTTTGGCTGGCTAGGTAATAGCAGAAATGTCAAGTGATCCGGATGAGATAATATGCGGGCATACGTTTTATTTTGTTCTTTTTTTATTTTACGTTATTTTTGAAGGGGTTGTATAGGGAATAGTAAAAACCGAAATTGAGTTTTTAGTAGATTTAGCTTTAAAGCATATCAGGATTAAATTCTGGGAATAGAAATACACACTTTTTTTCTGTACGTTTTTCACTATCTTCCTTAAAATTAAACTACAAACAAATGAAAATAATCAGATTGTTATTTGTATGGCTTGGACGGTGACGATGATTTTATTAAAATATGGAATAAAGGTGAATAGTTCATGTGAATTTAGACGCTTCTGGTAGCTAAAGGTTAATATCCATTTATACTCTGAATTCCAGAAGCAAGACCTACACAATTATCTTTGAATGCGAATGTTTTTACCTGTCTTTATATTATGCTTTATTTTATTCGGATTTTTTTCTTTCTACATACATATCTGCCGTTGTTGTTTGTCTTTTTATTAATAAACAAATAAGAAAAAAATATACAAATGCTATGCGTGCCTCCAGCCATTCGACCACCGTATACTTTCTCCATCGTACCCAACATTTTTTATTTATATTTTGCTATATTATTTTTTGTTATTCGGCTCCTATTCTATTCTTATTTAGAATTTTTATGGCTTGTTGCCGTCTACCCATATCATTTGCAAAAGCAGACCATACAGTTTCTCAGACAAGGTACGATAATGCGCGCGTCCATTCTTATTCTTTATACATTTTGCTTGTTGTTATTATTATTTTCTTTTTACTCCATATTCGGTTTTCCAACAGAAAAATAAAAACAAATAATAAAATGATGTTAAACGGTATTATAAAAACAATCCAAAGGATTTCCTTTTCAATCATATAACATTTGTTCAGATCGTTATCTGTATTTATTTATTTATTTTTTAATTTAATTAAATTACATTTTTTTTTCTCTATGCCAATTATGTAAATTTTCTAATATTTTTTTTTCTTCCTTATGTTTTATTATTAAAAAATAGAATAACAAATAACATTTAATATGTGCAATGTCTGTTAACGTTAAAGCTTTTTTGATTGATATTTGATATAAAAATTAAAAAAAAAAAACAATAATAAATTTAATTTCAATACACAAAGTCTTAGGAAAATTAATAAAAAGTAAACCGAAGGAAATTAAATCAAGATTTTATAGCGATTGAAATCTGTTAATGAAAATTTATTTCATTTATTTATGGCGAAGAATATTATTATTGTTTGTTTTTATGCTCTGTTTAATTATGTAGATTTAAAAATAAATTTTACATTTTATATTTAACTAGCTGGTATTACCCGGCTTTGCACGGCAATAAAATAAAGTTTTGAATATAATGAAACCCCGTTTATGCTAATTTTTAAAGTCCCGACAATATTTAGTTTTTATATTTATTTAAAACCTCCGATTTGTCTTTTCCCATTAAAAATAAACATAAGTAATAAATTCCATAACCTTTGTACGTATTGTTAATGCAATTCAAAATTCTATTTCAGGGATGAAAATAAAGTTTTTATCAGAGAGCCTATATTTTGTTTTACGTATATGTTCACTTTCTAAAGAGCCTATTTTTAAAAAATCAAAGCATTTATATCACTTAATAAAAGAAAATAATAATTCTTTTTCGTTTATATGCGATTTTGAAGTTATGCCGGTTTTTCTATACGATTTTTTAATATGATATTTTGTGTGGGAATTCCCGTTGAATATTGCTTTATGCATTTTTTGTTGGGAATCTCTCTTTTATATGATTAGTATTGAAATAAAAACTAATTTTAACGTATTGATTGGATTCTTTTTAACTTCGATTCTATTTCACTTTACATATCTATTCTTTTGTTCTCACTATTAAAAGGGTTTTCAATATTTTTCACTAACACATACGTCGATCGCAATCGGATTTGGCATATTTTACGTATATTTTCTTTTAACCGAAAAAATTGTTACCTACCGATTTTTTACATATATAAATTTTTATGACCGTTTGTTATAAAAGATAAAATTTTTTTGTTTACCCATTTAAGGGGAAATATTTTTTTTAATTATGTGCTGAACTGCAGAATATAAGTGTGAGAGAAAAATTGAGAATTATTTCACTTTGAGTTTTTCTATTTGTTTTTAAAATTGGTTTTGCCTAATTTATTTTAAAATAAAAGTAAAAGTATCGTTCATTAGTGCTTGTGAATTGATTAGTAAATAAAGTGAATTTATGAATCAATTTAAAAAAAGTTTAATGTTAAAATAATTAGAACATTAGTTTTATTATTTTTTTATTAAAATTGTTTTATTAAATAGAAATAGTAACTAATTTTATAAGTGTAATTATTAAATAATATTCATTCATATGAATCATTCAAACAAAGAGAATTTCTAGTGATAGGTATGTATGCATATGTGTTAATGTATTTTTGTTAAAAAACGTAATAAATTTTTAATTTTAGGATCTAGTATAAAAAAATGGCATTACATAAAAGGTATTTTATTAGTACATTTTCCAAATAGAAAAGGGAGAGGAGAGTGAGTTGGAATTATTATAAAATAGTTTAGTTTCTTCCCCCTCTACCTAAATAGTGTCAATTTTTACCACCTCTACAAAATGTTACAGAAACACACGAAAAAATCGGACTTTACTTTATATATTAGATGATAAAAATAAACATATAATGTTATTCTATATTCAAAGTAGCTCGTTAACTGTTAAAGGTTATGTTTTGTTGGTAACGAATGGGCAAAACATAATAAGTAATTTGACAACAAAGTAAAAATATTGCAGTATCATTTTTCATTATTTATATATAGGTGAGACTCAACACATGTTTTTAGTTAATGAATCGAAATTTATTTAAGTCAAAATGTGAGTTAACGCATTCGTCGCGTAGTAACATTATATTTATTTATATTTAGAAAACTAATTAATTGCATTTCGTCAGGTTGTTTCTGATTTTTGTTTTTCGATAAATAAAATCTAATTAACGGATTACTTTGTTTAAATATTATTATTAAAATAAAAAAATATAATATTTACCTATGTAGTATATTCATTTAATGTTTTCTAATAATTTTCATTGAAATTTCATTTATAACCACAAGAAATAGTTCTTTTTTCTAGTAAAAATTGCTATTTACATGGAATTAAAGTATAGATATATATAAGAAAAACAATGATCGTGCTTAAAAGAAATATTCAGTGATTAGGGTTAACGAGTAGGAAAAATCTAGATTAATGAAGGTATACAAATAAAAGTGAATAAAAAAGGCGAACGTAGAAAGAAAATCATTCCACATCTCTATTTATAATCTTATAAGGAATCATTTAGTTTAACACTACCATCTTCCTCGCTGTTATATACATTTTTATTCATTTAGTGCTGTTTTAAGGTATCTTTTATATTTATTATTCAAAATATTAAAAAAGAAAAACCAAAATTATTTTTCCTTTAAACATTCTTATTAACTGAACTGTAAATTACACTAAACAACACTACACCCAACGACACTACTAGTGGTAAGTTCTTAAATTCATGCTTAAACCCCTAAATATTTGTTTGCATAAATAACCCGTTGATTACATTACTAGTGAATAAAACGATGAAGAAAAAAATCATTTTGTAATCAAGAGAATTAAAAATATTCTTAAACATTAAAATATGTATACAAATATAAAAATTTATTTATTTAATAAAAGAAAAATAGAATAAAAAATTTAAATATGAACCATAATGTAAGGTTGTCTCCTCATGCCCTAGTTTCTCATCGTTGCTAAAACGAATATTTCATTATGATAATAATTTTAAACATACAAATGTTATACTTACTGTAGTAAATGAATGATGTATTGCTATATCTATGTAGTTGTTGAATATTTAAAGTAAAAATAGATTAAAATACTGCCTTAGTGTATTTGTATCAAATTGGATGGCATAAGTCTGTCGTTTTACATAGAAATGGTGCGGGTAAGCAAGTAAGATTTCTTTAAGCAATGCAAATAAAATGTAAATCATCTCAACAACTTTCCAAAAACGATGGCAATGGCAATGACAACGCCAACGACAAGAAAAACACCGCTGATGTTGATGAGGACAAAAAAGGGTGTCTGGTGTTAGTTTAGTACTACATAAAAAAAAACAAAAATTGAAGAAACGATGAAATGATAAAGAAGCGGAAAATGTTTGTGAAAGAGGAATGATTGCCTCCCTGTTAATCTAATACAAACATTCCCTTTTGATGTTATCGATAATCGCAACAGCTTAAATGAACACAGACCTGACTGTCTTAAAATATAAACTTTTATACATATATAAACCAAACGTATACACGTATAAACGAAGATGTTTGGTTTGGCCAAAAGGCGTAGAGCTTAGTACCGGCCAATCGTTGTCATTTTGTGTGTACATTAGAATTTCCTTTAAATAAGTCCAAAAGAGTGAGCTTTTCGGAAATATAAAACCTAATTTACACGTCAAATAAGGAAGCCAAGGGGCCAATCTAATAAGTCACCCCATAACATTTTATTAAGAATGATTTACTTTGCTTTACTTACGTTATTTATAATATTTTACCTCTTCTATTCAGTGCTAGCTAAATTTAGAATGTTATGTTCTTTTTTCTTTTTTCTGTAAACAAATGTACGTAAAATAAAATATATTTATACATTTAAAGCGGACATGCGTGTCTAGCTTATCATAGTACGACAATCTTAATTATTGTTGACATAAACTCACACATTTTATTTAGCTAACTGTTGTCATGATTGTTTAGATGATATATATTGCTTTAGTTAACATGTTTACTGGTAATGATTTACATGGTAATAAATATTACCTTTTTATTTTTTTAAATAACAAACAGAACCCCACTTTGGTAGTTGTATATTTAATTTCATTATTTTTTCTAATATTGTGCAACTATCTTAAATAATATGTGGCATTTTTCATTAAATTAAAAAAAAAATATATTTTTATTATTATTTGGATCTTTTGAATTTTACATTTTTTTAGAAAGAACACCTTTGAAAAATTAAACAGTTGATTTCATACTTATGGTTAAACAAACGACAACACGAGTGTTATTCGTTAGCAAACTGTTAGAATTATAAACGATTATTTTGTGGAAACCAGCAATGAATAATATATTACATATGAAAATATATATTTCAAGACACACTTCAATAGTACTGCATGATTATGGAATATTTAAAACTCGGAAAGTATTACCAGGGTATGAGAAAATTAACTAACTTTGACTTAAAACTCGCGAATAATTACTCCGGTATATACTACATAAAACTAAATTGTTACCAAATACGATAAAAAAGTAACAAAAAAATATAAAATTTCTACACAGACTTTATAGAGAAACAAAACTCCGTTATATTTAATATTGCCTGTTATCTAAATGTGGTCGTTCCACATTTGATAGTTGTTACATAACACACCATTCATTTTAACTCTTAAAGCTTAGTACTATAAGTTGTAGTCTTTAAACAACAGCACAACAACACGAGCATGATTCAATGCAGAAAACGAAAGATATTATTATATTATATCGAAACCAAAATGCTATAATTATTTTATTTTCATCCTGTTTATACATAATTGTAGCGATAACAAAAAATGTGAATTTTATATGTTAAATATTTTGCAACTGTGTAAGCGTTATATGATGGCAATGTGTGTGTAAAATAACAAAGAAACAACTACTAGTTAGTACAATTATTACGACTAAATATAAAAAATAGGGAACATATAAAATAAAATTAATAACAATGTGATTTGGTCACAAAGTCCAAACATGATTTTGGGTAATAATTTTTCCATTGTAGTTGAGAAAAAATAATACGTCCATTGTATCTACTGTTCTTAACTATACTATAAAATCGTTGTCGTCTTGCTATATACGATTGATAATAAAAGAAAATGGTCATATATCTCCTTCTTTATACGTTCATGAATGAAAATAATGCGGACAAAAAATAAAAAGGAAACAACGCGTAAATGATAATAATAACAATAATAATGATTACAGCATTGCCTAGTAATATCCATCTCCCTAATCATGTTCTTTTTATTTCTATAAATGTGCGGTCTGGACGATATAAATATTATCTTAATATTTTCATCGTAATATTTATCAAAAACTAAAAATTAAATGCAATGAATGAGTTATGTTTATATTTTTGCAAACGTTGGCATTATAAGAAAAAAAAAAACAAAAACAAGGAAATTTTTATTGTATCTAAACGAAGTGAAGAGTAAAAAATATAGTGAGTGTCCAGTATGTTTAGCTGCTGAATAAATACCACCATACTGTTTATACATATATAGAAAAATATATTGTGATTTATTTATCATGAAGTTTTGTTTATGGCATACCAATGAGACAGAGTTTTGGGACGGAAAACAACTACGACGAGTGAATATGTTGAAAAGACTGATATATTGTGGAAGGAATGTGAAATAGAGGCGAAATAATAGAACAAACGAGACTCTACGATATCATCATCATTATCATCGTTGTCATGTACATATAGTATTGCTGCCAAAATATATGTATGTACTTTTAATGACGACAACAAGACAGACAATCGGACCTATATATATAAATATATAAAGCTAGATTATAAAGAACAATTGCATGTTGCAGCTGAACAGCATTCTGATGTCGTGCTTTTATGTCGGAAATTCAAAATGACGACACGGAACATACTAAAACGTCTTTTTACCATAAATATACGATTGTACATATGTATAATAATTTTGTACCGGTATTGAATGTCATACTTTATTATACTAGATTGTGTTTCTGCTAGAATATACAATTGTTTTATGGTTCCCACTTCAGTGACTTAAATACTGCTAAGCACGTTTCAACAATCTACCAGGAGGAAACTAGTGACCAAATTTTAAAATATTTGTATATAAATTATGGTGGTCAAAATGACAGTGGTAGCAGTAACACCACCAGAATATTATTTGTATTTGTTTCTCTTATTTACATTGATTACCACATTCATTCCCACTTAATAATAACATTACCAAATTATATTCATATTGTGCAGTAATGGTGGTTTTCGTTATACAAATTTAAAATGCTGAATAAAGTAGTAACCGGTATGCTATTATTAATAATTTAATTTCTTTTGTCGGTAACGACAATATTGTTTGCAAGACACAATATACATCTCAATTTTTATATTTTATTGTTTATTTCTAGGTGAAATTGTAAATAAATAAATAGAAGTTATATAAATTTGTGTCTAAATTATTTCACAATGTAAAAATTAAGCATAATTGTCACACAGTATATAAATATAAAACTTTATAACTAATAAACATGAAAAAAATAATACGTGGGAATAGATCCTGGAAAATAAAATAGAAAACATCAAAATGAAAACATCTTGTTAGCAAATTGTGATTGTGTGAGGAATTTAAGTAGAACATAAAATACTTTGTCCGCACTTTGTGACCGCACTTGATTGTTAGCATATATAGTTTTTGGGTTTTACGATTATATCCTGCACGCAATCTATTATATGTTATCGAGATATATGTGCAGCTTAAGGAATAGCACGAAAAAATTACCAATTCCTAATCGCATTTTATTGTTCGCATTCAGAATCGGAAAAAAAATTAAATAAAACAAATAGACGACAATATAAAATACCAATATGGCAAAGAAAATAGGCTTAAAATAATAATTTTGTATTCTTTTATCCGAAAAACAACAATGATTAAGTACTCACCGAAAAGTAAGTGTGGTCAATGGACGATATGATTTATGACTTCCAATATCAGCCATTGGCGTTCCCCAAAAATCATTCCTAAACATTTGAGTAAGAGAATTTATTCCAAGGACATCCTTATTCATTTTTATCGCAGGAATATCATCATGCACAAAATCACCAGGCAGACTATTTACATAGCAGCCTAGTGCCGCCAAAGTGACTAATATGTAAATTTTCCAATCTAATTCTATAGATGGTATTGTGTTTCCGCTTTCTCCACTGCGATTACTGCTTCCACTGCTACTTCGTGACGACGATCGCTTTTCTGAAATATTTGTTCGCGTATGGGGCGTCTGATAGCTAGTAGAGCTACCAGTGGTCCAACAGCCACCATTTGCATTGCTAAAATAGCTACTACCTATAGTCGTCGACGTGACAAATGTACGTCTCTTCATTTTTACCTTTATCACACGCGAGATCACAAAAAAAGACACAACCACTTAAAACTTTTCAAAAACCCCAAAATTCCTTTTCTTAAAATCACTTTTTCACTTAAACTTTATTTTTGATGTGCATGAAACATGTTAAATATTCAGCCTGTGTTGGTATTATTATTATTTTTTTTTATTCAATTTTGTTTTATTGGTCTCGGTTGTTTTATTTTGTATCCGGTATTGTGTCATTTCCTGGCTTAATATTCCTTTGATTCATTTACTTTTTTTTTGTTTTTTATCTCTATATAATATATTGCAAAATTATAGATACAAAAAAGGGTGAATAATATAATAGCGAAAAATAATATAGTAATAAAAAAATAGGGTTTATGATTTGACTTGACACTTATCAAAATATTTTGTAGTGCTAAAAAATTAAATAAGTTTGTATATTTTATTACAAAATAGTATTAGTAGTAAAATAAAATGCTTGCAGACTCCTGTAGTCCATAAATATACAAACAAAATTCTTCTGTTCGCTTATTAATTCTAACTTTATAGTGTATTCTTTTATTAATTGTTAAAAATGAAAAATAAGTTTATTATAATATTTAGAATTTTACTCAAATCGTATGTTTTCATTAACAAAAATTTTCTCGCTAAACATTGTTATAAATTAGTAAAGATGAATTTGCCTCTGGTCGAAATGGTTATGGTGATGGTGATGGTGACGTAAAACAGATGTGACTTAGATGGTCAAACGTTGTTAAACCGCTCAACGAACAGTTGTAAACATTTAAAAAGTTGTTGTTAGTATTTTTTTTTGTTAAACTAAAACTTTTCAACAACTTTTCGTTCATTTTTAAATTCGTAACCAATAGAGAAAAGTAATAGAACTAAAAAAAATAATAATATTAAAACAAAATAAAATAATAATAGGAAAAATATAAATAATCCGGAAAATATATCGAGACTGAAAAATCACAGTTTACAATATCCCACAGGGCTTCCGTCAACTTTTTTGTTGTAGTTATTTGTCACCATACACTGATCTCCGTCAACTAAGTCGTCTCCTTGTTTGATAAAATTCGGTTTTTGCTAATACGCACTATGTTATCCCTCATCTTGATCAGAAAGTTTTTTTGCGAACGTTAAAATTTCATTTCTTTTATGTTCAACTTTTCCTTTCTCGTATTTCCAAATATATATATATATATGTATATATATAAATTTACTGGTGCAAAGTCCTTTTTCTAAGTTGCCTTGTCCTATTTTCTATTTATTGATGGGGAATTTTTTAAATGTGACCAATACTCAGTTACCATATAATGTGGTTTTCGTTTATCCTATTGTTTGGGTTTTTTTAACCCACAACATTGTCACAAGAAGGCAAATACCCTCGTTTCATTTTAGTCTTTTTTGTTGTTGTTGCTTTAAAAATGTCATACAAAAGGTTTTCTCTGACTGATTCTCATGTGTCATCACATTACATTTGGTTAAACATTGTATGCTTTAGATTTGAGAATAAATTTATATGTGTCTTTTTGCTTTGTTATTTCGCCCTTTTGTCCCAATCTGTGAGATTTGGTTTCTTAGAAGGCGCCTAAGCTTTGCACTGCAAGAAGAAAAAATATAAAATAATGATTATATAAAAAGAATTTTGAAATTTATGAAGTTTTTAAATTATGTTACACTTTTATTTTATTCTTTTAAATATGTGTAGCCTCAAAAACGTAACAGTATGCTCTTAAATTGTTATTAATAAATAAAAATGTGGTATACATTTTTTGTGCCATATTTTAACATTAATCTCTCAAAAAACCTAAACATATCACATCACAATAGATTAAGGTCTTAAGAAATACACATATATTGGAACTGGCAAAAGGCCAAAGCAACAACTTAGCTTAATAGTTATCACTTATCAACAACAACAACAGTACAAACAGCCAACATTACATAACACCATATATTCACCCTCGATAAACATTTGATCATCATCGCGATGCTCTTCACACAACAATTTTCTTAAACCAGTTAACAATCCTTTTTGCTAACATTATACAAATGAGCAAACAAACAAATATGGCAAAGATGATATAATGAAGCTTTTTCTTAATGATAGCATACAGAAGGTTCTGATAATGATGTGGCGATTATTTGCTTTGCGGTAAATTAACATAATACAGTATTTCAGAGCACGATAAACAGACGCTCAAAGTTTTGTAAAGTAATATTCATAGCTTATATTCAAAAGATGCATACGTAAAGATATATAAAAATCATGACCGGAATTAGTATAGTTACCCAACTAATTTAAAATCAAATACATGATATTTGAAATATCATTGATTTACCAGTTACCACAGGTTATTATACAAAATCCATTCGATAAAGGATACACAAAAAAAAGTTGGTTAACGTATCCTTAATAAAAAAAAAAATTCAAATATATTAATAGAAAAATATTTTATGGGTTGATGATTTGTGTAAACAAAATCTAAACTTTAAAATCAACATCATCACATTGTCAACAACTCCAAAGTCACCAACGTGTCACAAGAAATCGACATGATAAGGTTGAACAAGAAAACCATTGATCAAATTCTATGATTTCTTGTTATAAATAATAAAATCTTTGTTATAATAACTTAAAAAAAAAAAAAAATAATAAATTGAAATATTTGAAAATGTACGAATAAATGTTTTTGTATAAGGGACAGGACGTTAAATAAATTATGGGTCATATTATATTTTGTATATAGGAATAATAGCAGAACAAACTGCTTGAAGTGACATGTTGTATATATACAAAATCAATAAATTAAAATTGTACCACATGACGTATGTAAACATCTAAATACATAATTTTGGTAACATAAATTGGTATAAATTTAACCAAATAAAAAGGAAAAATATAGACATTGTAAGTAAACAACAATAGTAACAAAAAAAGAGAACATTTTAATCATAACTTAAATTGATATGATAAAAAGAGCATTTCTAAAGCACAAACACAAAAACTTTTCTTTTATATATTTAACTATAATAAAAAGCTAAGGCGTTTGCTTCAAATACAATTTTAAAAAATTAACTAATTAGCAATTTCTTTTATTTAATGCCGCCTTTAGAGTTACTTTAAAAACGCAACTTTTCAAGGTTTATTTTTTTTTTTAAATTTATTTATTAAATTTAGCATCCCCATTTTTATTTATTTCATTCATTTATTCGTTCATTCATTGAATTTGTATTAACAATAATATAATAAAGTGACATGGATATAAAGAAAGTGTACACAACAAATATCTGGTGATGTCATTAGCAATTTACAAAAGAACGCTGTGCTGTTGACAACATGGAAAAAAGAAGAAATAGAGAAAATAAATAAAAATTATATAAAGCACAACGTTTAAAGACTAAATTAAAGTTTTTTGCTTTGCTTTCGTTTTTTCCATCTATTTGTGTGTTATTTTTTTCTCTCTCTCCTTTGCTGTTGCTTTACAGTAATGAACAGGAAATGTTTTATAATTTAACATAAGACTTGGCTCTTTTGTATTGTGCAATAAATTTTATTTCATTTTCTTTTCCTTTTTTTTATTGCATATTTTCTTACAAAAGTTATAATTTTTTTTATTCTATTTATAAATTGTCCTAGCGTTAATAAGCTGCTAACATACTTAAATATTTCACATATAATTAGCACAAATAAGCGGCAAGTTGGCAATGCGACAAAAATAATTATTTAAAACTGTTTGTGTTCAAGCCAATAAAAGAAATAAAATAAAAAAACAAAAAATTTCCATTATGAAAATGATTGTATCATGCCTAATGTTTCTTTTTTATTTATTTCTTTTATGTATTTTTTCTTCTTGAATAAAATGGTGTTATAATTTAAGTAATTATTCTTTAACTTGTCTTAAGTCTATCTAATTGTAGCCTTTTTTAATTAAATTTATTGTAAAAAAAACAACAATTAAAAAGAAATGTTACTTATCACATAGTAAACTTCTTTGATAATCATATAATGCTATAATTGGCGTTAAAATAAAACTCGTATATCATTACGAAAAGTTTTTATGACCCATCAAACTATAATAAATCGTAATCGATAGGGCGAATAAAAAAATACAAAATTATATTGAATTAATATTATTTAATCAAAAAATAAGTAACACAATAGTGCAAACTATCAATTTTTATAAATATTATTTAACTTAATATATAATTTTAGATGATTCAAATATCAGAGAATACAAAAGTGATATCGAAACAATGCGTGCATTTCGCTAATATATAACTGAACTATTGTTCTTTTGCAAAATGAAAACGAATAAAAAAACGAAGTCTAGCAAACAATGTTTGGCAAAGCATAATATTAAATAGAAACAGCATGGAAAAAAAACTCACTGTATAAATCGAATAATACGAAAAGTGATGATAATGAAAAGAATGGTGTAGATTGTGTAGAACAATATTGAATCGATCGACCATCAGCAGTATGGTGAGATTATGCTATCATCATCATTTTTTGGGGGTAAATAACTGTTTTATCGTTCCACAGTAACAAACACAACAAAAAAGAAAAACATAATAATACAAAGAAAAAAAATAATAATAATAAATATGAAAGTTGTGTTTGTGGGCTAAAAAGCTAAAAACCAGCCAAAATTCAATATATTACATTGTGTTATATAGTGAAACCTATTGTACCTTCGGGTAGATCACAATGAGTTTTGAAGAAGAATAATAATTTTTACAAATGAATTTTGATCCTTTTCTATGTGACAATATAAAAATTAGGAGCTTAAATGAGAGGGTGGCAAAATTTATCAAATTAAAAAAAAAAAATATTTCATAAAAATAAAAATTGCAATTTTTATTTGTTTGACTCGCTCGACTAATCAAATGGCATAGATGACAGTCATGAATCAGTTATATTTTTATTTAGCAATAAATGCGATGAGCAATACGGTAAAAAGTAATAACAAAGCTTTTAATTTTATGATCATATTGGAAAAAGTGTTAATAATCAATTTGGTATTTTTTTTTATTGTTTTTTATGTCTCGAATCAGATTATTTTAATTGAAAATAACATTTGTAAAAATGTTTTTGTGGTAATATGCTGTGACCTCAGTATACTAGTTTGTTGTGGTTGTAAGTATTTTGTTAAATTTGTTGCATTGTTTTGTTAATGCACGTTCGCATAGCGATGTGTGATTGTAACACATAAATTGTTACTTCTTTGACTATGGCGGCAGTTGAAGGAAATGTGATTTCCATTTAGATAATTTTGATGTTCAATTGTTTTCAGTGTTGTTTTGCGTTGTTTCGATATAATGGTGTGTTGGCATTTGTGGTGGCGGTTTCTATTATGACAATGCGCACAGTTGAATATTTTCCTTTAACAATAAGAAATTTGTATAAATTGATGAGTTTTCACATTGTTTTAAATTTATGCGCCTCTAACTCAAGCTAGTGTTTTGCTATTATTTAATTCTTTGTCAAATAATATATAAATTGAATATATATTTCATATCATTGGATCGTATAATGATAAAAATGTAATAAATCTTTATGCTAAATGTGTTTAATATTCATATTAACTTACAACAGTCATCATCATAAACAATCTAATGATTTTGGCATAAAAATAATAAAATAATAATTACTTGTTTCTTTATTGTTTTAAACTTTTTATTTGCTGTATTTATAATAAACAAAAAAAAAACGCTCTTTTCTCGTTGTTTTACATACTTTATTAATTTTTGGCATTTGTAATATAATTTATGGAATTACAATGCCAAAAATATAATAATAAAATAACATTTTTTTCTTTGTAACATAAAACATTAATTTTAAATTAAATTATTTTGATTTTTTACAAACAACAAGTTATGTGTTAATAATTATAAAATAAAAATGAGTATATTGGCATCGAAGCAATATATTATTATTCATTTCTCTAAAAAAGTGACTTTTCGCATGAACAAGTGGGAACTATGAATATAATTAAAAATGTCTTAAATTAATGTTATTATGCTAATAATAAACTTTATAAGAATTTAAATCATTGAATAAATATCGACTCTAACAGTTTAAAAGACATTTATTTTCGTTATTCACGACATTCATACATATGCAATGACTTGCCATTTTCAATGCATTAATGCAATAACATTACCGGTCATCGTCCAACATATAATAAAATCTCACATTTAAATTCAACTTATCACAGTTTATATTCTATTAAACTAGCATAACAAAGAAAGAAGCAAAATCTGTCTACAATCAAACATTTTATATTTGCACAAAGAATAAAAAACAACAGAAAATAAGAATATATTAATTCACACTGGCTAACAAAAGTAGCACAAATTCTTAAATGGGGGTAGCTAAATGTAATAACATTAAAAGAAAACAGCAATGGTATTTTATACAATTTTTTTTTTTTAATTTTTGTAATGCGAACAATCGTTGAATCATACCATTGCCCATTATATAATCTTATAGTAATTATGTGGTGCGATACTTTTTTAACCTAACCATAATAGTCGACATCGAAGTATCTTTAACACATTCAACACGATTCCTATTAATGAAAAACAGAGTAAATGTATAGAATGCAAAATAGCTTTGGTTTTATTTTTCATTTTCGTTTTGTTTTTTAAGTTTTTGTAATCGGTTAAAACTTAAATAGGAATAGGATTGTCCTGAATTTTAGAGCTACATCCGTATATTTACCCCCTGCTAATACACAATGACTTTTACTAGAGATAAAAATAGTTTTTCGTAGTTATATAAAATGGTACGGTAAAGACAGTAAAGTAGATGATTTACTTAACTTCGCTAGAGTAAATTTACTCTGTATAAAAGACTTCATAATACAAAATCGACAATGCTGTTATTTCAAATATATTCAATCTATCTGTACTTAAATAATAATAATAAAAAAAAAATTATATACATATGAGTGCAAAAAAGAACAAAAAAAAAAATTAAAAAAAGAAAAAACATAAATAAATGGAAAAACTTTCTATACTAAATATCTTCAACTACATTTTAGCTATAAAGTATTTTGGTTTATCTTGAACAACATGAATTCGTACTCTAGAAGTATTCACCATACGCTGATAAGTGTATATACTGCTTTAAATCGTTGCTATGCTATTTCGAGCAATAGAAACTTAACAACTAAAATAGTGGTGAAGAGATATTTCTAATAATTGTAAATGATTTTTAGTGAAATTATTAAAAAAAATATATATCAAAATTGTATGCAGAGCTAGATAAATATTATAAAATTTCAATAATATGTACAGGGTTTTCCAATAAGAGGTGTTATTTTGAATAGCCCGCTATTTCGGTAGATGTCACTTTTGAAGCTATCATTTGTTGACATTTGACAAGTAGAAACTACGCCATTAATAAAAATGGAACGATACACGCTTCAACAACGCATTGAAATTATTAAAATTCACTATAAAAATGGTGAAAATTTGGCAGAGACGGTTCGTAAAACTCGAAAATTTTTGGGTCGTCGTGAAGCACCTTGTCGGACCGCAATACAGAAATTGGTGGAAAAATTCGAGCTGTTGGGACAACTTAGTGATGTGAAGAATAAAATCCGTGCACGTCGTTCAAGAACAGCCGAGAATATTGCTGCTGTAGCCAAAAGTGTTGAAGAAAACCCAGGTTTGTCCATTCCTCGTCGTTCTTTGGAATTAGGCATTCCACAAACGTCATTACACCGTATTTTGCATAAAGATTTGGGTCTTAATGCTTATAAGGTTCAGTTAACACAAGAACTCAAGCCGGCCGATCATCAACAACGTCGTGTCTTTGCTGATTGGGTCCTTGAAATGCATGAAAATGATCCGGAATTTCATCGAAAAATCATCTTGAGTGATGAGGCCCATTTCCACCTCGGTGGCTTCGTCAACAAGCAAAATTGTCGCATCTGGGGCTCGGAAAACCCAAGAGTTATTGTTGAAAAGCCTCTCTATCCTCAACGTGTGACTGTTTGGTGCGGTTTATGGTCCGGCGGAGTCATTGGACCTTACTTTTTCGAAAATGAGGCTGGAGCAACAGTTACGGTGAATGGATTGCGCTATCGAGAGATGATTAATGATTTTTTATGGCCGGAATTGGATGGTATTGATCTGGACAACGTTTACTTTCAACAAGACGGCGCTACGTGCCACACAAGCAACGAAACCATTGATCTTTTACGGGAAAAGTTTTCGGACCGTGTTATCTCTCGAAGAGGTGATCACAATTGGCCACCGAGATCTTGTGATTTAACACCTTGCGACTTCTTCCTTTGGGGCCACGTGAAAGAGAAGGTCTACGCCAACAGCCCAGCGTCGATTCAAGACCTCAAAGATGGAATTCGTGAGGCTATCGAGGACATAGGGCAGCCACTTTGCGATTTGGTTATGGAAAATTTCATGAAAAGGATATGGTCCTGTAAGCGTGGTCGTGGTGGTCATTTGCCTGACGTTATTTTCCACTATTAATGGCATACCTTTCTCTTTATAATGAAATAAACATCCGATCATTTATATTAAAAAATGGCATTTTTTTTTGAATATCAAAATAACACCTCTTATTGGAAAACCCTGTATATATCATTTTAGCGTTTTTTCTTTTTCTTTTCCTTTTTAATTTGATTTAATTATTTTTATTTTGAATATGAAAACATTCAAAGTAGTTGGCAATAGGAAAAATAAAACATTTTTTGTATACAATTAAATTTAAAAATACAATATTCCTTGTGATTATGATAAATATTATTATTTTAATATATTCTTTCAGTTGTTGTTGAAATGAGGATATACATTTAATTATTGAAAAAATAATTTAAATTTATGAAATAATTATCATGAAGAGTGTTTTATGTTTGTCAATTGCACTTAAATTACATTAATTCATTTAATGTACTTATACTTTAAATGCGAATTCAATAATTTTTACATTATGCTGGTTCGGTATAAAAATAATACAGCATTTAATAAAAATTCAATGAATCATTTTTGAAACGCTTAAAATCTGGTTATTTATATATTTATTATATAAATATTGATCAATTTGCATTTTGTGTAAAATTGATTTAATTTAAAATTATGATGAACATTAATGGTAACGTTAGTATTTCCATTTAATAATAATAATAATAATAATCTAGCTGTGTCATTTACACTGATGTTTATCGAATGATGAAAAATGGATCATACAGACAAACACATGATTATTTATAGAGAAAATTCAATTTACTTACGATTAACATGCATTAATGTGTGATTTAATATGATTGTAATAAAATTATCGCTGTATATACAATTTGGTTAACTTTAAAAGCTTCATTGATATGCATTTTTATTTTTATTTCAAATTTTTGTTAAAATAATGCAAACAGAAATCACAATTAAAGATTATTTTTTAAAAATATTTTCATGAAACAAAAATTAACTAATACTGTGCAAAACACAAATATATAAATCAATATTTAAAAATTATCTAAAAATAATATTTATTTGTAATTAATGTGAAAAAATTAAACGGTAAATAGGTCATATTAGAGACAAAGCAGGAAAATAAACATTCATTTTTGCATTGTTGTTTAATTTTATTTATTTTTTAGTTTTGTAATAGAATTTTTACAGTTTCATTTCACCTCTTGTTTCTTCTACAAAATGTAATCATGACATTTTAAATAGTTTTTGTTTAACTTTAAATAAGTTATGTCAGAATAAACAGTAAAATTTTAGCATTCTACATATATGAACTTTGTTCAAATGGTTTACGTAAGCAAGTAGAATTTTCATGTTTTTAGAGATGCAATAAGTAGTTGAATTTTTTTATCATGTAAGCTGATTAGATAAAGGTAAGACAATTTTTGCACAAAAAGCTTCTGTTTATTAAATAGATTTCTTTTTTGAAAAACACTGATATGTATAGAATATTTTTCAAGCGAATATCTTTTAAATTGTAAAATTAAACTCATTTCTTAAAAAATTGGTTGCATAGTTTTATTTAAGTTTCTATATAAATTAATGTAAATTTTTATTTACTAAAGTAATTTCTTCTTTTCGTAGAACGTCCTTAAATGTGATAACAATTTATAATGTATTTAAATTTTCATATAGAGAATAATTTTGTTGAATATTTTCCAAAGCATCAAACAGAATAAATCAATAAATGGAATATTTTTGATTTTTTATTTTATTTTTAAATAACATAACCATTATATATATATTTTATTTATTTAAGTATATCACATTGTGCACACAATCCTCAAAATAAGAAAATAAAAGAGCGTACCCTTTATTTCCACAAAACTAAATATTAAGGATATTAAAAAATGTATGCTGAAAAACCATTCACTGTATACGCGAGAAGATTAGATTTTACATTTTCAACAGATGGTGTGTAGTTTGTTTTTGCAGCACATTCTTTATATCTTGATGATAGTGGTTATATGGGCGTTGTTAAGATGTTGTATGATTCTTGTTTATATAAATATTTATTTATATATGTATAAAACAGACAAACAAATACAAGTTGTCTTTGATTGCACAACAAATCGATTTAGTTTATTATTTAACTTTAAAATTAAGTGAATTTTTAGACTTGGACGAATTCATTTAAAATTTTTGTTACTATTATTATTTGATTATTATCATAATTATTAAAATTATTATTAATTAAATTATAATATATATATAAAATTTATTCAAAAATAAACCAGTTAAATATGTGCATAATATTTACAAAAAATTATTACATTCTTTCTATTTAAATTCATTTTTCTACTTGACATTTCCAAATTAATTATTTTTGTTCAAACTTTTTTAATAAATTTTATTATTATTTTCATAATAATATATATTTTTTATCAAATAATCTTTATATTTTCATTTATATGATGATAATTTTGACATTGGTTCAATGGAGGAAAAAGAATCAGCTGTTATTTTTCTTCTATCTGGTTATATTATTTCAAAACAAAAAAAAGCACTTTCTTCTCGCAAACGGCACAAGAATTCGTATAATGAGGTCGCACGCGATTTGACGCATTCAATTTGACTTGAATAAGAGTTTTCCTTTTCTTTTATTTTCTTTACATTTCCATGTCGACAATAAATGTATACAATAGGAAAAAAAAAATTCAAATTTATCTGCTTGATTTCATTAATTTGGTTATTTTAACATTTTCTTGTGTATTCCATTTATTTCCACATAATTTATACATTTTTGCACTTAAAACACTTCAATTCAAATGATGCAAAAAACTTTTATTTAAAACATTCAAATACGAAACGGCATTTTGTCATTTTTTTAAATTTATGATTTATCTATTTTTATCGTGTGTCTAAATGATTTACAAAAATTATATAAATAATAATATGCTAAAATTCATTACATTTTATAAGAAATATTAAAAAGACAAGGCGAATTTTGCGGCCTGTTGAACATTTGTCATCTATCGTTTTTAATCACAAAACACATAAACAAGACGATGGGACCCACAGCTAAACTGTGTTTAAAACGTTCTAATCGCTAAAACAGTGGAAAACCTAACTGCCGACATCCAAATATAATAATGACATGTCAATTTTTTGCTTGTTTGTTTTATGTCCGCATCAACTTTCAGACATTTTATGCTTTTAAATATGACACTTAGGACTCTAGACTTAGTCATCTGTCCTGCCTTAAGTGCTCTTGTCTATAAAGTACACGGATAATAACCGAAAAAATATGACAAAGAAAAATGAAAATAAAGCATAAGAACAAGAAAAAACCATCACACCACATCACATAGGCAGCGAGACCAAATTTTAACACTAGGTGCTTCTTGTGTTTTTCTTTTGGATTGGTGACACAACTATTTAAATGCAATAACAAAGCGGCTTGCTAGTTTTAAAATATTTTATTTATGTGCTTTCATATAACTAATGAACTAATTATTTTTTATAAGAAAGTATCCGCATAACACGTTCGTTTAATATTATGATTTGTATTTGTTTTTTTTTTTTTCGTATTTAAATCTTACATATTTATGTTTTAGGTTTATTTTTGTATTAAAATCTTTATAATTTGTACAATCATCTTGATTAAGATGTTGAAAAGTTTTTTGTAAAAGTTAAAATAAAAAAAAACAACTCTGGACCCACCTTGATATTGTTTTCTTTTTTCTGTTTTGTTTTTCTTATACAAACATCTGAATCCTACATGGTGTATTTATTGTTTTGTTTCTCAAATATATGATGATTAAATTTGTTTTTCTTTCCTAACTTTAATATTATTTTTATTTAATTTTATCAACATAAATATTTACCTAATATTTTACTTTACATTTGCATTTAATTTGTTCACTATTTCGTTTGTTTAAAGCACAAAATACACAAAATACGCTAATCGATTAATTTTTTTTTTATTTTCTTAATAATAAATTAAATTAAATAAATATAAATAAAAAATAATCACAAATACAATATTTTTGTTTTATTAATAATATTAATATTTAAAATATTTCATTTTCTTTATCAGAATAATCACAACAAACACGTTTTATATATTATTTTTTAAAAGAAACTTTTACTCAGTATGCTTTTCGTCATTTTTTTCTCGTTCTGTTTGGCTTTTTGTGCGCCTCAAAATTATGAAAATTAAATTAATTTTATACAAAAATCATTTATGTAAATTCATATAATTTTTTTCTTCTTATTCTTCTTTATTATATATACATATATTTTATTTTTTGTTTACTGTTTATGTTAAAATGAACTCAAAAAAAAAAAAAAAAAATAAAATAAAAATATTGATTCAATTTTTTGTTATTTATAAAATTATGTTTAGTAACTTAAACTTTTTCACTAAGAAATATATATTATTATTTTTATTCTTCTATTACACACCAAAGATAATATTGTTACAATGCAGCTTATCAATTCGCTGCAGTTACCTATTTTAACTCACTGAATTCACGTTGATTTATTTTCTAAGATTATAATCATTATTTATATTTATGTTGCTTCTGTTTTTTCTTTATTTATTATTATTATTATTCAAAAAAATATATATCGCGTTTGGCGTGGCTGTGCTAGTTTTATTTGACCGTACCGAACGATACCTCCGCCAGATATTGACTGAGAAACTTTTACTGGGGTGCCTGAACTAGTATACTTTTAAGTTCTACCAAATAACCATCACCACGCAAATCCGTTGCGTCGAATATTTTCGTTTCGTTCGTTATTTCCAGCTGGCTTTTCGTTACCAAATAAGAATGAAAAATAAATAATAAATAATAAAAGAAAAACATTAAACAACGCTAAAGAACGCATGCTCGACATACAGGGTGATTTTCGTTATCCTGTATATATTTCCTTATTACACGGATAGATATATACACGCGAAGAATATTTTTGATGAGATTTACCGAATTATTATTATATATATTATTATTATTTCTTTTTACTTTTAAATACGCTTTCGAATCACCGTCAATTAATAGTAATATATTTTTGATAGAAATTTAATAAACGGTAAACAAATTTAAAATTCTTTTTTAAAATGCATATAAATAATAGAGGAAATGAAAAAAAAAATAAAAACAAATGCATACCTTTGAATCTAACAGAATTAAATATATACGAAAATAGTAAAAGCTTCGTCATTGTTTTTAGAAAATGCTTTTAATATTCAAGTAAAATAAAATATTAAATTGTATTCATATCCATTATATAAAATTATTTTATTAAAGAATAATATGAATCACAAACACGGATAACGAATTCTAAATATATGAAAAAAAAAAAAATTAAGAAATATGATGATTATCTGTCACAATGAATAATATGATCTGAGTTACCATTTTACGTATGATTGTTATGTATAACTAAATTGTACGAATAGGAAACAAAATACATAATAAACATACAAGACAGCAAAAGAAATAAAAATAAAAATAATCAAATAAATAAACAAACAGAAACGAATAATAAGAGATGAAAAATATAAATAATGAGAATTGCTAATGTTTGCTATACGATGTCTTGAATTTATGATGATGTCGAATCCTTACCTAATTTTTTCTCATTTGAAGAACTCTTGTATTGCAGTTACTAGATCTTTTACTTATATACTGACGTTTTTCTTTTTTTTATAATCTTATCTTTATATTTTAGCTTATGTCGAATAAGATATAAAAACATTATAATGAAATTAAAAATATACTCTTATCTTACATTAATGATTTCCTTTAACAAAACGCAAATTTCAATTAATCGTAATTAAGAAAAATTAAAGATAAGACTCAAATTAGAATAACTAATTTTGTGTTAATTCTATAAAATATTTAAATTTCCTGAATGTAAATATTAATTAACTAGATTCGTTTGAAATGGTTCCTTTATTTTTACAAAAGCTACTGGCCTCTTTGATTAGACATTTAATTCAAATTTGCCTTTTCATTTTTTTTTCTTTTATGGTACTGGATTGACTAAGTATTGCTGTTGGTACTGCTAAATGATTATTTTTAAGAATATACAAAAGAAAAGCACATCAGAATGGTTGTACACATCGTAAAAATTGTTGTTGATATAAAAAATGTATATTTGTACCAAAAATGTAACGACTACCTTGTATCTTTGGTAATGAAACGATATGAAACATGAAAAAGTGAACATGTGTATCGAGCACAGCAACAATAAACAGAAAAATAAAGTAATTTTTGTGGGTTTGGGGTAAAGGTGCTTCCATTCTAAAAACAATACAAAACAGAAATGGCAAGCATCTTGTTTTAGAATTTTTAGACCTGTGCTGAGACTGTTTCTTTTTTTTTTAGTGCGTATTATATACGTATGGCATACTTAGTAATTGTCCCATAGGGAGTTGTCACTAAGCCAGCCAGCAAACAAAATCAACATTACACAGAGAAAAGAACAAACAATGCAAAGTTTCTTTACTTTTTATTAATTTTTTTTCTCATATTTTCATTTTAAATTTCATTCAAATTGCTGAATAGTTAATACCACCAATGCGTGGTCCAAACTTTGTTGATGATATTAAAAAAAGAAAACATTATCATCCTTTGCAGCGTTTTAACATTTCAAAGGAAAACGGTCTTTTTCTCTTATTTAATTTTAATAAATTCGCGACAAATATATTCATAAACAAAAATACACATAGAAAAGTAAAAGATTTTTTCTTCGTTTTTTTTTTTAAATAATAAACAAAATACAAAAACCGGGAATTTTGTGTTCAAACGTGTCAAAGGAATTACTTGTGATAAACATCACAAACATGTTTTCCAGTTTTTTGTACTACCACCTAACATTCTATATGTATTACTCCTTTTATAACACGCGTAATACAGTTTTCTTAAAGGCTCAACGTTCTTTTACCTCTTTCTACCTACGGAAAAATAAAAAGAATAATTTTTTCTTTCATACTTTAACGTTTTTCTTATTTTTAAAGCAAACACGAACTACAGAATGAATAATATGACATAAACAGCAAGAGTAAAGCAAAAAGCGAAAAAGGCAAAGAATAAAGTTTATTACAAAAGAAAGTAATAAAAAATAAAAAAAAAAAAATCATGTTAAAAATACGCGTGCTATATGAAAAAATATTTAGTGAACGGATAATGTTTTGTAATTAAGACGTTTATGTGTGTCGTGCGCCGTCTGTAAAATATTACCAATGTTTTAAAGCTATAATTAGTGAAATGCACTGGACTTTAATGCAGCTAAGCGCGATTTGCTTTAACCAAAAAAAAAAAAATAAAAACGAATGAAAAGTTTTTAATTTTTTATATTATTTTAAAAGCTTAATTTATATGATCGTGATTTAACGAAGCTTACGTTTTCTTATTCAATTTCTTATGAAAAAAATTACTGTACTTAATATACTAATGCTTGAATTAAAAGGTACGTGCGTCTGGTGACAATCAAATCAAAAAAGTGTTATCATTAAATCATATTTTACTAGCAAATTATTATTTTAATTATATATTTTTTATTAATTGCCACTTCCCACGCACATACAGCTACCCGTGTTTGAACAAGTCATAAAAATTATTGCTTAAAGTTAAATAGATTTTATTTAAAAAAAATAATTATTAAGCTTAGCTGCTCACACAAGCGACACATTCAAAGACAATTGTGTAAACAATCTAACATATAATGAATAAAACTTCTAAAAATAATTTTAATGGGATAAAAATTAAATTATTTTATGTATAAACATAGCTTGAAGTGGAAAAGGATTGTTTGACTTAGTTAAGTTCTATATGTTTACAAAAATAAATAAAAAAAAAGAACACAGTACATACTCTTAATTAAAAGCATAGCAACTTTAATGTGCTCAGAAGTTTAATTTCAAGTGAAAAAATAACCTTTTTAATTCTCAAGCTAACCAAGCACGTAATCGAATTCGAATGTCAAACGGTATTGCCTGTATCATAAGAAGCTAAATGAAAACACATTTTTTTTATTTTTTTCCTATTTTTTTTTTCAATTATAAACAACAAATAGTTTTACTATATTTATTTCATCTATATATATATATATATATATATAAATATAAAGTACATATAATTGTTGTCGCACTTCTAGAGCAAAATTGTGTTTTCTTTATTCTAGATATTTTTAACTTTAATGAATAAAAAATAAATCGAAATAAATTCACATTTAAAGTATTTTTCTAAGTAATTTTTAGTTAAGGTAAATTATTTTTATATTTTACTTAAAACAACAAAGCACACAAATTAGCTATTTTAAAGATTGAAGCATTGTGATATTGCAATCGTCTATTGTAAAATGTTAGATAGATTGTGAAACACAATGTAAATTTTATATATATATATATATATATATATATATATATATATATATATATATATATATTTTATTTACATTGCCATTTGACCTGTGAATGCTTCGTCATCTTATCTGATGCACATTTTTTTGATATTATTTTATTCCATGACTATACTGTACTATATTCTTTCTACATCATTATCGTTTTATTTTTTTTTTTTTTTTTGGTCCATATTTTTAATAAAAAAAACCATCATATATATCGTTGCATCGTTTGATCTCTGATGTGTTTTTGATGCTAAAAGATATTTTATTTGTTGGTTTTAAAAAAATCAATTGATTGCAAATAAGAAGAATAATTCTATATAGTTTTCTATGCCTCAACATATTTCAATCATCAATCGAGGTATATATCTTGCTTTCATCTTAACTTTATAAAAAAACAAAAATTTTGTAACAATTTTGCAAAAAAAAAATAAAAAATGTTACTACTAGCGTCTAGGAGATATACCCTGTGGTATTTCTATATGGATTTTTTATTGAAACTATTTCTTATATATAATGTATTCACATTTTATAATAGATATATACAAAAAAAACGCTTTACTTATTTATCGTTTCTTTAGATTTTAAAGTTTTAAAGAAATTATAATTATGTTTTATAAATTAATGAACAGTTCAAAAAAATAATTAAATATTCCACTTTGGAATGCATTTTAATTAGAAATAGCCATGACAGAGTCATTAAAAAATAAGTGCAAAATACAAGAAACCTAAAATATTTATTTTACTCGGGTTTTCATTTATTAAAATCTATAAAATAAAATAAAAAGCATAATAAAGTCAGTTAAACTGGGATTTCATTGTATTATGTATCATAGCAGAAGAACTGTCCAGAATGTTTAAAATAAAAATGATGTACTGAGATCTGGGTGCAGTTCCACCATTCCCAATTAAAACGGGCTGGTACTGATATTTTAAAGCTCTAATACAAAAACCATAAATGATTTTGTCTGTATTGTATGTATTGTACGAATTGAGAAACGTTCGGTTGTGTCTTTTTGCCTCATTAATGCATTATTATTTTTTTTAAATATTTACTTTATTATTTATTTTTCTTTGTCGTATTTTTGTTGGTTATCAGCGTATTTTTTAAGTCTCTTTATTCTTTATCATATTATTTTCTTGATTATATTGTGAACAGTGAACAAATTGTTAAAATGGATAAAAGGAATATTATGGTTAGAGTAACAGAGATTAATAGAGTAGTATCATCATTGGTGTGTATATACTAGATGGGATATAAATATATATATTTTAGCATAAAAAGAAAGAACAATACAGTGAATATGATTAAGGACGTTACCCACTGTTACTCATCGTTATAAGAATGAAGGGAAATTTATTTATTATTTTCATTTTTTTTCGCATCATTTTCATTTCTTTTTTATTTTAAATAATTCACGAGCATCTTTTTTTTTTGTTTTGTTTCAATTTTTGTATTATTATTATTATTATTATAAATCTATTCAATTTTTACTTATTTTATCTTTTTTTATTTTGCCTCATTGTTTAAATTAAGCATTTTACTTTTATCTTATCAAAAAGAAATAAATAAATAATATATTGAAACGAAAGAGATAATCATTGTCTGGTTAAATGAATAATACCGCACCCACAATATAGCCACCACATCATTAAGTTTCTACGAGTAATTGTCTTCTTTATTCCTTTGACTCTTCGCAATACAAAAAAGAAAAAATCTCCAATTATTTCAAAGTAATTTTTTTCTTATATTTTATCTTAATTTTATATCTTATCTTAAACATTTATTTTTTGCTATTCGCATTTTTTCTTATTTATCATATTGTTGTATCAATTTCCGGATACTGGCTCAATTTCAATCTATTCGATATTGATAAATCTAAATAAAACATTTTTTTTATCACAACTTTAATTTATTTACGTTTCTTTTAAAACATTCAAGGTAATTGCAAAAAAGAAATAAGCTTTCGAATAATTATAGCAATTAATTTGCAAAAAAATAAGAGAATATTATGATATAAAAGATTAAAAACGCATATACTGGTTGGTTTGGGCACATCTGCAAACTGTATAAAAATCCGACAGAAAATATATAATTGGGATAAATATAAAATTTGTAGTAACATAAAACTTTGTAAAAAAGAATTAGAAGACAAAAAATGATTCAATAAAATGGTCAGGTGCACTTAATGAAAGCGGTGGCAGCAATAATACTGACGTTATATTAATGCAAATGACTTATTCAATGACTTATTAATGTTTGGAATAATTGCCATTTTTCCTACAGACAAGGAAGACCAAACTAGAGGTATAAAATATTTTAAATCTGGATGTTTTTTATGTGTGTTGAAAGAGATGATTTCCTGTGTTAAATACCAGTAACCGCCTGTCGTACACCAATTAAACTATTGTTCTTATTTTTTATGCAAAAAATAATAATTATAATTTAAATAAAAAATCTAAACGAACCGTTGAATAGAAATTAATTGCTTAATTCATTTTAATTGTCTGTGGCTTTAAAACACGTATAATTTTCATCATTTTAATGCATGACATGATGCATTTTTAAACACAATCAGAAAAACATTTCAAAAACCATAAAATAATAATTTTTTATATAGAATTAAAAATTATCTTTTAAATGGTAAATTTGCATTAGATTTACTTAAGCTTACTAAAGCAATCCATATGTCCACAAAAGTAACGAAATATATCAAAAATAAAAAAACAACCAAAATAAAAAAGAAATGTGTCTCATAATTATAATTAGCAACATTAGATAAAAAGAAAATTCTAAAGTATTTCACGACACTATTACATCAATTATGATTTCTTTTCTTTATTTTAGTCTTGTTATCATGAGGAAAACTTAACATTAATGAAAATTATGTTCTATGAAAATTCACGTAATTTAAAAGGCACGTAATAGTTGCATGATAAAAAAAGTAGTGTTTCTACATATAAACGATAATGATGATGGTAACTATGCTACAAACACCTTTTTTCCAGCATTTTATTTTATTTAACGGCAAAATAAAAGGCGAATAGTACTATCATCTATTTTTTTCTTTTTTATAAAGATGATAATGCAGGGCAGAGCTTTCAATTTTTATTCAACTTTTAAATAGAATTTCCTTTATAGTTTTTTTTTTGTTTCATAACCACGGGAATAGTTTATAAAAAAGGAGATAAATGAACAGAAATAAAAAAAAGAAGAAATTTATTTTTTTTTGTGTTTTTGTGAACAATTAAATTTCTCATACGACACAAGCGACAATGAAACGGGAAGCCTACATATATACATACAGTCGTCCGGACAAACCGCACAATTTATTCTCTCTTAAATGTGTTAAGTAATTAAATGCCATTTAAAAATGGTCACAATGGGAGTGAATTAAGTATGTCCCCCAGCATTTAACGTACACAAAACAGTAGTTAATTTATTTGCTTCCTAATTCTATTTGCTTTTTTATTTGTATATTCTGTAAAAATATTTATTTTTTTTCTTTAAATCATTCATTTTATTCTTGTTCTTTATCACTTTGCTTCCGTTTTAATCAATTTTGTTATATTTTATTTCTCGCTGTGAAATATTACGAAAAAAAAAAACAAAATATACTAAACGTAGCATTACACCCATTTCAAAAGAAAATTTTATCATTTTTAGATAAATTGAAAATTTATATTTCAGTTTACAAAAATAAAATCATCCACGTAGTAAAAGATTTTCGTTTCAATTTTTTTTTTTATTATTATATTTTTTGTTTGGGATATTTGTTTTTTTTTTTTTTTAATTCATTGCATAGGAGATATTTTCTAACGTTTTATTTTCATTTATTTAGTTTTGACTAAAAAATAGTCGAAATATTTTGGCAAAAGTTACAGAAAATATTTTGTGATAAAAAAAACGTATAATAAAAATTAAATTACTGTGTAAAAAAACAAAAAAAAAACAGTAGCAAACCTGATTTATAGAAAATCCAAACATTTTTGACATTAATAAAATATATAAACTGCATTATAATTTAATGTTTCAACCAGTTGGACAGACGTGAAGTCCTCTTCGTATATATTTGTATATATATCTTCACTTCCATGCATCTACATAAATCATATTTCGTGCACATTGCTTCGTTTATAAATGCTTCGGCGCCAAATATACAATAACATTTTCAAAAAAAAATGAAGTAATTTACAAAACTTGTTTCGCTTGTTTTTTTTTTTTTTTTGCTATGTTCGACGGTAAAATCGTTAATATTTGGATACGTACTTGGTTTTTTTTTTTATTTCAGTGTAAATTATTTCACCATAGAAAGGGTTTAACATGTTTAGTCTTTACAATATGTCATAAATGTTATTTGTATAAACCGTAGGACAAATCTAAACACCACTAAACAATAAATAATTGCATTAAAAAAAAAAAACAAAAAATTATGAGAAAAACAATTCAATAACAATTTTATTTCATTTATTTATTTTTTTTTTTTTTTGGTATAAAACATTTAATTGTGAGCAGGAAAATATTATTATTCGGTTATATATTTGTTAAATATTAATCGATTACTATTATTCCTTGCCATTCTATACTAAATATGAGCAAAATGAGAAAAAAAATCCAAAAACGAAGATAAAGAAGAAGAAATTTAAATGGTTATTTCACCATAAATTTTCAGATAGTCGATGGTGGAATGATGAGAAAATTGTTATTTTCTGTTTACTTGTTTGTTTATTCGTTGATTATACGTATATTTTGTTGCCTCAGTGTGTTTACTGTTTACATTTTATTAAATGAGATACATTTTAACTATGTACACAACTGTTTATATTTCACCAAAGTGGGTGGTATTATCATTATCACTAAAATAAGTCACCATTACCATAATTTTCTAAGTAAGGCAAAAAAAAAGTATATACGACTCGTCAGCATGCTGGCAATTTATCGAATTAACATTCATTCAGAATTGTTGTCGAATAGATAAGCAAGCGTGCACCATTTGTATGTACAAATATGATAAATATCCTATTCAACGTTTTTCGGTATTGGGATTTTACTTTTTGCTATTGTTTTTGTTGTTTATAAGTTTATGATAAAAGCATATATTCATAGAAATGTATAAAAACAAATTAACGAGCAGTAATAAAAATTATAGTGTAATTAGTGTGAGTGCATATTTTTTTTTTTTGGTTTGGTGAAAATAAAAAAATATGGTGCGACAGACTATACAGCCCAAAAGTGTTTTTATTTCTGTTTTTTAACTACAAAGCACGTTCAGCACAATCAAAATCATTTTTGTTCATTCATTTTATTATTTTTATATATATTTAACGATTGTTATCAATATAAAATGTCTTATAATTTGTTGCTGTTGACTTTTTTTTTTTCTTCTGCCTTTTCTATTTTATTTTCTGTTCTTCATCGCCTGTGTTACTCTATATTATTGTTATTTTATTGTGGGTAGCACAAATATACTTTAGTAACAAAATAAAATTTTATATATTATATCTATATATGATATTGAATGATAAAAAGTGTGTCGAACATATAATAAATCGAATATATATAAATATATATATATGTTATATTTGGTAGGCTGACCACGTAACATCATATAAGAAACAAATAGTAATAATTTGGCTGTTCTTCAATGTGTAACAGTTTTTTTGATACTTATAATGGGGGGTGAATAGATATTGCGGCGTAACTTAAAATATAGACAATAAAATACGTATAAAAATAATAAAAGAAAATGTTATAACTTTTAAGTGAAATTGATAAATAGATGAAAATATTATTGAGGGAAAACGTGTACAGTATGTCCTGTTAACATAAGAATGTGCGGTAAACCAATGTTTAATACTGCTTTTAAGCCAATATCGATGTTGCCACATACTAAACGATACGGAATGTTTCTGTGTGTTTCTTTTTTAAATTGTTTTATAACAAAAATATATCATAGTTTTTGTTATAAATTGTTTTATTTTACATTTGTAAATAGAATGCATTCATTGCAGAATTTCGCTGATAAATTTTTCATTTATTTCATTTTTATTTTAACTAAATTTTTCTTTAATTAAATTTAAAGAATATAATTCACTATTCTTATTTTATTACCTGGTGAAACTTATGAAAATAGATAATTGTATAGATATAATAGAAAATGCAAAAGCTGTTGCTATTTTGATTGTTTTAAAATATTTTACACAGATTAACATAATAAAACATAAAAACAATGATTTTCTAGAGGAAAGCACATTGTTAAGGTTAAAACATAAAGATTTTGCTCGTTTATAGCAATTTTAATAATAAATTATTTTATTTCAATTAACTGTTTTCACAATTTATGTAAATCTAATTATGAAAATTATATGTTTGGTGAAAATATTAGCAAACAATATGAAGAAATATATGTGTGTAATTGAGTATTTTGCTGATGAAAATAAAAAGGAAATTTTATGGTCGACACAACAAATTTTTTGTTCGTTTTTTGTTACTTCGAGCATCAGCTTAACACTGCCACCAGTCACTTCATTAGAGTTTATAACTAATCTTACATAATCCAGATAGAATAACTGACCACACAATTTTCTTTGCTTTTTTCCCTATTTTAGCATTACATATAGCCTTTACACATATATAGTTATTATTATTTTTTATTATTTGTTTTATTCCAAAACACATGCGAGTATAGATTAAGAAAAGTTTTAACGAAAAATTTCAATTTATTTAATACATACTGCTAGATTGTTGTGGTATATAAAACTATTAGCTATGCATTTTAACCCATCAAATATTTAACCAAACAGCAACATATTGTACAAATGTATAATGTATTTAATTTTTAAAAAGATCTTTTCTTTTTTTTTTTATAAAATTCAAATGTACACAATACAAACCTAAAAATATTTTATTTTTTCTTATTATTGTTTCACCTTTCTATACTTTTTTTTCCCTAAAACGCGAATCGACTTTATTAGAATTTTTTTTTGAAAAAATAAACGTGACTTTTTATATATAATTGAACGTGAGAAAGGGCTGACTGCTTCTGAAATTTAGCTCACACGTGTTTAAGAATACAGTCAAAGAAAATAAAAGGAAAATTTATTTATTTTTTCTAAATTTAAAACACGGTAATAATGAATTTTAATTAAATTTTATCAAATAATACATTAGATGCCCAGCAGATATAAGTGGCTTTTAAGTAATATATTTGTACCTTCCTTCTTTCAGATAGCTGATATTTATTTATTAACATTATTCTATTTTAAATAAATTTCTCTTATGCTGCAACACATTTACTCTGATAGTATATATCTGTCCTGTATTCTGTTTAAAGTGGATGTCCAGATTAGCCTTAAGGAAAACATTGTCTTATTAATAGCAACAACTTATTCTATAATAATTTATGTACTTCTCTTGAAATACTTGATAGCTTTCATTAACACAAAAAGAAAAACGAAATACCAGCGAAGGGAACGAAAACACAAAAGGAAAACATAACACAAAAATATTTTTAGCCAACATTCAATGCGTTATTTTTTATGTTATAGACATTATTCACCCACAGAAACATAATACACAGATTTTTTTTATTATTATTATTTTATCCTCCTCCACATTTTTGCTGTCAAAAAATTACTAAAACAAACAAAACTATAGAAATAGGAAATATAAAAAAGAAAAACGAATATAAATATAACCGCAAAGGGTTAAATTAATATTATATCGCCAAGTCAAGTTAAACTTCTGCAAAGAATTGGTCGTTTTTGGTGCCCTTTTGTTGTATTTTTGTTACAAAGCTTAAATATTCAACATAACAACACCAATAAGAAATGGAAAAAAACGATGGCAGTTTTGTTCAATCCTAAATTTTATTGAATATGAAGTTTTTCTTATATATGTTATATTTGCCTTTCTTCGGACGACTTTTATAGTTATTTGATTCAATTCTTTTTTTATTTTCTGTTGTAAGTTGGTATCTTATATTATTGTATCCACACTTTGTAGCCTAATATAAAAATTAAAAGAAATAAATGTATACAACATTTCTTTTCACTATAATTTTTTTATTTGTATTTAATTCATATTTACGTATAAATTAACAATTTTGTTTATTGTATTCTCGTTCCATAAAAAAAATTATAATAAATATTAAAATCAAATAATAAAAAAGAAAATCAACGCGACAAAAAATTATAACTATTACGAATTCATTATTAATATTTATTTGCTTTTTACTCCCTCATTATAATAAAAATAAATATGTATTAACATACAATAGCAATCAAAATAAACGCGATTCTATAGTTGAAGATAGATAGATAGTCACTTGACATAAAAACAAGTAAGCAAGAATAGTTAATAGAAAGCACAAATAACAATGAAAATAATAATCATAACGATGATACTAATAAATATTTATTATAATTTTTTTTTTTTTTTTGTTGCTTTGAATACCAAAAATACAACAGAAAATGAATGTTTGTTTCGATTTTGTAGTGTCTTTTCAATTATCGATAATATTTTCCTTTATTCTCTGTACACACAATTTATAATTCTTTTTCATATTCATTTTTTATAATTTTTTATTATTCTTGTATAAATTTCTACCCTTGCATAAAATTTCATCACATTTTCATTGTTGATCGATGTTCTAAATTTTACTAAAACTTTCTATTTCCTTTTTTAATATATTTTTTAATAATAAATGTAAATATTTTTTATATATAAATGAGTGACTTATTTATCAAATCAGTGTCACAACCTGTCTACTCCCTCCGAACACACTTCCTTATGTTACCTCTTATAAATTATTAATTTTTATTTATTTTATTTTTATTCACTTTAGATTTTATCTTCTAATCGTATAAAAGGTTTCATTTGTTAAAAGTGTTTCGTTGGTTATTTTTTTTATATATATATATATATTTATATTAAATTATTTCTTTGTTTACCAAAATTATTGATTTTTAATGTAATTTAATGTAAAAAACGAACAAAAAATGATTAAAATTTTTCATTAATATTATTTATGTAATGTTTTATTTTTTAATTATTTATTTTTTGTTTAAGCAAAAAAATTATTTTAATAAAAATTAATTACACATATTGGTAAAGGGTGTTTGAAATGTATTTTTTATTTTCGTTGTGAAAGAGTGACATCGTTTGACATTTTACATGTTACATGTGGCCAATATACCTCAATAACAAATAAAATTAATAACTATTATGCTCATTAAATAAAAATATATGGATTAATGATAAAATTATTCAGAAATACAAAAATAATAATAACAATAATATTAATAATGAAAAAACAAATATACAGCGATTGAATTAATAATAAATAAACACACAATAAGAAAGGTTTGTTTATTTATTAACAAATAGGAAAAAAAATGGAAAAAAGTAAAAAGCACAAAAAAGCGCCACCCTATTTTTCATTAAATAATTTCTCAAATAGGAAATAGTCACCACTTATAGTTCAAACAATAACAACACGATATACGAATATTAAATGTTGGACGTTTTGTTTCAATTTATTTGTAATTCCATTATTCATTCCATTTTTTTACCTTTATTTCTCTCGCTATTATTATTGTCGTTTTGTAGTTCGTTTGTTCGTATTAATTTCAGATTTAGTTTATTTTCCTTTAAACTGTTTTTCTGTCGTTGCAACTTACATATATAAACATTATCATGAATTGTATATTGATATACCTAATAAACTAGTCATGCATGAGGCGCACACCTTATTACTGTGCAATATTAATGTATTTTTCTTTATATTTCTAAAATTTGTGCGTTGTGTTAGATATTAAATCATAACGTTCTTGTAAATAATTTCAAAATGCAATATAAATAAAAACTTTGCTAGATATATTCTTAAATAATATATATATATATATTTTTGCATGCATTTAAACCGCGACAGTTGTTTATTTATTATTAATTTCTTTCTTTCTTTTTCCTTTTATGAAATCTTTATTTTAAAACCACTGTATCACTGCAGTAAAAAAAAATAAACATAAATGAAAATTACTTTTAATGATATACAAAATGAATGATTTTTTATTATATATTTTTTTATTATATTTTTTTTTTACTGTTGTTATGAAATACAGTTATATTTTTGGTTGATGTAATATAGGTAATAACAGGTAAAAGTAAAATAAACTTGATGCTATATAATAAATTGGATGTCACATAAGCACGCAATAGTCGGATATAGATGGTTGTTCTATAAACAATTTTACATTATTATAATAAATAAAATAAAATAATACAATAGTACGAAAATAAATAAATAAATAAAATCACTGAATACGGTGGCGATACTATTCATCGCCCACTTTCACCACCAAAATCACACACAATAGCGGAAGGTATATATGAATACAAGTTAGAAAAATGACATTGAGACATGCGTTTTTATTTTTTTCATTTATTAAAAAAAATAGTAATAATAATAATAAAAATACACATTGAAGAGGACTTATAAAAATGAAAAAAAAAAATAATAACTATTCTCATGGTAGAAAAATGTTGAATGCCGCGAGCTACACATACGAAAATAGGGTGATTGGAATAAATTTGAATACAACAAAAATATTGACAGTAACAGCAAAACCAATATCGAACAACAACATTTGCAGGAAGGAAGAATATAAACAAGGAAAGGATTGACAAAATTCTGATTCTTCCTCTATGTTATTTTTCATTTTTCTTAATGTTGTTGCTTGTCTATATGTTTTTCAGCAACAATAGTTTGAAATATTCACAAGCAAAATAACGCCATGCAAAAATATTATTAAAGTAAAAGAAAAAAAAATATAAATATATTTTTTTACATAGGGATATAGTAAATTCAGACATGACACAATGACGTGATGTTTTATAGTTGTTTTCAGGGTATCCCTCTGGCTAAATTATTTGGTAAAGCGTTTTGCATTTCTTTTCACCAAATTCCTCATTTTATACATTTTTTTTTTTATTTATTTTCTCACTCCTAGTTATGATGAAAAAAACCAACAAATAATAAGTATATAAATTTTCAATTTTGCCATTGCATCGTAAAATAAAATGTTATTATAGTTTTCATTATTTCTATTCAAGGGTAATACAAAAAAAAGCTTAAAATGTCTGATCACATCTTATGCGTTAAAAGTGTCATTTTATTTTTCAAAATATTAACAATAATTTAAGAAACAAGAAAAATATTTATTTCCGTCTTTTAAAATAAAATGGATAGTATAAAGCAGCAAACGTGTAATATATATTTAACGGGCGTTTATATTAAAATCATGAATGTTCTCATTGTAGTCAAAGTATTCACTTCATATCATAGAAATTTAAAAATAAAAAAAGAAAAGCTTGTCAAGCTAATGGCAGCTGGTGGTTTTCACATTCATAATATTATTATTTATTATTTTTCTTTAAATAGTAAATAAATTATATATTATATTAAAACAATACAAAACAATTGTTGCTATTTATTAATATGTTTCTTTAGAAAATTTATATAAGAATAAAACAGAAATAAATTTTATAAAAATATTTCATCAAATAAAAATCCACATCAATGTATAACAATAATTGAAAAAAGTTTTTATATATGAATTACATCTTAAAATTATAAATATATATTTATTTTTAATGTCACACAATTAATAGCATTTTAAAAATAAAATCACAAAGCTAATTAATTTATGTTTATTTTCATCTACTTTGACACCAAATATCAATTTGTAACTTCAAAAATAAAGAAATAATAATTAAAACCTCTCACCATCATAATCAAGGAAATTATTATTAAAATAAAAAAACCTGATTGTAATAATTATTCTTATTTAATACAGAAAAAAAAAATAAAAATGTAAATAAATTACTTGTCGCAAAGTAGAATATCTCGTGACCAATGAGTATAAACAGTAAATTTAGTTGTAAATCTTTCATTGTTTTTTTAAACTGAAATAATCTCAAAAGTTTATTATAATAACAAAATTAAAATATATATATAAATAAATGTTTAAACATAATAAAAGCACTTATAAATGTGAATTATAACACATTTTATTTTCACTAGTAAAAAATAAATAGAAAAAAAAGCAAAACCACTTGACCAAATTTAACTGTTAATTGAATGAATTACGAAAATTAATTAATATAATTTATATTTAAATGATTCAAATTATAAATATTAATATTATAATAAAAATAATGTTGTTTTTGAATAAAAATGTCAAAGGAAAGTAAATCAATAAATATTTCTATTTTTTTTTCCATTTTCTTTTCTTCCAACTAATTCAATGAAAATATTGGTAAATGTTGAATATAGATGACGAACAATTGTATAAATCGAATATTATAAATATGTATATAATTTTTATTATTATTTTTAAATATTTTTTTTCTTACCCCACTTTGCCTATGAAAGCATGGAGTACATTTATGGTTTTATTGTATTTTCTTTAATTTTTTTTTTATCAAACAGATTGATTATGCGGATGGGGTAAAATGAAAATAACTTAAATTGTCATATTCAAAATAAATATTTTCGATAAGTATATACATTTCTACATATAGGAATACAACGAGTAAGGGATTTTATTTTTTCGTTTTTTGTCTTTTTTTTAATGTTTTTGTGTTATGTGGGCGTAAACGGTAGTCATACAACGAAGAGAACATTTTCATATAAATATATACAAAACATGGAAAGGAAAAATAAAATAAAAATTTAAAACACGATGGAAAAAAAAAGAAAATAAAATCATTTATTTCGTGAAAGATGTTTGATAAAAAATAAATTGTATGAGAAAATACATGTGAAACTAAACCGAAGATATGACAAAGTGAAACATAGAAAGAGTAAAAAATTACTAGTGGGTGGTTATTATAGGACTATAATATGGTTATTTATTATTATTATTATTATTATTATTATTATTATTGTTATTATGATTATTATTTTTATTTGTCGTTTTGCTGATATTATACTCTTCATATAAAAAAATAAAAAGAAAATAAATGTTTTAAACCCTTTGTTTAATTTTATATTGCAAAATGCAAAAGTTTTCATTGATAAGTTTCAACCACTTTGATAAATCTTCAGCTATTGTGATGATCAATTAAGCCCTGATAATAGTTTAAATTATCTAAATAGTACTTCACAAATTAAAATGTAATTATTAAAATAAATGTAATTAAATAATATTAATTACAAAAAGAAAACGAACATATTTTACATATTAATCCCAATGGTAAATTTCTATACATTATAATTAAAAAAATATATATATATATATAATTACTCTTCTATTATTTTAGTTGGGTCGATTGATTTTAATTTTAAAAAATACAGAATCAACAGAATGACACGAATCAAATAATGAATAAAATAATAACGAATAATAAATTAAATAAACGTATATATATCATACGTTATATATCAGCGTTAAATAAAAAAAAATCTAATCAAAATGTTACAGTGGGTAAAATAAAAAAAATAAAATAATAATAATTGAAATTCACGTATATGCATAATAAAAATATATATACATTTTTTTCGCAGGCAAAATATGGCTACCTATCTGGCATAAATTATATAAAAAATAAATTGATGTTTTGAATATATAATTATAATTAAAATTAATATCATCAAGGTTTTAATTAAAAAGAATCAATTTTGGACTTAGTAGTCAACATTAACTTATATTTTGCGTTTCAACATTTAATAATTAAATATATTTAGACAAGTAAAATAGCCTCTTAACGTCACTTCCGATTATATTTGCTATACAAATATAAATGTTAAACGAAAGGTAAAGGCGAAAACATAATAATCCAAACAACGTAATTATTCTAATTTCAATCATTCATCAGAGATATAAATATTCATCTCGTTTATTTTTATTCATTTTTATTCATTTTTTTTTTAAATATAATTTTTATTATTTTTATATTTTACAAACAAAATATAAATAAAATTTCACTGTCACTAATCCATTTAGCACATCTCACCTCAAATAAAATGTGAGGGCAAATTTTTTGACATAATTTTTAATGTTGAAATTTTTTGAAATTATTTTTTATATTTGCCACAATATTTATTTTTTTCACGTTTAATATATATGTATAAATACTGTATTTTGCGATGTCAAACATAATCATGTATATATACATACTTTAGTAAATATATACAAAGCACACACATGTGACGACGATAAAAGAAAAGCCAAGTTTGTCGAAAGCACAGTGTGTTTTTCTGCATTCAGTTATATTTATTTTTCAATTTTATTAGTATTTTCACCGGTGTTATGGTAACAGTTGGGATGCTGTTGACAAAAGGTTGGGTACGTTATGTTACTGTGACATTAACGACACTTAAAATTATGCTCGCGCCCAGTTCAATTTAATGTCACATCACATATAAGGTAAAATTATCGCTGACATTGCTTTTTTATAAAGTTTTTTTTATCGCATTGCGTTTCGCAAGCGATACGAGATATGTAATGTATTTGGAGTGTAATAGACAGATTTCATTTTTAAATGACATGAAGTGACAAAACTTTATCTTTTTTTTTGTATTATATTTTTTCTTTTTTTTTTTTTTACTCAAACCATAAAATATATATTTTCGTCTTTTCATTTTGCTTAATTTATTTAATAATATTATTATTATTATTATTTTATTATTATTTTTTCTTGAAAAATACTAAGCATGTTCATCCATCATATTTTAGGATTACAAATGAAAAAAATTGAGATAGAAAATAATAACAATATAAACAACAACACGAATATATTAAACATGACATTTATTATATAATATCATTTAGAAAAGGTGCTTTTGAATAAAAGCATTATCCTTCGACGTAGCACAAAATAATTAAATTTTATATTTTATACTTTGTTTTTCTCCTATAAATTTAAATATTTTACTCGCACTTTAGCCGTACTAAACTAATAAAAATAATATAAATTATTTAATTTATGTAACTTATGCAATTACACAGAGGAGAAACATAATTTAACATTTTAATTGAACCTTAAAAAAAGAAATAAAATAAAATTCGCGTAAAGATAAAAATTAAACAATGTGAAAATCTTTCACGCAATTAAATAATAAATAAATTTTGTAAAACTTAATTTGAACAAAGTATGAATTTGTAGCAATGATAGAATAGAAATTAATTTTTACTAAATCACAAACAGTTTGAACTATAATAATTACTCAATTATATCTGGTCATTATATTTATATTGAAATATGTTGTGTTCGCTTTAATTTATATTATTAATTGATTGTAAATTTATATTTAAAAGAATATTATAAAATAAATTATTAAACATTAACAAAATGATAATTGTTCTTTTTCATAGAATCAGTGCAAATTTACTATACCTACGATACACACGATAAAAGCTTAAAGATTTACTTAAAAATAAAAACAACATCCAAGCAGAAAAAATTACTTAATAAACAGCAAAAAAACTGTTTAAAAACTTTTCGCTGGATAAAATAAATAAAAAAAATTTCACAAACTTATTATAAAAATGAAAAACTTAAAATACGAAATATGTAAAGTTGATTGCAATTGCATAATATTAGTCATAATAAGAATAATAATAATAATAATAATAATAATAACAATAAAAATAATAATATAGCGATAATATTAAAATAGAAAAAACTTTTCATCACTAAAATATATTGTTAAGTGGCAGCAAAAAAAAAATTATAGAAAAGAAAACTTTGTTTATGTTTGATAAAAATAAAATAAAATATATGAGGAAAAATTTTATTTATATAATTTTATACAACATTGTAAATACATTTACCTACAATGTAATGTAGCAATTTGCAATGTCACCAAAAACTTTAATAGGTAAACCCATAGCTATAATAATAAAATAATTATTAATTTATTTTTTGGTTTTGAATTAAAATATTAATATTTTTATTTCTATTTTTAATTTTATTAGATTTTTGAAACGAATTGCTTGATAATTTTTATTTAATAAGTAAAGAAGAATTGACAGCATTATTGCATTAAATAAATTAAGCGTATTCAGTATGCTATTTTTTAAATATAGACTTTTCTACGAAAATTAAAAACAATAAAACAAGATTGATCAGGAGGAAAAGCAAATCATACTCAATATTAATATAATTTACGTTGTGTAGACACTAGCAGAGAATAACCCAATAACCACCTACTCAGCATATTAAGGAAAAAGGAAAAAAATGACAAAAACGCAAAAAAAAGAAAATACGAATACAGTTGCACGAATTGTTTCGCTTCTTTCTATTTCCCTGCCACAATAACTTGGATAAAAACGTGTCCTCATGAAATATTTATCTTTACGACAGTTATGATATGCATATTATCATATTTTAGTATAATATATTCACACTTTATATACTTTTTTTTCCAGCAATGTTTTTCCGATTTTTTTTTATTTTTTTACATTCTGCATCATCATTCCATTAATTTTTATTAATATATTTTGGTTGAGTAGAAAATATTTTCGCTTGCTTTCATTTTAGACTGTGAGTAAATCAAATTCTTTTAAATTTTCCATCATTTCAATGTTCACTGATGTGAACTTGTATGATTTTTTTTTTCTTTTGAAACAAAAACCGAAAAAAAGGAGATAAATTCAGATGTTGTAACAAAGTTTCTGTTCATTTTTTTAACTTTATTCTTTACAAAAAAAAATGTTATAATGTTGCAAGAATAGATTATTTAAAAACGAAAAAATAAAAAAAAAATTCTTACAAATCGTACATTCATATATCTTTTATATTGATAATTGCAAATTATTTATTCAAATAAGAAATTTTCAATGGAAAATTTAATGTTTCTGCAGTAGAATTATTTTATTCATAAATATATTACATTCCATAGAATTTATTTATATATTTTTTTTAATTTAATGGTATTTATGCCTAACATTGTGTTAAAATATTTTGATAATAATAATAATAATTAGGAAATTAATTATTAATTTTGTTTATTTAAGTTCAAAATACATTTCCCTTTGCTTAATAATAAAACATAAATATCTACTTAGTTATTACATATTATATTTATTGTTTTTATTTATTTATTAATCAAATATCAATTAATAAAATTTAATAATTATAATTATAATATAATAACAAATAAAATAATTATAAAAATAATAATTAACTTATTGTAATTATTATTATTATTATTATTATTATTTTTTTATAATAATAATAAGTTAATTATTATTTGTAAGAAATCATATTTGAAAATCGATAGCGTAATAAAATAATGGTTTTCTACATTATACGTATCATAGATTAATAATTAATTATAAACAATAAATTATTTCACAATAATATTAAAAAAAAATCCCGCAACAAGTTATTTATATAAAATTTTTGATAACCAAAACATAACCAGATATGTTAGATAAAAATCTTATCTTAACGCAAAAAAAAATTTATTTATATGTTTATTTAATTTATTAGGAAATTTATTATTAAAAATTTATTTTTCATTTAGTTTTTACGTATTTTATAAAGGCTTTTTTATTTTTATTATTTAATGAAATATTATCATTATCTTTTCATAATTAATAATGTGTATTTTTAATCTTTTTCGTTTTTACATATTAAATTACATTTATATCATTAGAATATAATTTAATAAATAATTTTTATAAACATGTAGATTTTGTGATATGAGTAAATCCGTATTATTATTAACAGTTATTGATAACAATAGGCAGGTTATAAATAATTAAAGCAAAAAAAGGGGAAAAATTTGCAACAACTTTACTCATAAATATATGTAGTATGCAACTATTAAATATTTATATTATAAATAAACTTTCAGTACACTTTTAATATAAACAGGTACATTGTCAATTAATTTTAATAACAAAAAAGAATATGAAACTAATAATATAATAAAAATTCAACATTATGGACATTGCTTTATATTCGCGTCTCGCCACAATCATACATGACACTCTCAAAAATTTTATTATTTAGAAAATGATAAAAAATATAAAAAAAAAACCCAAATAATACGTATTTAAATAATTTTTTAGCAAATTAATATAATTTTTTATTGATTGATTAATATTTCAGCTAGAGCAGTTTATTTTTTTATTTACTTCAGTAGTCAATTACACGAAAACACTAATTAATAGCAACAAACGTGTTTATCATCTGTTTTTTCCCAAAAGCATAGCAAAATTATATTCATTTTGTCTCTTTTTTTATTATTAAAAAATGAAAAAAAAAAAACATTTTAAATAAGATTTTATCATTAGAATAAGATAACTCAATTTCTTATAAAAAAAATTATTTTAATAATCTATAATTATCAATTTTCAATTAATAATAATAATAATATTGAATGTAAAGATTATGGATTAGTATAAAAGCAAGCTAAATTGTTTAAAAATAATCAAAAGTTTCAAAGATGTTTCGTTTACTTGTTCTTAGTGTAGTACTTGCTTGCGCCTATGGTAAGATTTTAAATAATAGTTTAGTGTTATATTGAATAAAAATTTAATAATTTTTTTCCCTATGAAAAAGGTGCTGCGTTACCAAAAAATGTACCACTAGTGCCTATGTTAGATGGTCGCATTGTTGGAGGTGTCAACACACCAATAACAGATGTTCCATGGATTGTTTCAATGGTTTTCAGTGGTAGCCATCGTTGCGGTGGCTCTATTATTAGTACAACCCGTATTCTTACAGCTGCTCATTGCACGGTTGGAGTAGCTGCAACATCATTATCAATTCGTGCTGGTACAGCGGCATTTACAGGAGGCACCGTTATTACTGTTTCTCAAATTGTTAATCATCCAAGTTACAACGCTCAAACCTTAAACAATGATGTATCAATTATGTACCTTAACAGTGCTTTAACAACAAGTGGTACAATTTCAATTGTAGCATTGTCTCCAGCAAACACTGTCTACGCTGATGGAACAAATACATTAGTAGCTGGATGGGGTACAACTACAGAAGGTGGTTCACTTCCAACTACTCTTCAATCAGTTCAACTTCCAATAATAAGCAACGCACGTTGTGCAACAATGAATAGCGGATTGACCGACCAAATGATTTGCGCTGGTTTTGTTACAGGTGGTTATGACGCTTGCCAAGGAGATTCTGGTGGCCCATTAACTATCAATAGAGTTCAAGCTGGTATTGTGTCATGGGGTATCGGTTGTGCACGTCCGGATCGTCCTGGAGTATATGCTCGCGTTGCTGCACTTCGTGATTTTATTAATCTACACCATTAAGAAAATTTTATAAAATTAATTGAATAAAAATAAGTTTTTATATTTTTATGCAGAAATATGTTTTAGATTTATTTTGTTTTTTTTTTTTTTATTACAAGACCAGTTATTTACAATGATTTTGATTTAATTTCCTTTTAAATGTTTTTCTTTTTGTTAATTTTGAGAACTATTTTATTGTTTACATATCAGCAATAAATTTAAAAAAAAAAACATTAAAAGTGTTTCAGCGCTTTTGGGTTTTTTTCTATAATTTTTTCTTTTTATATTAGATATTCGATAAAAAAATCGCGATAAAATGTTTAAATAACTAGTTTCAACATATTTGATATTTGATAGTAAAATATCCATTAGCGTAATATGGAGTTATTAGTATAAAAGACAGTTAAAGTAACTTAATTATGACAAAATCGATAAAACAATGTACTGCTTAGTAGTTCTGGCTTCAGTAATTGCCTGCACATTGGGTAAAACATATAAGAAAAAAAATTGTCTAATTATAAAATTATTTACAAAAAATTATTGTTTTTTTCCGAAAAGGTGCAATTTTACCTAGAGGGCTAATACCAATGCCAGATGGACGAATTGTTGGTGGCGTTGATACTCCAATCGAAAATGTTCCGTGGCAAGTGTCTATGGTATATTTCGGAGCTCATAGATGTGGTGGTTCAATTTTATCAGACAAAATAATTATTACTGCCGCTCACTGTACAGTTAATACTAATGCAGTTTTTCATCAAATTCGTGCTGGTGTTACTGCATTAACTGGTGGCAGCCTTAATTCTGTAAAACATATTGTTAACCATCCGAACTACAATCCAAACACAATTGACTTTGATTTAGCTATTATGTGGTTAACAACGCCATTAACATTTAATCACGCAATAAACAAAATATATCTTCCTACACAAGGTTTCGAGACTGAAACTGGAGCGGTAGCTCTTATTTCAGGATGGGGTACGACTTCAGAGGGAGGCTCTTTGCCACCAAATCTTAAATCAGTCCAAATACCAGTAATTAGTCAGGAAGCATGTCAAATTGCATATAATGGCGTTAACAAAATAACAAGCCGTATGATCTGTGCCGGTGTACCAGAAGGTGGTAAAGATGCCTGTCAAGGTGATTCTGGTGGTCCCATGGTTATAAACAATGTTCTGGTTGGCGTCGTTTCATGGGGGGTTGGTTGTGCTCGCGATAGTCATCCTGGAGTGTATGCTCGTGTTTCAGAAATGCGTGACTGGATCGATAGAACCATTCAATAAATTATTTACTTTAATTAAGTTCACATAATAAACAAATATTCTTATCTTTAAAAAAAAAACACACGCAGTCTAATTGTCTTTATTTTTGTTTTTTATCAAAATAACACTATCAACATTTAAAAATAAAAAAAGCCTTACCAACTTGACGTTTCAAATTATTTTTATCATAATGACTTAAAGGTTGTTTTTTTTTACTCAAGTCAAAGCAATTCAGTAACAATAAAATGTTTTTTATTTATCATTTATAATAATTATTATATACTTTAAATAATATTTTTAATTATACGAAATATTATAATAAATATAAAATGTAGAATAACTAATAGAAAAATATAGGGTTTATTTTGATTTTTGCTACAATTAATTATATATATATATATATATATATATAAGTAAAGCATATACAAATCAATTTAGGGTTTTTTGATTATACTCGTATTGTTGATATAAAATTTTCTTATTTGCATTTTAATTTTGATTTGGGTTTTTTCATTTCTATCTTGGAAATTTCCAAAGTAATATAAATCTTTTCATTGAATTGAAATAAAATAAAATGAAACAATACAATTTTTATTTGACCATGAAAAATCCGTCACTAGTTTATATTCCGCTACATAGATTATATATGCTTTATTATCGTAGTTGTGATTGATCTATATTATATCTTCATATGTATGAAATTAAAATTTATTTTATCAGGTACTTAAAATGTTAACAAAGATAATGTAAAGTATTTAAGCGAGTAAATTTAATTAAACATCTTAGTATACATTTCAAACATGTTTCGATTATTAGTACTTGCAGCTGTTGTCGCTTGCGCCCTTGGTAAGTCTTATTTATTATTTATAATAATTACGCAAAGTGAATTAATAATATTTCTTTATCACTAAATTATTTTAGGCGCTTCACTGCCTGGGCCATTGGTACCCATGTTAGATGGACGTATTGTTGGTGGGGAAGATACACCAATTGAAGCTGTTCCATGGATCGTTTCAATGGTATGGCTTGGCGGACATCGTTGCGGTGGATCAATTGTTACACTTAATCGTATTCTAACTGCTGCTCATTGCACAATCAACATAAATGCAGCAAATCTTAATGTTCGTGTTGGTAGTTCGACAACAAGCGGTGGCACTTTAATTGGAACATCCAGTGTTGTAAATCATCCAAACTATAATTCACAAACTTTGGACAATGATATTTCAATGATGTTCCTTGCAAGCGACATTCTTGAAGGACCAGGAGCTCGCATTATAGGTTTATCTCCAGCTAATTCAGTTTATACACCTGGTACACCATCACTCGTCGCCGGTTGGGGTGCCATTAGCGAAGGAGGACCTTCAGCAACTACTCTTCAATCTGTTACCATTCCAATCATAAGCAATGAAGAATGTGCAACATTGAATGCTCCAAGTGCAATTACAGATACAATGATCTGTGCTGGTATTCCAGAAGGTGGTATTGATGCTTGCCAAGGTGATTCTGGTGGCCCATTGAGTGTCAATGATGTCCTCGTTGGTATTGTTTCATGGGGCTTCGGTTGTGCTCGTCCAGGCAGACCAGGTGTTTACGCCCGTGTTTCCGCTCTCCGCGATTTCACTGATGCTAATATGTAATTAAATGTATTAATTGTAATAAGAGACACCAATTATTTAATCGTTAATAAAACATTTAAAAAAAAACAATAAATAAAGAATTTTTAATAAAATATTATCTAAAAGAATTTTATTTTATTTTTTAATTATAATTAAAATAACTAATATTAATATTTTTAAAGTTGATAGTGAGATTTTTTAATAATATTTTTTTTTTTTATATTTTGAAATATAACACAAATTCATATAATTCCGAAAAAAATTTGAAATATTTTCTAAAACACTACAAATTAATTATATTTTGATCTTTTGATAAAAACAAATATTTAACTGTAAAGCGGTTTCAATTCAAAATCTGTGTGTTGGCAAAAGACCTTTAAATAAACTTTTACGAGAAAATGTACTTTAAATAAGATTTTTTCACTGCGTATAACTTCTCAAAACAGTCATATGTTTAATGACTAAAGATTCTTTTAAATAAATCTGATATATTTACAGTAAAAGAAACATCAATGCTAAGTCGTTATTATATGGTAAAAATATATTCTTCTAGTACTATTATTAAGTCTTTTCAAAAATATTTGTATAAACAGCATAAGACATATAATTAATTTTTAAAATACTATATCATTTAGAATTAAGGCGTATGATATAAATCTTTGAACGTTTGTTATAACATCAAAAATGGGATTTCCTTGTCGCAGACTTACTAATAAATTTTAAATAAAAAATCTCTTTCTAGTTTGACTTTGACTGAAAATTAAGCAGGTAAAGTAGCATTTCTTTTTATTATCCTATATAATTAGTTAAGAAATCATTAAATAACAATAATAATAATAATAATTAAAATAAAAGTACTGATAATACAAGTCTGAATTTTAAATTATAATGTATATAAAAAAATTGATTGTACGTTACCTTAACTCTACAATCGTTTAATGTTTGTTTTAGTTATAAAATAAAAACTGTTAATTTTTGTATTGATTGATTAATCTTTTATCTTTAAGCATTTGTTAATTTTCTTATTGTTTAAATTAAATTATTGGGAAATTTCTTAAAATCACAAAAAACCATATTTTGTGCCAAAAATAAACGTATAAGATAAAATTTATTTTTATCAGGGACTAATAACAATTTCAAAGATAATTTCTTTGTATAAAAGCTTTTCATTTTTCATGGCATAAATTAGTATACATTTCAAACATGTTTCGATTATTAGTACTTGCAGCTGTCGTCGCTTGCGCCCTTGGTAAGTCTTATTTATTATTTATAAGTGAATTAATATTATATCTTTATTATTATATTATTTTAGGCGCTTCACTACCTGGGCCATTGGTACCTATGTTAGATGGACGTATTGTTGGTGGACAAGATACACCAATTGAAGCTGTTCCATGGATTATTTCAATGGTTTTCAATGGAAATCATCGTTGCGGTGGATCAATTATAACCACAACTCGTATTCTTACTGCTGCTCACTGCACAATCAACATTGCCCCAGCAAGTCTTGGCGCTCGTGTTGGTAGTTCGACAACAAGCGGTGGCACCGTTATCGGAACATCCAGTGTTATAAATCATCCAGATTATAACCCCACCACCTTGGATAGTGATATTTCAATCATGGTTTTGTCAGGCACTATTACTGAAGGATCAGGAGCTCGCATTATAGGTTTATCTCCAGCTAATTCAGTTTATGCACCTGGTACACCATCACTCGTTGCCGGTTGGGGTGCCATTAGCGAAGGAGGACCTGCAGCAACTACTCTTCAATCTGTTACCATTCCAATCATAACCAATGAAGAATGTGCAGTATTGAATGCTCCAAGTGGTATTACAGATACAATGATCTGTGCTGGTATTCCAGAAGGTGGTATTGATTCTTGCCAAGGTGATTCTGGTGGCCCAATGACTGTCGATGAAGTCCTCGTTGGTATTGTTTCATGGGGCTTTGGTTGTGCCCGTCCAAATAGACCAGGTGTTTACGCTCGTGTTTCCGCTCTCCGTGATTTCATTGATACTAATATGAGTTAAATTAATTAATTGTTTAACCAATAAAAAATTTAAAAAAAAAACAATAAATGATTATTTTTTTTTTATCTTCCTGGACAGTGACACTACTTTTTCTATTGTTTATTTATTTTATTATTTAACAATTTTAAATAAAAAAATGTAAGTAAAAAATATAATATTTGCTACTGTGGACTATAAAAACCAGATCACAATTTAAAAAATAAGTTTTCGAAACTAAAAATAATTTTTTTATCTATTATCAAAAAATAAAAAAGAAAACAATTCAAAATTTTGTACAAATATCGCAATATCTTATCGTGGAAGCAATTATTAATCGTTTAATATGATTGGGTTTTTATTATTAAGTAATAGAAATATCAATATAAAGCAATAAAAAATAATTAACGTTGATTAAAAAAAAAAAGAAGAGATTGAAGCTGACGAAGATAATCTTCAAAATAATAATAAAAATATATCAGGTAACCAAGATTGTGGTTTTTAACGCAATAAAAAACAAACAAAAAAATTGTCAAAAATGCCTGCTTTATTAAATAATTTATGATTTTTTCAATTAATCAAACGCACCAGAACTGAAGAAAAAATTTTATTTATTATTTATTTATATCTGTTTTAAAAAATTATATATAATAATATTATAAATTAATAAAAAAATGTACTTACCTTTTGCGATTTTGTAAGATATTTTTTTGCATTGTTAAATATAATATATTTAAAAACAAATTTGTATCCGTATAAAATTTTACAAATAATTTTATTATTAGTTATATTACTATTATTATTATTATTATTATTTTATATACTTTTATTTTATGTAAATTATATTTTTTTATAGAGAGAAAAAGTACAAAAAATTTTACAACAATCAATATATAAATTGAATTTTTCAAACAAAACATAAATTTATAATTTTTATTGCCTGTGTATATAATACCTGCTTTATAATTTTTCTTTTTTTTTTTTATTTATTTTCCTTTTTCGGCAATTTTCATTAAAAATATTCTCAAATATTAATTTGTTTGCTGAATTTTATATTTTTTAAATAAATTTTTTGTTAGTTTAATCACTACATGTGTTTAAAAATTTTTTTCTTAATTTCAGTAAATACTTTAATTAATATATATTTAATTGAGAAGTTATATAATTTACAATAAGAATACATATTTTTATTTAAATATTTAAGTTAAATGTTGTATTAAAATAAAATTTAATTAAAAGAAAAATTGTCACTCTGTGCATTTAAATTTTAAAAATAAATAATCTCTTTATTTAAAAACATTTATTTTCTTAATCATTTATTATTATAATTTTCTGTTCTTTTCTACATAAACATTTGGCAGCTTTGTATAAAGTTTTACGTTAAGTAAGTTTTAAAAGTAATGATAGAAAAAATAAATATTTTTTTAAATAATTAGCTAAGTAAATATATATATATATATATATATATATATATATATATATATATATATGTATAAATAGATACGAAAAAGAATATTATAAATGGTAAAAAAGTGTAAAATAAAAATTAATGCCCCACACGAGCAATAGCATTATTATTTTTAATATTGACATTAGCAGCACCGCTTTGTTTGCCACCGTTTTTCTTCGGTAGTAGCATTTTTAGTGGATCCTTGTGATAACGTGCAAATACTTCCCGTTTAAACACCTCAAACTGTTTGCGATTTAAATTGTTTTGACGTTCACGCCATGCTGGACGACTTTTTTTATTTTGGAGACCCCAGTGACAAGTGAAAATTGGTGATAATACCTGAAACTGATATCCAGCAACAAACATTTCGTACACCTGTAAATAAGAAAAAACAATCCAATTTTAATAAAAAAAATCTAAATAGTAATTTAAAAATATACCGCAAATAAATAAGACAGTTTGCTTAAAAGTCAATTGATATCTATAAAAAATCTTTATTCAATTGTACAATCAAATCTTCCAATCATATCATTTGTTTATTTTTTTTAACAAACAAGACAAAAGACACCAACAATAAAGTAAATTCAATTCAATTCTGTAATTACATTTTCCAAATTCCATCTTCTCTGATAGAATATAATAACTTTAAAAAGGACTTAAAAAAAATATAAAGAATAGAAGAAAAAAATGTCTAAGCTGCGCTTTTAGTTATTATTATGATATTAACCAATTGGCGAAAGTTGTTTAAAATCCTATAAAAGAAAACTGATGCTCTAACACAGAACTAATATTAGTTTTGGATTTGGAATAATGAAAAAAAAATATAATAAGACGAAACCTCAGAAATACATTTGCCGAGATTGGAAAACAAAAATGTGCTTATTCTGATGTAATTTTTATTTTATTATACTGATACAAAAGTCTTAAAAATTTAATAATATTCAAATCGTGTTTTTATGGCATGCAATGTATCTTTCAGTGAAGGTGACTATGCGTCAACTTTGATAATTCACAGTTTGTTAACTTGTATTATGAATAAAAGAGCTGCTGATGGCTGAATTGTGTTTTTAATATACATACGATCGTGTTTGCATTATTATTTTTTAACTTATCTTTCTTACTTTAATTTTTTACCATCATTTTCATATTTTATGTTTGAAACTTTTTGTCATCACCTTAGTTTTTAGTTGATTGTATATGTTTTTATGTTTTTATGTTTTTTTTTTATTTCAGCAAAGTACCCTTCGGAAGTGGACTTTAATTTGATTTTACAACACAAAAAAGGGATTCCAATGTGACCCTTGTCTATTCATCGTGGTGGCTTTAGTTGTTCTTTTTATTCTTTTTAGTACTCTAACAGTTCTATCGTAGTCGTTAGTTGCAGAAAAGAAGGCTAACTCAAAGATGTATAGAGCAAATACATCGACTACAAAACAAAACCAACTTAGATAGGCATCTGTGGCAATACTTTAACGATAAATGTGTACAAACTTGGTGAGAATGTGTCGAAATAAGTTTTCACATTTTCTCATATATGTGAATATATGGAATCTATTCACAATGAACTACAAATTGATGAATATTGACGGGTAGTATATACTCCTTTATTGCTATTCTATTATTTCTTTCTTTCATTTTGGCTTCGTATAACTTATTATACAAATACAGTAAAGACAAGAAAAGTTTTTCAATAATATTCGAACAAGGTTGGTTTAATCCAATGTTAAAATAATGTCAATAAAGGCGATATCTTCGTTTTCGTACACAAATATAAAATGATGATGACAACAACAATACGAGGCCGACTAAATATATTTTCTGGTAAGAAATGACAAGCAAAGTAAAATATTAAATAATTAAATAACGTTGATGATGGTACCGATAATGATGAAAGATGGACAAACATTTTTGTATACATTTCCATTTCATGATAAACGTAGTTGAATGGTTTTTTTTATAACATGTTTTACGTTCAAATTATCATATTGTTATGGAAGTTTTTTTATATTTACGTCATATTCCTCAAATTAAGGAATAAAAATCGAATTATGATTTACAAAAGGAAAATATAAACAAAAAAGTGTAAAGGTTAATTTAATTTAAAGTGATGAAGATTCATTTTTCCGTCTATTTTCTCACTATTGTTATTTTGTCACGTATAAAATATGTATGTAAAAATAAAATATTAACAGTAAGATAAATGAAAAATTCTAAATGTAGAAACAAAAATCTGTCAACCACAACCGAATGACCCTTTATAATAATAATTTCCAGTGAATGTTAACAAACATTTCCAAAAAAAAAGCACAATGAAAATTTCCGAAGGCTACATTTTTAAGGGTAACTATAATGTTATTAGTACAATGAAAAATGTTAGTATATGCATATACCATTATAAAATCACTTTACGAAACGATAATAATAATGACTATGAGGTCACCCAATGTTAACAAAAGTTAATAGAGGCAAAAGAAATCGTATTAAATATTTTTTTTTATTTTTTCTGTTAGATATTATTCCATTAATTTATTTTTTCTTTTGCAATTTTCCTTTTACATTTTGTCATTTGGTTTATTTTTTTTTTTTTTTTTGAGCACTTTTGAATTTCAAATATAATATCATTACCAAATGTTGATATGCGTTTCATTTCACTTGTTTGAACTATTGTCTAGTTATCACAGGATATATACTGAATGGTTTAACTTTGGTTAAATTTTAGATAAATAGAAAAGTAAAAAATTAAAGGAAAGCATATAATACTGGCATGAGAATTAAAAAATATATAAATAAATAAATAAAAAATATAACTAGACAGACATTTACCCTTTCTTTAAACCAAAACAAACATCAAAAAGTATAACAAAAACTATATGTGGCTAAAATTTCTGTTTTAGAAAATTCATCTAAACTATAGAGTTTTTTTTTTAAACATATTAAGTTTGAGAGACAGTCATAGTTCGACCATTATATGTAGATGATTTAGTGGGTGGAATATTTTTACCATATACTCGCTGGCTAACCATTCATCCAACTGACCGGACACACTAGAATCGTAATAACTTTAGTTGAACTTTTTTTTTAAATATAGGTTTTATAGCTTTTATTCCATAGTTTTCATGATTTTAACTTCAGCAATGTGGCTATCAAAAGTATAGACAAAAATAACGTAAATGATATTAAAATGGAAAATAGATTGTTGTTGAGAGCAACACTTTAAAATTTTATTCCTTTATTTGATTTGCTTTTCACCAGTATAAACAAATTAATTCTAAAATTGAGAAAAACTTTAATATTGTTTTTTTAAACGACAAATTTTCCTCACAATATGTTTTTTTTTTTAATTAAAAAATCAATGATAATTTATGGTCAACGATGACGTGTTTAAAATAGTCTGTCGAATCTTTCTGAAATACCATTTCTCATACTTTTAGGTTCAATTTAGTGTATAATTTTTTTTTATAAACATACAACCGTAAGTGATTGAAAAAGCTACTTGTAATACTATCGGTATACATTTTATAAATTTGCATTTCACTAAAATTCAATCAGAGTTTCAATCTAGTGCATAAACAAAAACACCAATCGATCTTTTTTAAAAAGTTAAATATTTTGTTCTTCTAACAAATTCATTTTCAAATAGATTATTCTATTACATATAATCAAAACTTATTGATAAATACTTTAAATTATGTTTGATGATTGAAATACTACTTGCTGTTATATTGTCGAAAATTGATAACTAAGTAAAGAAGAAGTAAACATAACTTTTGGAATGTTTTATTTTTACTGAATAAAATAATAGAAAATAAGTTATTTTTCAGCGAAACAGCGAAAAACAACAATACAAAATAAATATTGCAATCTCTGAAGGTCCATTTATCTTAATCAATATAATTTCAATCATTCTATATTCAGCGTTTCTTATTTAGCAAAAGTTAACTAATTTCTGAATAAACTTAAACTTTTTAACTTATAAAATTAACTTTTTATGATATAAATTATAGTTATTTATTGTAATTTTTGATTGTAAATTTTGAATAAAATTTATTTGACGAAAAATATATTTTTAATTGAGAAATTTCCTATATATTTAAAAAAGTTTTATAATTTAAGACTATCTTCGATACTATTCATTTTTTGTTTGTCATTTTAATCCAAAATAATTATCATTGATCTTTCATGATTTCAATTTCAAGATTTTTCTTAAGCTAATTTGATTATACTACATTGATTGAAAGTTTGATAAATGCGCTTACTAACATTTTATATAAATATTTATAAAGTGAAATAGAATAATTAAAGAAATTTATTAATAAATCAGTATATTTATTTCAAAAATTATTTTATAGAATGCAAAACATAGTGCAAAAGTAACGACTGCAACATATTCTAGTATTAATTAAAGAGTAGTAACTAATTAAAAATCTCACTTAACTGTATGACATTTATATTTCGATAAACTAAATAGAAACTTTATAAAACGGAATTTAATATAAGACAAAAATGTATTCATAAAATAAAACAGTTTTCAAATTATTTTAATTATTTTTAATTTAATTAAACAATAGTTTTATTATCATACAACGTATAATACTAATAAATTATAATTTTATACAATTCGTTTTTATAAATGAAATAACACAGAATAACAAAAAAGAATATATTTGCGATATAAGAGGACAAATATTTCCTGATAATTCTATTAAAATAGTAATAATAATATGTATGCAAATTTAAAGAAAGTCCGACTATAGTGATAAGTAAATAGCATTGAGCATCAGTTAAATTAAAATAACAGGATAACGAAGAATTATAATAATAATAATAATAAAATGATACGATAACAGTTTGCCCAAATAATCATTGTTAATCTCATAAATTGTAATGACCTTTCCCAGATTTTACAATATGACTCCTTTTAAACAAAAGCATTAATCCAATCAAACAAACGTTTACAAAAATAGTGTAGATAGGAAAAACCAAATATTCAACAACATAGTGTTGACATTATAAACAAATAGGTCTATTTTAACTTTTTTTTACAATTAACTATTTATTACGTATAATTTGTTGTCATTATTCTTTAGAGCAAAATACCCAAAAACAAAAAATGTTACCGAATAAATAAAAAAAAATAAATAAGAAAATTATTTCGTACCTCGTAATTATTAATAATTAAAATTTGAGACAATTTATGATATTCTGAGATAATTTTAAGATTGATTTAAATATCGATATTAACTTAATGTTTGATTAGTTTTCAAAATACTATATCTGAATCCTTATTTCATCAGATCGAACACGTCCGTTAAGACATATATGTCTTCGCATTAATTGCAGCTTACTTATAGATATTTATATTTATTATTATATTATTGTTTATTATTGTTAATTGGGTAAAAACAAATATTAGCCATATATCTATTGTTCTGTATACATAATTAATTATATTTTAACTTTCAAGGATAATTCAAGGATATATATATACATATGTATTTATATTTAAACAAATAACAAAGGGATAAAAAGGATTAATAATAAAGGATAAAATAGCATAGCGATGAAAACAAAGCAATACAAAATACTTTTAGAAAAAAAACCTTAACAACCTACATATCAAATAGCAAATACTATAAATGTGTATCTTATATATGAAACGTATAGAAAAGCACCTTAAGTTACTCATAAAATATTAATTTAAAGAAATAAGCTTTAAAATTAATCAAAACTATGAAACAAGAAATAAAAATCCATTCCCAGTTACATAACTCAAAATTGTAGTATAACAAAAAAAAAAAAACAAAAAATTAAGCTGCATCTAATAACGTAAAATTAATGGAAAAGTTAAGTTTAAATGAATTTCATCACTTGACAATATTAATCTTAGTTCCTTGTACATATATTTGCACAAATAAGAGAATAAATAAATAAATAAAAAGAAAAGCAAAGGAAAAAGCGTTAATAAAGACAGACAAGTAATGTGGTTGGTTGTTAAGTTTTTAATAGAGCGCGAAGTACTGTTGATGCGATTTGTCTGTAAATATTTCCATCTTTCTAGAATTATATACAGACATAACCCACCAGCCCAACTACCTTCATCATATCTAAGTATTCTTAGACAACTAGAATTGTTTTATAGTAAATTCAATGTTTTAGAACTCCGTGTATAATATTGTTCTTCGTACATCTTTACTAGACACAAGTGAAAAATTCATAGTATTTGTATTTCGTTAAAATCTTCAGCCTCTTATCATAAAATACAGTAAATAAATCTTCTAAGACGATGTGTTGATAGAAATTAAATACACAAACTAGAATTGCTATTATTTAAGTATTTATAAAAGTAAGCTGTTTTAATACGAATCGAAAAATAAAAGTTTATAGTTTTAATTTCGGATTACATACATTCTTAAAACAACGACAACAACATTAATTTAATCTAGAATTGCATATTCTGTGCAATTTTCAATTTATTTATTATTAATAAAGTATTTAATTTATTTACCTTTTCTTCTATAAAATTCATTTTTATTAAATTAAATTCTATGGTCATTAAATATTAATCAACATTAAAATCTCGTCTTTTGCAGCAAAAAAAAAAAAATTAAAATTAAACTAAGATAAACTAGATAATTATTATTTTGCCTTTTGTTTTTATAAAATATTTTGTAAAAAAAATATAAGTAAAACCTTTTTAACCATTTTGTATGCAAATTTTATATATATTTTAATAAAATAAATAATTATTTAACATTAATTATTAAAAATGAATTAAAATCTGGTAAAAGATTTCAGCAACTACTGACTATTATATTTGAATTTGTCATTTAAACAACTGTTGAAAGTATAAAATTATTCATGGTTCAAGTATCTCAGCTAAAACAAGCTATAAAAATTGAACTTGCCAATATTATATATTTTTTTTCGCTCGAATAAATGCTGAGTTATTGCACTGGCTTACAGCACACTAATAATGGTGTAAATATAAACATTTTTCAATAAATAATATTGAAATAACTATAAAAGTGATTTTATTTTTCTGTATATAAAAATAATATTATTTAATAACAAACAAAACGCAAATGACTATCAAAAAGTAAAATAATAATATAAAAATATTAATATAAAAAAAAATCAGACACAAATATTAAAATGTTCAATTTTTATATTTTTAATAAATATTTATATAAATCAGCAAAAAAAAAAAACATTTTATTTATAAAATTGAATGGATTTTCAGTGAATGTTTTTTATTTAATATTCCACTAATGTAAATAATAATAATACAAATAATAATCATAATAATAATAATAATCAAAAGAATTCAGATACATATTGAATACATGCTTTTTAATAAGCTTTTCAATGATTTAATTCAATTAAAAGCATAACATAAATAAATATAAATAAAAGAATAAAAAATGTTTCCCTTTTGATGTAAATAAAAAAAAAGTTAAATTCCATATGGGAAATTCCTTAAAATTAAGCATTTTTCATAAATTATTTTTTTTTTTTTTACATAAACTCATTTTTATTGAATAGATATTTTTATGACATTTTTATTCTGTAAATTTATTATGCATACATCATAAGTTGTAGTTTTAGTGTTTATATATACATATATATAAATATCCAAAACGATTGATCATATTCAAGAGGTTTTCTATTTATTCGTCTTTTTTATCCCATCTATCTATATTCAAAAAGATTTATGAACAGGAAAAATTTTCTATTAAATAAAATTATTTATTTATTTCCCATATACATATGTATATATTTCTTTTTATTAAACTTTTTTAACATATTTTTCCCTCCATTAAAGTTTTATCCATAGTTTTATTCAAAAAAAAAAAATAATAATAATAAAATCAAACAAATTGCTAATAAAATAAAATATAGAAGAAAATTGTCACAATATTGAATTTATTGAAGTGATATAAAAAATAAAAATAAATTCTGACAAATTTAGATCTGAATAAATTATCCAGAATAAAAAAAAAATATTTTTTTTACAATTTGAAATTAATTCACATTAAAAAAAAATAAATTGAATAAAAATAAACAATTTGTATTCATTTTCACGATAGTATTATTTTATTTCATTTTATTTATATTTAATTTTAATAACATGTTTCTATCAACCTACCATTGATTAAGATTGATTGATTCTCTTTTTTCTATGTGTTTTATTCAATAAACTCAATAATTACCATCAAAATTAATTAATTATAAACAAAATAAAGTTAATTAATCAATTTTCCTAGAAAAAAAATAAATTATATAACAAAAAAAAAGATTTCTTTATGTAATAGAATGGCTATAATATTTCCATATACTTTTAAAGTTAAAGATAATCTTATAAATCTTTTTTCATTATACTCAACATTGATTATTTTAATTAAATTTCACAAGAAAAAACTATTCTCCAGCCATAATTTAACAAAATTTAATAATTATAAATTTATAATTTTATTTAATAATTATTATGGACACAAAGTAATTATAAATAAAGTATAAAATTATGAAATGAGACATTTAAATAATTTAAAATGCAATTAATATAAATAACTTTTGAAACATATGTTTGTTATGGATAAGTCAAATTAAAGAGAATAAAATTTATCTATTATATAAATATAATTAAAATTTAATCAAGACAAAGAAGAATACAAATATTTATTTTTATTAATTAAATATATGTATACCAATTAACCAATGAGTTAATGATATATTTTTATTATATAATTTTATGTAGAAAATATTCAACCAACATTTAATAAATTAATTGTTTTTTATTTTCATTTAATTAAAATATTACCAATAATAACAGTTTAATTACAATAATTGTAATAAAATTTTTGATTGATAATAAAAATAAATTTACATAAATTAAAGACATAATTGCTTAACTAATGATAGTTTTTGTTAAAATAGAATTATTGTTATATATATGTATATAATCTATAAATTTAATATTAAAATGCAAATACAATTTTATATTAAGCAAATGCAATAAACAAAATAACTATTGGACACGTTTTAATTTTGTATAAATTTTTCCTTTTTTAAATCAATCCAAACAAACTAGACTTGTTGAAATTAAATTTATTAACAATAATTAAATTATTTTATTCAAATGAAAATCTGAAAGGTTTTTTATTTTATTTATTTAATTTTCGTTATATTATTATTTGTGTAAAAGGTTGTAGCACATTTAGTTAGAAAATATCAATAAAATTTTAATGCGAATTTATATAAATTACAAGCACGTAGTGTGGATAATTTTAAATGACTTAAATGGGTAAAATTGAGTGCAAAAGTCAACCGAAGCTATGCAATTATAAATTTTGGGATATATAATTTTATAAATAATTTCTGTAGAGACTTATTCATTAGAATATTTTAATGATATTTTCTACACAAGTTGTATCATTCACACCGAAATATTGACTAAACTCAAATTTTACCAAAATATGATATATATATATATATGTATAATAAATTTTAACAATTCATTAGCATATATATATATATATATATTTATAAATACAAATAAATAATTAATTAATTAAATGCTGGACACTGTCATTTACTTCTAATGACATCGTTAATAGCTTTTTCATTTTTATAAATTAAATTTTAAAATTTTATACAAAGTATAATAAAATCCCAATGTGTATATATCATATAACATATTTATATTTAATTAATAGTTTACATTACTAAATTTTAATAAAATTAGAAATAATTTAGTTTAATAAACATTTTCTTTTTCTTTTTTTGTTTGTTAATTTTATATTTAGTAATAAAACTAAATAAATAAATATTAGGTGGAAAATTAATATAGAGCGAAAACTTGTGCTGTATATTCGAAAATAAATATAAGCTTTATTTATCAATAATGCTTAGGTTTTCAATTTATAAATTAATATTAAACGTAGAAAACATGCTATAAAAATTCGACCGATAATAAATAAATAAAATTGAATAAAGTAAATTTTTGTTTGTTTGTATCTTCATTATTATTATTATTATTATTATTATTATTATTATTATTATTATTATTATTATTATTATTATTATTATTATTATTATTATTATTATTATTATTATTATTATTATTATTATTATTATTATTATTATTATTATTATTATTATTATTATTATTATTATTATTATTATTATTATTATTATTATTAAATTAAATTAAATTTATATATTATTTAATTGTACTGTAAAATATTTTATTAAAAATAAAATATATAAATAACAGTAATTTGCGTTAAAAAAACTCAAACATTTATCAACAAAACATCGAAATAAATGCAACATAAATTTTATTTTACTTTTTTTTCTTTTTCTCTGTTAATTTAATTTCTTTTTTATTAATTTTTTTTTCGATCTGATATTTAATTAAAAATATATATATTTAAAATGAAAAATTTAATAAATACATATGTTTATATGTATATAATAACGCAGTTCAGCCTCTAGTTAACTCAAACAGCACACACTCAATGTATAATAATATTTTAAAATGATGGAATTTCAATTAGTTGTTGTGGGTTTTTGTGCATATTAAATGCAGAAAAAATTTCATTTATTTATTTAAAATTTATAAAATCAGCATTACAAACATAAACATGTAATGATTGGTTGCGCCATTTTTTATCTATTTATTTAATATTAATTTTAAATATAAGATTATTAAAAAATTATGAGTTCCATAAGCTTAATAATGATACAAATTTTGGTGTTACAAAAAAAAAACTTGACTATATGCATGATAAGGTAAATTAATAATCAATATGTTATAAAATTTATTAAAATAAAAGATTTTATATTTCTCTAGCTTTATTAATGCCAGTACACAATGGCAAGTTCCAACAAAAGCTTTTCTTGTAATTCGCATACTAAAGAATGTATATTTTTGAAGCATCGGAAAGCCTGGGTGAATAGAAAAATAAAATGAAATGAAATAAATAAAGACAAACTTATAAAACTAGGCGTCTATAAGTGGTTACCATTGTATATTTTTCTTCAACATCTACTTTAGTTGATACTATTTTTTTTTTTTTGTGTAGCATACATATACACATTCAATCTCTATCATGTAATATTGTTCAACTTTATCACCGTAAAGTCTCTTTCTATATTTTTTTTTCATGTAAAAATTTTTTTGTATACTTTACTTTTAACATTTTTTCTTGTCTTTTTTTTTGTTGTATATTCAAGTCAAGTTGTGCACAAGACTGACGGGGGAGTCATTTCAAGATGTAACGTGAATAAAAAGATCGACCGAATCAATATATAAATATATATATATATATATAAGCGAACCACCACAATGTGCCATCACTTTTAAAGCACAAACTAGTTTAAAAATTTCATCAAAACTTTTGAATGAAGACTTCTTCAAAGTTTACTTTTTTCCCACTTTTTTATCCTTAAAAAAAATTTTTTTTCATTTTTTTTCGCTTAGTTCAGGTTGAAGATGACGTGACGTGATGTTGACGGTGACACAATGTTGTTTATTTATTTAATTTTCCTACTATAAGAATTGTAATTTTCACTTAAATTAAAAAACAAGAATTTTTTTTAAATAAATTATTTCAATTTTTTTTATAAACATAACACGATTCGTTGATCGCATAATTTTACAAATATAAAATTCAATCGACATAAAAGAAATGAGAAAAAAGAAAAAGTCAAAAGTTAAGAAAACAATCGGTGCATATTTAATACATGAGGAAAGCAAAAAAATAAAAAAAGCACAAAAAATAGTCAGCAAAAATAAATCTTAAATTAAAATTTAAAATGTTGCTGATACTATAGTTATAATCCACCCTAATAGCCAGGTGTGGCTCCGTTATATATCTTAGTCATATTATTATTATTTAGTATAGTGAAAACATATGAAAAACGGAAACTAACTTAAAATTCATATCAAGAAAACCTATTTCCTAATTTCCTTTAAAAATTAAACCAAAAAAAGTTAGACTTTTTCTTACAGTCACTCTAAAAATCTACTATGAATACTATCCAAGCATATGTTAAGCTTGTTCGAACAGAGGTAAAAATAAAAATAAAAAAATTATGGCAATAACGCTATACTTATTCTTTTAATATGAATATAAGCATCAATTTAAGAAATAAAAAAACGAAAGGGTATGACCTCTTCGATAAGGTTTTTTTTTCTGAATAAATTTATCAAATTGCATTCTACATTCACCCGTCAACAATATCGCATACTGCACCTTGAAAGTTACTTTTAAATTTTATAAAAGAAAATAATAAAAATGAAAAAGCGAAAAGGATTATTTTAAAATGTATGTACCATATTTATAGATGATGTATACATATAGGAAAATCATCACAAATGATGGCATTCATGACAAACTCTATCGAGTGTACAAAAATGTGTAGTTTATAAGATTACGAGTGGGTGGATTTTAGAGTATCAGATCCCATGTATGGTCGTCTAGTAGCATGACATGAATAAGTTAAGTGCAACAAAAAACCGGCTTTATATATGTATAAATGAATAAACTTTTAAACAGATAAACATATATTCTGTGTGCATACATAATAATAATAATAATAATAATAATAATAATAATATACATATATATTTGCCAAATATAATATAATCAAAAATATATAAAAGAATACAAAAAAGGTAACTATAGAATATTTGACTTTTCATAAAATTTGATACAATTTTTGAATGTTATAATCTGATGTAAAGTATGTATGCTTTGGACGATATAAAAGAAAAAAAAATAAAACTTTGTTGAAAGACGGCATTCCAGTTATAAGATTTCGTCAAGCTTTTAGTTTTAAGTATTTAATATTATGCAACCGCACCATATTATAATATCCATTATACCGCATCACAGAAGTGGGTTGCCTAGTACATAATCCACATTTGCAAGTATTTACTTCTTCTTCTTCATTTTTTTTTTTGACAAAATTTAATATAGTTTCAAAAATTAATAATTTATTTATATGCAAAAAGCATCATATAAAGTACATAATTGTTTTTGAGGTAAAATAAGAATTGAAGATAGTCAAATATATATATATATATATATATATATATATTTGTATTACCCTCTATCTATACCATAGGCAAGCATGTTCTCATTGTACATCTTTAATATACTAAAAACATATTGACATACATACATTTATATTAAGTTGCGCGCTCGTTCATCATTGAATAAAATCGTGCTTTGTATTTTTATAGAAGTAAATATGTCGGCTCTATAAATATTACTATCGTCAAACGTAGTCACTTTTTTTTTTGTTATAAATATTCGTTTCATAATCTTGCTCACAATACAGTTTCGCTTTAAATCATTATAGAATATAAAAAATATTACATATCAGCCGAAATAAATAAGAAAAAGCATCAGACAATCCATTTGATAAATCAAAAACGAATAAGAAAAGAAAAAATATGTAAAGGAATGCTGTAATAGGATTTTCTCTCAAGACGCACATATAATATTTGTTCTCATGGGAGAAAAATATTTGATAATAAAATCACCAGCAGAAGGTAAATGTTGTTGCTTTATTTTATTAATAAAGACAAAATGTCATTCATCTAGCCAATCCGGATTTAATTTTCCAATTGATATTGGTCTTATTAGCTTGACCTAACCGCAAAACAAATACATTATATCTATTTAATATAAATACATTTTCCTATAAAACACACAAAAGTGGATACTATATAAGAGAAATATGTTGCGTAGGACATATGTATCTGTTTGTATATAAGAGAGCGTGTGTTAAATTTTATTTTTTAACCATATATAAGAAAAATATTGTGCATGACTTTTATCATATCTAATTTCAGTTTTAGCAAGAACGCAAAACCTAAACCAATGTATATATTTTATGTATATAAATCTTTAATAAGATCTCTAGAAAACATATTATTTTGTAAAAATAAAAAAATAATAATAATAACAAGAGCGAAATCGTTTTATAAGAAGGCAACAGTTGCTTAAAAAAAACGAGCCTGAAGATAAAACAATAACAAAAACACTACGTGAACACTATAAGCATAATAATATTTACACAGCCACATATTTAATCATGGAGAAAATAGTGAAAAAATAATGATGATGATACGAATATGTAGAATAAAATGAAATAACGTTGACAAACGCAAAGTGAAATGAAAGTACGAATTCAATTAAAAATAAAACTCTTTTATCATTTTTGTTATTAAGCATTTCATATTGTTTTATTTTAATTTAATTTTTTTCTTTCTATGCTTTAAACATTTTTTTGCTTTCATTTTTTATGTTTTAAATTAGTAAAAAACTTTTCATTAACTCTTTTCTAATGTAAAGAGATTTACGAAGCAAATTGAAGTTTTAATAAAGTCCAGGAAATTCATATTTGAAAAGCACAAAATAAAAATGTTGACCAAGGCAAAAAAAAAAAATATTGCATGTTATTTATACTCTAATGCCCTTTAGATTATATTAAAATGTAAACAACATTCGGATAAAAGAAAAAATTATATAATAACGTTAAAAAATTTAATCGACATTCTATAAGAAAATTTAATAAAATGAATATTAATGGAGGAAGGAAATGCAATAACATTTAATACATAATTCATATTGCTTATCATAACAAGGAAAAATGTTAATCAACGAAAAAGTCAATAATTTAATAAATTTTATCTATTATTTTCAATATCGTAAATATATAGATACATATTTCTTATAAAATAAAAACTCAATAATAAACTTAAAGAACTCAAATTGATGCATAAATATATTAGATGGATAATCAAAAAAAAAAAAAAATAATAATAAGTAATAATAAAATAATGTACTCAAAATATATGCTCAAGTATAAAATTAATAGCATAAAAAAGGAGTGAGTGAAAAAAAAATGTAAAAAGCTTGAATAAAAAGGGAAAATAAATTTTCGTTATTACTTATAATGGGAAAAATAAGAACAACTTAGTTATTTTCTATAATAAGTAAATAAAAATAAAGTTTTTTTTTTTTTTAATTTCATTTTATTTTATTCATGTTTATTTATTTATTATCTGTTTTGTAGAAGAGCATTACAATATTCTTCTATGTTTTATTTATTTTATATTATTTTTTTTATACAATTTTGTTGCTTCATCTATTTTTTCGTTTTATAAAATTTATGTAAAATATTAATGATAATAAAGAAAGAAAGAAAAATTATATGTATGGATAATTTTTGAAATGAATTTTAAAGGGAGAAATAATAATAATCATAAAATGAAAAAAATTAAAACAAAAAAAAAACATATTGTAATAGACTAAATAAGCTTCATAAAATTAATTTAAATAGCTCAGATAATATGTTATATGCTACATTCTATATAAATATAATTATTTTGTAACTAATTTTATAATAATATAAATTACATTGAATGTAATATGTAGAAATATATATGCATATATAAAAGAAATGAATCAAAACCAATGACTACGTATAAGCATAAAATATTAAATATAATGTTATGTTTGAATGCAATATAATTGATCAAATTATATAATTTATAACTAATTTAAGTAAAAGCGTTTAAATCATTATCCATATTTTAAATCCCCTTTAGAAACGTCCATAAAATATATATTTATTTGTTTCGTTATTACATTTATAATGCCATCGTTTTTATAATCTTCAGTCAAAGAAATAAAAGCAAAAGAAAAAGTTGTTTTAAAAGTTTTTTTTTTTTACTTTTTTCTTGTTATGATTTTTTTTTTTTAATAATTTTTCTTTAACTTTCTTATACTGTTTTTATTATTATTATAATAATTTTGTTTTTTTTTTGGTTAATACAAAGTAGAAAAACTTTTCTTTTCTTGTCTTTATTTATAATTATTTTATTTAAAAGCATAAAAATGCAATGCAAGAATATACTGTACAGTGGTACATCATAGTACACTACATTACTAGAAACAAATGTATAATATTTACGTAGGATAATATCAACGATACAAGTGAAAATGTAATTTACCTGGCATCAGAAAAATGTACATTGTATTTTGTTTTTTTGGTTGTTTTTTAATTTTTATTTTTGGTAATATCCTCTTTTTAGTATCTGCAATCTTTTTTCTTTTAGTTAACTTTTTCTATAGTTTTTCACCATTATTGTACTTCTGTGAAAATTTTTCACCATCCGAAAATATAAAATAAAAAAACATTAAAGGAAAAATAAATGAGAATGTTGAAATGCAATAAACATTGTGATATAATTGAAATAGAATGGGGAAAATGAAAAAAGAAAAAAAAAACGTGACTTTAAAATATAAAAGAATTAAATACGACAAGGAACGTACCAAGCGCCACCATGTACAATTTGTGGCTGTGGTTGTATGATTGTCTGTAAACATTGAATTGAAAAATGAAAATTGACTGACATTCTTATATTATATTTTTATGGTACATCTGTTTTTCTGTATACTGAACTGATATGTTTACCTTTATGTTTTAGGTTTACTCTTATTTAATTTGTTATTTATCTTGGAGTAACTGAATATTATACATATACTTTTTTTTGTCAATTCGAATTGCACAACGAAAGCAAGGTAAAAGACTCTACTACTGTTTGTCTTTTTTCGTTAAGCAATAAGAAAGATAATAATAAAAATATATTTATATATATATAGAAGAGATTGTATGTCAGTTCCAGTGACACTAATAGGATGATCGTTCTAAACTATACAATAATAATTTTATGTTTTTCATTTATTTTCAATTTTATTTGTCTGAGCAAAGTGGAAAACTTTCTATTACCAATCTTTTTCTCTACGATATTCACATAACTAAATATGTTATTTATATATAAAAAAAAATTAAGTGAATGTCTGTTCTATCTACCTACCTAAAAATATTATTATAAAATAACATAAAAAGAAAATTTTATTGGCATTTTTGATCTAAATTTAAAAGAAAAAAATATTGTTGACCATTCCAATCACTGTCATTTTTTCATCATAAAATAAAAATAAAGGAAAAAATTTCATTCAAAATTATTTTTTGTGTTACATAAACAAAATATTGCATAGATATAAAATTGAGAAAAAAAAAATAATAATAACAACAGAAAAACAATAAAAACTGAAAGATAACAGCAACAGAAATATATTTTTAAAAAATATACAGAATGTTAAACAAGAAAACTATCAAAATATCTGAATTGTATGTATGGCAAACATATATGTATGTATATAAAAATATCATCAAGCGACTTTTATATAATTTTTCGCTTCAAGAAATGCTGTTCCTTTTTACTTTGTAAATTTGGTAATGAGAATCCCTTTGATTCATTTCGTATTTCAAAAATATTCCTAATTTTTATTTTTATTCATTGTTTTTTTTTTTTCATACATCTTTTTGTTATATCTAAACCGATTATGTTTGCCTGTTAAACTCAAACATACAAATTGGTTAAAGAAAAAATTTTATATTTTTGTATAAAGGTACAAAATGAAAAGAATAAATCAAAATTTACATAGAAACAGAGAAATATAAAATAATGCTTCGAAATTCCTTTACACATTTCAAACATGAAAAAAATCAATTGAAGAATTTAAAATTATATAAAAATAAATTTTAAATACGAAAAAAAGAAAATAAACATTTATTTAGATTTTCACTGTTTTAGTTTCCATGCACAAAAAAAAATCAACGAAAACTAAGAATGAGAAATTGTTTTTATTCTTTATTTTTATAAATAACACTTTACATTTCACTGCATTTATTAAGTTCACATGAATAGATAATTTTCTGACAATCACAAGATATTGTTATACTTTGATCAACATTTAAAATTAACACGATATTCCACTTAAGATTAAAGTAAAAATATTTATCTTCAATTAGTTTGTTGAAATTTACTTGAAAATCTTGTATTTGTGTAAATAAAAATTAGTAAAAATAAAAAATAACACTTACCTGTGTATTTCTTGTAAATCCATAGCCAAGAAAGCGTTCATCATGCGGTGGCACTGTATCCGTAGCGACATAAAATGGCTCATATAAAAATTCGAAATTAGTTACATTATAACTAATATGTGTTTCTTCAGTTTCAGCAATATCTGCTTGCCATCTAGTTGAACGAAAAAATAATTATAATTATATTTATAATACAGAAAAAGTTTCTTGATATTTATTAATCATGAAAATGATGATGTTTATGATGAAAGGAAAGATAAATATCTTATTAATGTTAAAATAATAATGTTTGTTTGGCTAAAGAGTTTGGTTATTGATATAAAAATAAATTTGAGTGAAACAAATCATTCATACACATTTAATGTATAGAGAAGAGAAGTATAAAAATATATAACGAAACGAATCGAAAGAAAAAGATGTTTGAAAAAAAAAGATAATCGGCTGGAGCCACAACGATCATATATAAATAATGGAGTCATTCGTATTATATATTTATAAATAAATATATTTTTTTTTCTTTCATTTACCTTAACTTTTTCTATTTTGTTTACATTATTTTTTGGTTTATATAAATATAATATATAAGTCTATAAAAACTGTTTATGGATAAAGTTTATTTTTCATACATTTTCTTTTATTTTGTAGCTTTTCTCTATTCGTTTGCTTTATATTTTATTATTTGTTTTATCTGTTTACCTTCTAGCCGTTATTTTTTCGGCATAGCCAATGTGGGCACACCCAATACTCAAACATGCTATATTATAATATGTACGTCTGGTATCGATGTATATAAAAATGTGGTTAGATGTATTACTTCAAACTTCTTGAAAGCGCCTTATAAAGCGTCTATATTTCTAAATATTCTACTATGCTAAGATAAATAAATGAAGAGAATGAATGTGTGGAGATATAAAGTTAGTTTAGAAATATATCCGATAGGAAATGCATTTGATCTCTAGAGATAGATCGAGGGAAATAGCAAAGTTAAGTGAGTTGACTATAACAGACCATTGAGTAGGAGTTCTGAATGGTTCTGCTGCTTATAAAATATAATTTGAAAGAGAATTTTTTAAGCAAGGGAATTAAATTTAACAATATAAAGTAAAGGTAAAGTGAGTATTGGTTATCATACCATTAAGTAAAAGTTAAAGCAAAATAAATTTCAACAAATAATCTTATAAAGTTATATGAGATGTAGATGTGGAAAAGTTTGACGAGTTTCTATCAAAGAACATAATGGTTTATTCACTCAAACTTTTACATTCATTCATTTACTAGCTCATGCTTGCAGATACAATTTATATGTAGTTACCTTGAAAAGTTTGTAGCATACTGATTATAGATGAATACCTTATGATGAAATGGTCGTGCTAATCCCTTTTTAGCTAAACGTATAAGATCTAATTTATCGCGGGGAAATCTAGCTCTGTTATCTAATTCGTACGTGGGGACAACGTATGCACACAGGTTTGAACATCGGTTTTTTCTTAGGAACTTGTCTAAATGCTCGGTAAAATTAATGCTTGGGATTATGTCAACATCGGTAAGAAATACATTTTTCGTTTGGCAGCCTTTACGTGCAACGTTTCTTAAATGATTTTGTGGATAGGCATTTTTCAGTCTCCATTTTGTGGTATCTGTTGTTCTATGTTTGAGCAATTCTAATAAAGTTGCTTCAGGCTTGGCACAATCATAATTTGAGAAATCAATCCCATTCAGACTTTTAATTTGAGTAGGCGGACGATCTCGCGGATATGCCAAATGAAAACTAACCCGATTACGTATTGTTGCAAAGCACTTCCGTAGATAAGTAAGATATACCTGTAGTAAATAAAGTTCATCATCACCAGCTGCAAAAACTGCTGTGGATATGGCACCACTCCAGTGTTTAGCAACTTGAACTAATGATGCTAGGCGTTCGAGTGAAGTTTGTGTAGCTAAACAAACAATATATTGTTCAGAAAGGTCACCAAATTTATCACCAACTACTGCAAAATCGAAAAACTTATACTGGCGACGCGCATCCCATCTACCCAGTCTTAAGTCAATATCTGCGAAAATTTCTCGACCATCGGTACGATTTGTAACATCCGCTATAATATATTCCAAGCATGGTCCAGTCGGTGTAAGTACGGGTGCATGTGGTAATATTGACACTGTGCCACCCGCTGAATCGTCTGATTCACTTCCTGCTCCAAGTCCTCCAACTCCGACATATGGACAATCAGCACTATGTAACAAACGTACCGTCAGCAAAACGTTAGACAATGTTAGTGCAAGAACACTTGCTATACTTAAGTTCCATAATCGGCATGCCTATAATGATAAATATTGATATTATTTCTTTATCACAACATTAAATGATATCACAACGTTACATTTATGTATTATTATAGCATATAGTGAAAAATAAAATCTTTTCATTATTATTCCTATTATAAATGGTAATTACTTCTTTCTATTCATATACTTATAGCTATGTACTCTACATTGAAATGATAAAATAATTTTGCTTTTGCCAGCAATACACTAGACTTAAACTTTAAGCTCTATTTACTGTAACAATATTATTATATTGAAGATACACGATAAGTATTTATATATATATATATATATATATATATATATTGTACAGTTTTCTATTTGAATATGATTAAATAAATATGAAAATTATTATTAAAAGGGTTGTGGTTTCTTTATCTATTTTTCTTTTTCCTATTCTATTTTATTCTATTCTATTCGTTTATTTGAACAATGTCGTAATATTATACTGGTATGTTGTTCGGTGGTTATTTTATTACGATTATAAATAGTAAAAATAGATGAAAAAAAAACAAATAAAATAAAGAGAAATTGCATAATAATGAATCAATAAAATTTGATAAAATTTGCAATTCTATTGGTATTAAAAATGTAAATAGATATTATTGAACTTATCAACTTGAAAATATGTAATATAAATATTAATAATAATAATAATAATAATAATAATAATTATAATAATAATAGATGAAGCAAAGTTGAAAGAAATAGCATTTTATATTTATTTTATTAGTAATTTGTAATTATACTTATATTATTAATTTGTTCATTTTGTAAATGATTATTGATATTATATGCATATATAGCTACACTACATATTAATCAATTTTGTTTATAAATATAGTTTATTTATGTATAAACGATATGATTATTTATTATATTTATTTATCATTTGCTATTTTATTATTTACATTGATTATAATAAAAACTTTTGTTATAGTTTTAATGAAATTCTCTTAAATTAATTATTATGATTTATAATTAAAAAACAAAATTCAAAGGTAAAATACTAATAAATGCAATTAAAAATCTATTAAAATTGTATAAATTGTTAGTATAAACTGTATTTACATTATTTATATATATTTTTATAGCATCGATTATTTGTATAACTAATGTAAATAAATATTGATAATAAAGGATAGTTAATTAAAAAAAAAAAATAATAATAATAAATTGAAAATTTTATTTAAATTTAAATAAAAACTAATTGAAAAATATAAAATAAAAATTATATTTATGCTTCAAATTAATTTTAGGGTTGTAGAAAATTAAATCCACTCATTTATTTACATTGTTTGTGTGTACAAATCACACAAGTAAAACAGTGCCTCAGTCATTTAATTATAATTTTTAGTATAAAAATTTGCAAAATTCAATCATGATAAATTGAAAAATCTCCACAAGACTGTGGTTTAACATAATTTATTTTTATGATTTTTTTTTTGTCTTCTCTATACAGGGAAGCGAGCTTTAAAATTAATTATCATAACACGTACCGAATTTGTTAGATAAATTCATGGGTGGTAAATAACAGTTTATTATGGCTAATTATTGAGTGGGCATAGTATAATTAAATTTTCAATTGGTTATAAAATCTTAATCTTTCATGATCTTTGTATTATTTTTTTTTTTCATCTCACAAAAGATTTAATTAAAAGCAATAAAATTTTATCATTACACAACATTTATCTTATTTCATTGGTTTGGCATAAAATATATGTAAAAAGATTTCTATTCTTTATTGCGATTTTATTGCAATTCTTTCGAACTTTTTATCAAATTATTCATTAACATATATTTAAAATCATTTTATTATTAACAAATTAATTTCCTATTCAAATTTTTTCATCAATTATATAAATTTTATACAGAAATTAAAAAATGTATAAAATACGCTTTAAAATAATACAAAATTATATTATTTAACCGATTTATAGAGAGATTTTTTTATTAATTAAACATTTTTATTATTTGCTTATCGTTTGAAATAATACGATTAATTTGTATATTTGTTCATGACATCCAATTTAAAACTTTGTGTTGATTATTAATTTAAAAATTAATTATTATTTAATTTGTCACAACTATATTCCTAGATACATAATACACATACTGTATTAAAATTCAGTAAATAAATAAATGATTTCTTTACAGTTTTCATGTGAAAGAAAATATTAACGAAAGACAACAGGTGCTACTTTATACATAATTTTAAGACACGCAATATTATTATATAAAATTTCTATTTATTTTGAAATTTAACACTATACTAATGATTCTTTTTATGACAATAGTAATAATATAGATTTTATATTATATTATTTATAATATGATAAATGAGGTTGTTTGTGATGAGGCACATTATTCCGAAGATATATTATAATACATAATATAATATCGATAAATAATTATATATTTGTTCATAATAAAAATATCATATAATTAAAGTATCTACAGGAGTTAAAAGAATTTCTACTTTTTAAACATATTTATTTATTATTATTTTTATTATAATGTGTTTAATAACTATAACAGTGATAGAAAATTAAATAAAACACGACAAAACATTGATTTCGGTAATTACTTATTATATTATTTGTTTAACACATTAATTTGCTGATTACAATTTTTTGATTTGTTTTATTATTTGATTATTATTATTATTACTTTATATGTATTATTAATATTTATTGATTATTTAATAATGCGTATATTTATTATCTTATAGAAACAATAGCAATAATAATAATACATAAATATAAATTTAATATTGATAATAACAATAATATAAATATATATTTATATCATAAAACAGTAAATATTTAAGTAATAATTATACAATAATTAATCCTTATTAAATTTATATTTAAAAATAAAATTAATTTTTCGTAAGTAGATAAAAATAATTCATAATAACTACACCCTATAAAGTATTTTTGATTTTTTTCTTCTTTTTTTATTATAAATTATATAAACAACTTGTTTCTATTGTATGGAAAAGCATATATATAACCTTAATGTTAAAATTTCGTGTCTTTGGCAATACATCTAACTCAATTAAATATATTTCAATGGCATTATAATGACATAATACTCAATTGACTAACTGTTTACAACATCATTAAATTTATGTAATAAAAACCACAATTTTCACCACAAATCCACTTACCTGAATCATTGATTTAATCAGGTTTCTATAATTTATTTATTCAAAAAAAAAAAATATGTATATATAAATAAATAGAAAATTATTGGTAAATTATTTTTGTTTTTTTAATATAATTAAATTCGCTTCAAATCTTTTTTTTATTATAATAATTATTTAATTATTTAATTATTTAATCCTTTTATTTTAGCACCAAAATAAAATTATAATTTTTATGTAAATATTGCTGTATTCTACTTATTTTTATTTTTCAATTATATTTCATTTTACATTTATTGCACAATGATACCCTGTCTATATACAATAAGCATTTATTTAGTTTCTTGTATGTTATTACATAAAATATTTAATTCCTTGTTTTTCTGTTTATTATTTTTTTCTTCGGTTTTTTATTTAATGTTTATAAATAATTAATATTTTCTGCATTTGACCAGTGCCTTTTATTTTATGAAATAATAAATAAATGGAAAGCACATTAAAATGTCAAATTTAATTTAATATATATTATTCTAATGGATAACGTGCAATCGTATAGGTAAGAACTTTTCAACAAAATATTTATACTTGATGATGGTATGTGCTTTTTCTTTATTTTTACTAGTGCTTTGAATTTTAATTTTCTAGGTTAACATCACAAAATTTATGTTAACAATTTTATTGTTTTCTTATTTTATAGTTTTATTGATTCATAAGTAATATCCGAATAAAGTGTTGCCTTTTTTTGTCATTATATTCTTGTCAATCATTAATCCGCCTAGTTTGACACTATAAACTTTTTACTTTTTAGTTTTGGTTCACACACTTTCAATGCTTTAAATAACAATAACAACAATAACAGAATTAAACTTTTACAGAAATTACAAAAAACAAAACCAAAAAAAAAATGTATTACCAATTCAAAAATATCTATTTGAAATTTACATACTTTAATGATAATTTCAAATTAAAATTCACAAAAATAACATGATAAAATTGTCGACATTGTTATATTAAATGTCAGTAAAAATGGCGATAGTAATGTAAATATATTATGAGGGGTGATTGTGGTGTTATGCGCATTTTACATTAAACCTATGTTATAACATATTATGTGCGCATATTTATTTATTATTTTTATTTTGTTCCTTTTTTTATATTTATTCACGCCGGCGCAATATTTATTTATGCTGCAACAATAGTTGATGCCGACAAACCGGAATATGTGAATATTTGCCATGAATTTAGAGCATATTATTAAATTAATCGATAATCAGCTGTTTATACATTTGCTTTTTTTATTGTAATTTCTAATATTTAATTTTAAATTACAGGTATATTTTATATGATTTGGGAGCAATATTGGTAGTGAGCAAATATATGTACCTATTTTATCTATAATCAATTTTTTGATAAATTTTTAAATTTCATTAATAAACACATTTTAACACATAAAAAAGTAAAAATAAATTCAATATATCTAAAGATAAAAATAATCTAAAGTAAAGAGTTTAAGTAGTGCTTTAGATGGCTATAAATACTGTTGATATTTCTAAATTCATATCTACATTGGAAAAACCAGTATTGAAAGTGTTTGTCGATAAGGAAGTACAGTTATAACAGTAACTTTTCCTGGTTACTGTTAATGCCATTTTGCATATAGGTCATAAGATCGTCAGGGTGATATGTGCTCTTCAGATTATCAATATGTATACATTATTTGCAGTAAATTTTAAGAGACGCTATATTGTATATATGAAAAATTAAATATAAGTAAATGCATGAGAATAATAATAATAATAACAATGTATATAACCTTTTATATGTTTAACAATTCACATAACAACAAGACTATAGAATAATGTATCAAGTATACGATCGAGTAATATTGTATGCATCATTAAGGAACACTAAATTTAACGTTTTGTTATAAACTTTGTCGTACACATAAATATAAATAGGTGTGAGATTAAGATTATCTTGTTACGATGTCAAGCAGGTGTTTGATCTTATAGATTAGTGTTTAAAAGTGATTGTTATATAAGATTCTATAATGCTGGACACAGGAGTCAAATTTAAATCCGTTCGGTCATAATATAACAAGTGAATTAATTGACCTCATTGAATTAATTAACAATACAATTGATGTGAAATATACAATTTAATTCAAATTTATTATATCCTTTATATTTTATATGCACATAAACATGATTCTTTGATGAACACTTGCTAAGTTTAATGTGTAAATATATTGTATATAATGATGATGACATCCTTAATTCTGATCATGATCCGTTTCACGTAAACTACAAAACCATAGCAAACCAATCAAGAGACAAAATAATATGCTTTTGTTTAGCTGTAAAGAGTACTTAAGCATTAAAAAAAACTTAGTTAATTTTATGCTTGTATATTACACATACTGTATATACATACTAATAGTAATCATAATGATTGCAATCAAAATCGAAAATCTCTTCGCAATACCGTTCATATATATTTAAGCAGACAACCACCATAACTTTGATTTAAAGACGTAATGAGCTAAGAAACATCTTGTCGTCATTTGACAAGAATCTAAATCATTTACGGTTCGATTATATGGAATCGGGGATTAATCAATAAACTTAAAACCACATTACAGTATTGAACAATATATTGATCTACATATAATGTGAAAATCTGTATAAAACGTTCGTAAATTGAACATTTAAATTGAATTGATATGTCGTTGAATAAATAAAAGTAAACTCTTTTACCAGAATAAATGCTAGATGATTCGCTTTCTAGAGAATAGAACATACACATAGTAAATATTTATTGAATTATAATTCAATTGCTCGAACAGAATATTGATCATAAGGAAGATGACAACAACAATAGTATATGAATACAAGAAAACACTATCATTATTACCAGGCAACAATATTTACGCTAGCAATGATATTGTTAAAATTAGAAAACTTAACGAAAATAACAAATTTTTAAAATTTTATTAATTACAAAACTTAATACTGTTGAAAATTTGATTGTTGTTTCACAAAAAATATCTGTACGAATAGCGATAATATAATATCAACAACAAAAAATATATATATACATTAAACTCATGAATTTGTATGAATTCGATCAATTACAACGATGACATTGCAAAAGAAAAATAATAATAATAATAATAATAATAATAATAATCATCTGCCTCTGGTTAAAAACGTGAAATATACGTGAATCAATATTTCAAAAAATAAATAAAATGGGATGATTATAATTGTTTAAAGTTTATATTTATTATTAAATTTTGTAATCTTTGCACAATTTTAAATATTATTACAATTTAATTTTATGAATACAGTTTTTATATGCTATATTATATAAAAATAATTAATTAGATTTTAATGATGGGAAATTTAGTAGAAAATTTTCATAAAATTTAATTGAAAAGAGTTTTCTTTTTTTGTAAATTTATTTCTATAAATTAAACATATATAAATTTTTTTTTTGAAATTTTATTGTAAACCTCCTTAATCTATATACATTTAAACACAATTAATAACAGGGATAACGATGATAATAATATATAATTTAAATGGTGGTAAATATATTATAATTTATAGCGTTTTATACATTTATATATATTTTTTAATTTATTTACTGTTGAATAGATTTTATTTTTTTTTTTAATTATCATCTTCTAACTCTCATCTGTACGATTAAAATAAATTTTCATCTCATACCATATAATATTAAACTGAACAATCATTTAATGTCAATACTTATACACAATTGTTATTGATGAAAATTTATTGTAAACAGAATACAATTCAAATAGTTTATCTATTTTCTATATAATATAATGTATTTAATGTATATAATTATGAAGCAATAAATAGTAAAATATGTGACACAATATACGATATATGTTATTATAATATATGAAAGTTGGTAAAAAAAATATCTATATATGTATCTATCTACATATGTATTATTCATATATGTTTTAAAAAAATCTTTAAACATAATGTAACTAGAAAATCCATTAGTAGGAAAATCATGAATTTTACAAAATATATATATATATATATATTTAAATATAATTTTCTAGTAATATGAGAGAGATTTTTTTTTTTGTGAATGATTTTCTATTAAAATATAAATTATATTCATATAATATTAACGTTAGCTTTAGTTAGATTTAACCGCATATTTCAAATGGATTTCTATTTTATCAAAATATTTTGTAAAATTGTAAACATTCTATAACATATGACTTTCCAATTAAACTCCCACAACTAAAATTATATTATTATCTAAATGTAATACATATATATATTATATATTAATTTCAAGAATGAAGAAAATTTATTAATATTCAATTGATTTGTGGTTTATCTATTTATTATTGTAATTATAATTAAAAAAAAAAATTAATTAATTTAATAAACCACACCTGAATAATTATAATAAAAAATAAATTAATAAACATCATTTGAAAATTATGAATAGTTTTTTAGTTATTTAATTAAATTAAATATCTAAATAATAACAATACTATTGTTTATTATCCTTGAATATAATTTATATCAAAAACTCTCAAATTTAGATTTATTAAATATATTTATGTTTTTTTGGTCAATAATGTAATAAAAAAAATATATTTATAATTACGTATTATATATAAGTTAATATTTATAATACGACAATGTAACCACACAAATCATCAAGCAAGTCTATATATATAAATTATAGTTTTAAGATAAAATATTGATTGCTACAATTGCTATAAAACATATACTAAAGCACTATTTTAGATCATTTATTGTTTATTTTCAATCAATAAATAAACGAGATACTAGTTATTATAATAATAATAATGTTATTATTGATATAAATAATAAAATGACAAGTGATCTGATCTATTACCATAATATATATATGCATACTCTATCTTATTATGCAAATCTCAATGACTTTTTATGTACTTTACATTGATTAAAATTTTATACCGACATAAGAGATTTATGTATAAAATATAATTCACTTGTATATTTGTTTATTTTTTTTTTATAATTAATAAACAAATTAATGATATAATTGGTTATTACATATTATTAAAGTATATACATATAATTATGTTCAAAATTAATATATTTTCCTTTATATTTGTATTGAATTTGTATAGAAAAAAAAGAAAAGCTTTCAAATGTGTAGAATAGAACTTTCTTCTACACAAAAATACAAATATTTTACAAAAGTTGTTGATCGGAGCTATAATGGATAGGACTAAAAGATACCATCACTTTCAATGATTCCTTACCACAAAATTCAATAATAACACAAATGAAACGAGACGACAAACATAAAAAATGCATGCATTTATATATTATATACTTAAAAGGATATATATATATATATACAAATAAATAAATAAAAATTATTTCAAATATTTTCCTTTTTGATTTCTTTTCTTATTTATTTATTTTTTGGTATCTTTACTATATTTTTCCTTTTTAAAATATAAAAATCAAAACGCATACATTACAAACACAAAGTTTCCTTGTAAAGTTTTCAATTTAAGAAGAAAAAATATATAAATATACATATATTGCTTTGCACAAATAAAAAGAGTAAAATAAATAAAAATTGTTACATTACCATCATATGTAATATGTATATAAAAAAAAATTATAAATAAATGAAAGGAGTATGTAAAAATTGTGTTTACACTGATGTGGTGGTGATATGTGCGCGATTATTTTTGCTTCTTTGGCAGCAACACCGACAACAGCAAAAAAAAAAAAATAATAATAATAATAATAAAAAAGGGTACATCAAAAAGTTTGACACCATATACTGTAAATGTGTAATAAAACATTATGTAGGCGTATATTTTTGTACCCATCAAAACATGGATATTTATATAAAAAATATATATATTTATATAGAAACAAACGTACATACATAACACAAATGATGAATGTCACAGATTATTTAAAAAGAACGAGTTAGGTGTTATCTTTAAAAAAAAAAAAATAATAAAAAAAGATATTGCTATAAACATATTTTTATGATTTCATAAACAGAAGATATTTTATACAAAGCAAACATACACGCAACATAGAAGAATTAAGATTTCTTTATTTCTTTTCTATAGAAATATGTTTAGGAATGAAAAAAATATATATACATTAAAAATAAATCGTACAGAGATAGAAGAAGTAAAAAGTAAAACATTAAAATCATATACCAGTTAGCAATTGAGAAGCTTTTTTTTTTGTATTTTGATGATGTCAAATACACCAAACACAAACAACAAGTTACTCACTCTAATGATGGCATCGCAATAATAATAATATTATTATTATTATTATTATAACAGATATACGTACAATAATAAAATTATATTAATACTAATGGGGTAAATTTAAACACTTTACTATAAACACGAAGAATATAATAATAAAATTTTCATTTTATTTCCTTTAAAATTATTTTACATATAAATATAAATATTTGTTTCATTTCTTTCATATTTAATATCTTTTTGTTAAATTTGTGATTTATTTTTATTAAAAGGTACACCCTCTATGAAATGTGTTTTATTGTTGCTTCTAAAAAAAAATCTGTGCTTCCTTCTTTCTTTCTTTTAACTTTTTATGATTATTATTATTATTATTTGTTTGCTGCTACTATTTATTTATTACAAAACAGTTTAATGTGTATAATACATGTAAAGTATGTACATAAATAAAATGAAAAAGAAAATGATTTAAATTTCTTATTTATTTCAGTTCAATTGAATTCAATTCAATCAAAACCACAAAACTGAAAAACTGCTTTTCTTTTTCCTATGATGTTGAGGAATAGAATGAATACTTAATCCCCATTCTCATAACTTTCTTTAGAATTAAAGAAAAAAAAATTCTATATATATCAAACGAGGATATCCGATGCTTCTCGTCAGTTAAGCTATATGTTGACAATCTATACTATTTAGCATATATAACACTCCCCAAGAGATTTTCAACTTTATTATATACAAAAAAATTCTTAAAGAAAACGAAATGATGAAATATACGGGTTTTAACATAAAAAGTGGAACATTGGGATCACTTTAAACATTAAATTATAAACATATATATACTATTTTGTTTAAATTTTTCTATTTTACTATTTGCACCCTTAACAACAATACATAATATATGTATAAATATATAAATAAAACAACAAAAATAATAATAAAACGACATCGTGGCGTTAGTTATTTTATATACAAATACGAAAAAATAAAATTGAATAAAAATATTATTATAAAAATCTGATTGCATATTGTTCTTGAAATGAAAAAAAAAAAAAAAAATCAAATCAAATTGTAATATATTAAATTCTTGCAAAGAAATAATGAAAAATTCATACCAATATTAAACCACCCACAAATTGCCCACAATTCAATATATGTCATTTTTCTACTTAAATATTTAAAATTGCATTGTATTGGTTGGTACAATTGTTATTCATTTTTATTTTATAATATTATTATTTTATTATTTTATTTTATTTTTCATTTATCAATTGCTACATTACAATTGTACTGTATACTATAGCTTTAGCTGACATGTTAGTGTCTATTTAATCTAAAAACATAAATAAATTCAATTTTATTTAATATGCTGTGTTGCAGTGTTTTTTTTCTTATTTTTCTTTTTTATTATAAATTCATACTTCAATGCAATGCCTTTGCATTAAATATAAAATAATAATAATCTAAGTAAAAGTCTATCTAAATTATAGTCAGTCAGTTAGTATGTTGTATATATAGAATACTACTGTGCAAAATGTGGTCGATTTGAAACCATCCAACACGGCGTCGGTGTGCATTTTTGATGAATAAAAAATAATGTCAGATGGAATGGTTTTTGTTGTGTTTTTCTTTCCTTTATTTTTATTATTCTGTTAAAAATCAAAAACTCCACAGTGTGTAACAAGACAAATAAGTAAAGAAAAAATCATTTATATACAAATAATAAGGATAAACGGAAGAAAACAAACTTTTATTGTTATTATTATTTTTTTTAATATGTGTGTTTTTCTTTTTACTTTATTAAAACTAACTACTAAGGTTCGCTTCGGTTATTATTATTATTATTATTATTATTATTATTATTATTATTATTATTATTATTATTATTATTATTATTATTATTATTATTATTATTATTATTATTATTATTATTATTATTATTATTATCATTTTCTTTGTTTTTGTGCGAAGCTTTTTTTTTCTGTCTCGTTGATCTTTGTTCTGTGGTGCCCTCCACTTTGTATTTTACTATGTTTATTCCATCTAATTCTAAAAATATTAAAAGAAAATAGAAAAACAAAAAAAATTGCGCATTGATGGTTCTTTTTTCATTTTTCTTAGCAAACACAAAAATTGAAATAAAAAGCTTAAAAAATGTGTCTTTACTTTGTAATATTATTATTATATTTTGTTTTCATCCTATTTAATTTATTTTTATTTGTTTTCTCTCCGTGTAAGTTTTTATCTATTATGTTATTTTTTTTTACTATTGTACTTTGTTTTTACTTTAAATTGAATTAATTTTTTTTTTGTTCTCTATTTAACATTTAATCGTTTCCTAAACTATATATGAAAATATCAGCAAAACAGAGAAAAAGATAGAAAAACGAAAAAAAAAACAAACTACGAGTTAAAAGAGGAAAAGTTAAAGAAAGTTTTCCTTTTTGTTGTCCCTTATCGTGACTAGAAAAATAACCCCCAAATAATATATAAAACGAAAAACTTTGTTTAATAAACAAATAATAGTAATAGAACAATATGAAAGTTATTTAAGTCCATCGAGATTTATAAATATTTAATAATCAAGGTAGTTTAAAAGGAAAGTGAACTCTCTATCTGTACAGAAAGAAAAAAATGTTAAGAAAAACAAATTAAAATAAAAAAACAAATTACTATTTATTTTTGTCTATTGAATTATTAATTTTATTGTTGTACAAAAGTATTTAAATGGTATTAAATAATCAAAACAATAATAAACAGAAATATATAAATTTAAAGGCATAGTATGGTATGCTTTAATAAAGTAAAAATAATAATAATAAAAAATGTATAAAAAAGTTTTTTTTTTTGTAGCAAAATAAATATGAACGATTGTGGTTGTCACCCCATTTTTCTTTATACTATCTATTTAATTTTATTTTATTTTTTTACATAACAAATTCAACAAAATGACTTTGCTGTCAATTTTATATTATCCTTCATTATAATAAATTGATATAAAACAATTTATATGGTCGTTGTTTTGTCATTATCGTTAAATCCATTTTCATCTTAATATATCAATTTTTATATCTATCTATGTATATATAAGAAACAAGAAAACAACCATAACAAACATCTTAACAATAAACGAATAAAATGTATATAGTAGCACAGTTAACATCAATGGTAACGGAATCATAGACAAAAAAACCAGTAACTAAACCATCAAATTCCAAATAGGCGTTTATTTACTATTCACAATATATATATGAACTAAAAAATTGACAGCCGAATGTATGGAAATAAATAATAACAAGATGAACATAAAATACAATAAACGATGACACGCTATGTAGAAAAAGAAACAAAAACTACTTAGAAGAAATTAAAATTATGGTTGTTATAAAGCTTTTATACTTACCATAAAAAAATTGTATTTAACAAATAAAAAACCATAAAATCAGTATTGAATTAGAAAATTACACAATATTTACCTGGTTAATTAGTGAAAAGAAAATGAAAGATTGCTCTACTTAGATTTAATTTCCAATCAAACAATATAAAAGCTTCAAGTAATCAAACTGATACAGTATTTTTTATTTTGAAATATTTTAGATATAAAATTTAATAAGAAAATTTTACATTTATATTTATATAAACGACACAATTAAGCTCTTCAAATATTTGATTTAAATTAATTATTATTTATGTTATAAACAGCAGACTGTATATAAAATATAATTTTTATAGTTTCTTGATCCAAAAATAGTTGCGATGAAATCAAAAATACCAAAAAAAAAAGAGATATTACTTGTTTGACGTTCAAATAATTCTATTATTTTTTTCTATGACCGATTTATAGAAATAAAATGTAGATAAAATATAGATTTTTCTTTCTTAAGAAAACTCTTTAAACTTAAACTGAAAGAAAAAGCAGGAAAAATTAATAAAGTAAAGATAAATTGAATAAGATGGATAAAAACAAACATTTTTATTATTTCTTCTGTAACACGATTTAAAATTTTTTCTTTTCCTCCAAGGATGTTTCTTCTGTAACAGTTGTAATCAACTTGCGAATATCATCAGCTAACCTCATATCATTGATATGTTGTAACTTAAGCAATTCTAAATCAACTTTTATCATATCAATTGCTTCATCAGTTACACGATTATTATTGTTTTTGCAATTTATCACAAATTTACCCTGACCTTTAGTGTTTTTATTCTTTATATTATTATTAGTATTGGTAAATTTTGCCGACATTGATTTTGATAATTTTTGTGATTTTTTATCAAATGTATTTAAAATATTTGTACAATCACCATCACCTATATTTTTTGTATGTGATTGAAATGTTTTCATTTTTCTTATCTTTATCTTTTCAAATTGATTATTTATTTTGTTTTCATTAAATTTTTTCAATAATGATTCATTATAACAACCGACAGGAGCTTTTTCATTTTCCTTCTTCTTAATAACCTGACTAATGCTCTCATTATGATTATTGTTTAATTCAACCTTTTCTAATGAGTCTGTAAATGTTGCTGTTGTTGTTTCTTTGTCATCGTACACATCTAAGTCGTCAAAGTTGTCTTCGCGTTGACATTTATTAAGATTTTCCTTTTTCAATGTATTTAACTGAGTTGATTCGGGTAGCCTTTTAAATGTTTCGTCTATTTTTTTCTCTTGTTTTTCAACATTATTATTTATATAATTTTTATTATTATTATTTTTATTTTTATTAATATTATTATTTTTATTATTTGTACGAAAACAAATTTTCTTTTTATCTACTCCTTCTATTTGATTTAAATTTTTTGAATATTTTATTATCGTTTGATTTTTGAATTCAATCCTTTTTCCATATTCACTTCGTTTTCTCAATAAATTTAACTACATTTTTGTTGTTGGTGTTATTATTATTATTATTATTTTTGTTTGTTTTATTATTATTATTTTTATTATTATTGTTATTGTTGTCGGCAAAAGATATTGTAGATAACAAAAATGAAAAACCCAAAGGAGTAAAAAAAAATAACATAGATATCAGTATAAATATCATGTCATGATATGATGTGATCCGATGAAATCAGAGATTGTTTTTTTTTTTTTGTTTCATTCATTTTATTTTTATTTTTCGTCGACATTGATGTCGATGGTTGTGATGTTTCATATTTAATAAATAGGGTTGCAAAGAGGTACATATTATCAGAGTAAATAAATATATTTATATATATAAAGAAAAAAAGAAAGAAAGGATTTTTTTTTAAAACATAATCATTATTATTATATAGAAATTGAGTTAAAACAAGCTTTTTGTGCTTTTTTTCCTCTCTTTATCTATCGTTTATATTAGTATTAAAATTTTAGGGGTGACTCAAAATGAAAAAGAAACGAAAATAAGAAAATAGACTAAATAAAAATTAAATTATACAGAGAATGTATAAAAAAAATGGAAAATAAGGAAAAAATTACTACAGATAAACCGAGTGTTTATGTGCGTGCTATAATGTACTTAAGTAAAGTAAATGCTATTTTAACAAATACACATTCGAAGAGAAAAAAAAGATATATATAATCGAATGTAATGATAGCAAAAAAATATAGATAGGTATGGATAGATTATGTACGTACAGTACAGATGGTAAAAGTGGCTAAACAAGAGACTTTGTAATCCACCCCCTTTAATACTCAAGTATATCCAATTGTTTTATTCTATAAACTATAAAAGAGAAATCATTAATGTTCACATTAACGTAAACATTAAAGTAAGCATGCATTTAGATAAGATACATATTATGTGATTTTATCGAAATTTTATAAAATGCAAAGAATTAAGTATAAACAACTGGAATAGTTTTTTAGACTAAATAGAAATGTTTAGAAACTGAAAAATGATTCTCTATAGTATTGTTGATTTTTTATAAAAGCAATGAAATAATTATTGCTTCTATTGAAATTTTAAAATAATAAACCATGATAAGGATTAAAATAATTAAAAACATAAATAATACATAATAATTTTATTGTATACTTGTGAAATTACTGAAAGATTAGATTATTTTTGCAGAAAACATTTTTATTTTTTCATCATTCAGGCTTTCATTAATAATTTCAATTTTAACATTTTTACAGAATTAAAATTAAACAAATAAAACTTTTAAGCATAATACTAAAGTCTTACAAGTGATTTAAAGAAAATAAATAAAAATAAAATTATTTACTTAGTAAAAGCATAAATAATTATAAGTAAGAAAAATAAAACCGAATTATGGCTTAAGAAACTTTTCTTATATATATATTTATTTATTTAATGAATTTATTTGAATAAATTATAAAAATATGTCACCATTAAATATTAATTTATCAATTAGAATCAATAGACGGTTGTTTTTCTTGTACTATTTATATATATTGTTTTCTTTAAATTAAGTGATTATGTATACTTTTCAACTTAGCATTAATAAATAATGAATTATAAATATATGTATGTAGCAGCTAGTTTGGATACTAACAGTACACAACTTTTACTACTATTATTATCCATGCTAAATAATAATTTAATAAGATTGAGAGATTCTTTTCATATTCAAAAACATGTATATTTCGCAGTTTACATATATATTTATTTGATTTTATTTACTTAACATAACTTTAGTGAGTTTACTTAGCATAGAGTTTTGCGTAGTTTAAGTTTTATGAAATGAAAACAAATAAAGTGAATATTTCTTATGAACGATGTAATAAAAGGATTATTCTAATAATATTTAAATAATTCTGAATTTAATTAGATAGGAAAATGAGAAAACCATTTATAGAAGAATGATAGAACTTAAACAAGTCATTTGTAATTCAACGAATTAAAAGTCTAATCCAGGAAACTTAATTTAAGTAATAAAATATTCAGAACGTATCTATTATCTTGGAGATAAGACGAAAAAAGAAAGAAAAACAAAAACGATCTGATTTCATAGACTAGATGAAATAATAATTTAAAATGAAAATACCTTATTTTTAATTTTTTCATGATCGGTGGACAGAAGTGCCTTATTTATTTGTTTTTCTTTATCAATAATTAATTTATTATCTACAACTTGATATTCACTAGTATTTTTATTTTTCAAGGCACAATTCTTTTGATCATTTTCTGATCTCCGGTCATCGTTAACAACAACGCACTCTGTTCTTTGTGCCTTCAAAACGTTCTTAGATTTTTTCTCCTGATCATTTAGCAATTTTTTAGACATTTTGTTCCTTTTTTTAAAGATTACCTTTTTATGTTCTGACTCGTGCTTTTTAATCTCATTTTTATTACCAGTTAACGACAGTGTTCCATTCATCTTTATTTATTTTTATATTAAAACAATTTTTGTATTCATCATTGAAATACCATGATTGGAACGAGATCATAAATTATCAACGGATAGGGCAGTTACATGAAAGGAATAAAAAAAAGTTAAAATTATATACAAATAAAAATAATAAAGAATCAGGAATAAGGAACAAAAATTATGTACAATGTATTACAAGATGACAAAAAGTAATTCTGATGAGATGAATTAAATGCGAATAAAAATTTATAAAAAAGCAGAAGAACACAGCAAAATGTCTTTTGGGAGAAAAATAAGGGTGATAAGTTTTATGTGAATGGGAAAAAACAGACAAAAAATAATTCGTGGTGCGACAAGAGGACAGGCAGGTTGGTTTGACTGTTGACTATATCGCTTAATGTTTTAAATGCGTTAAACGGCATTCAACAATGATTTAAAAAAGATAACATTGTGATAGGGGTGCGTTCTGTGTATTCGGTTTAGTTTAATTTTTTCTTTCGCTGGGTCATTATAATCTTCTTTTTCCTCTTTTTTATATTTTAAATCTGTTTTCATTTGTTTATTTTCACTGTAAATCTTTAGCAGCACAGCGGCATAAAATAATTCAAATGTGGCCGCCAAAATAATATTCCAATGAAAGGGGTTGATTCTGTAGAGTTTGAAGTAAAAAAAAAGAACTGAAAAGAAAAACTTACCGAATAGGGAATATTCAATCTTTCTTCTTTAATAACATCAGAAAGTGTTGTTCTATTGGTTTCCAGTGAATCACTATTATAAATTGAATCGCGATTCTGTTTTCTGATTTCGTTATAAATTGCTTCTTCCTCGTGTTTATCACGCAGATATTGGTTTTGCTCAATAAGGTATGCGTATGCTTCTTTATCCGCTGCATTTGTTTGCGATATTTGTGCAGCCTGATTTTCTAAATATTCATTAAGACTACTATGAGATGATTGTGTACTTCCTCCAAAAATTGTTTCAACCGATTCACTGCGAGCAAACGATTTAAGATCAGAGCCAGGCAGTTTATATGCAGTCCGGAATTGATTTAAATACGATTGACGGTTTCGTTGAAATGCATTTTTTTTCTTATCTGACAACAAACCACTTTTTTTATATTTAACACGACGACTTGGTGTTTTTGGCCTATGTTCTGATGTGCCGGTTTCTTGTTTTAAAATTGTTTTTACATTTTTAGTTGGTGCAACTTTCGGTATAGACTTGGGTTTTTCTGTTTTTATTGGAGCCGTTGAGTTTGTATAATGACTTGGAGCAAATTGTGTTAAAACACAATCGCCTGAGTAAAGTGGTGCTGTCAAACGAACAAAATCAATTGAATCCTCACTTAAATTTGATTTTGGAGAAGATTGAAGTGGCATTATAAATTTATTTTACATTTCTTGGTGGCAAAAATTATGGATTTCGAGAAGCCTACTCTTTGAAGGAGAAAAAGAAACTGAAATAGTTGAAATAATTTGAATTCAAAATTTAGTACTTTCAAATCTGCAATATCAACAACTAAGGTACGTCGCCTAAATGTCAAACTTACTAATGACAATGACAATTCTCGCGACACCATGTGCTTATTTAGTAAACAAATTAAAAAAGTAAAGTAAATATGTCTTCAAATCATGTGCAAGTAATTAAAAATATATTTAAATTCCCAGATGATTGGAATGATAATGAGAAATCGGTAATTATTTGATAAAAAAACAAAAATTAATTTTTTAAAAATATTTAATATTTTGTACATTGAAGACTCGTGAAACTATTGAAGTGAAACCAAGAGAAACTAAGAAAAACACCGGCAAAATAAAAGAGAATAGTGAAGATTCATTCCCAGGAAGGTATGTACGAATCCAACCGAATAACACCAATGAAGATAACAAAAAAGAGAAAAAGAAAAATAATAAAAGGAAAGTTGAAGAGACTACTCATTGTACTGAGAAAAAAATCATTAACAAAAAAACTAAAATAGAAGAAAAATCGCAACAGAATGGAAATAAAAAAGTTTTAAATGAAAAAAAGACTAAATTGGTACAAAATACACCAAAAGTAGATATCAAAGAAGTGAAAAATAAGTTTATTGACAATTTGAAAGGGTCTAGATTCCGTTTCATAAATGAACAACTTTATAAATGTGAAAGTTCTAATGCTATAAAAATATTAACAGAGGACCCGACAACTTTTACTGCATATCACGAAGGTTTTCGTCATCAAGTTCAGCAATGGCCTTTCAATCCTCTAAACAGAATCATCAAAAGTATACAAAAATTGTAATTAAGTACCAATCATATGTAATATTTATGATTATATATTACTTCAACGAGATTTCTATTATTTTTGTTTAGGCCGAAGCAATATGTCATCGCGGACTTTGGTTGTGGTGACGCTCAATTAGGCAAAACACTTAAAAATACAGTTTATTCATTAGATTTAATAGCTGGAAATGAAGGTGTAATTGCTTGTGACATGGCTGATACGCCACTTAAAAGTGAAAGTATTGATGTGGCTGTCTACTGTCTATCGCTAATGGGGACAAATTTAAAGGATTTCTTTTTGGAGGCAAATCGTGTTTTAAGTGCAAAGTAAATAACAGAATTTTTTTTATACAAGAAAATTAAGATTTTTTTTTTATTATAACTTCATTACTTAAACATAAAATAAATATTAAATAAAATTAATTCATTTTACAGTGGTATCATAAAAATTGCTGAAATTGTATCGAGATTTGACAACTTATATCATTTTATAAAAAATGTAGAAAAATGCGGTTTTAAATTATTAAACAAGGATATCGCAGAGGAATTATTTTATTTTATGGATTTTAAAAAAGTTGCCAGTATTGATAAAGCGAACAACACAATTAATTCATTTAGCCTGAAACCATGTATATATAAGAAACGTTAAATAAATTAAAATATCTGTATCTATATTGTTCTTTAATTATGTATTCAAAGCATCCATTACATCCTGCACCTCCTCTCGTAATGTTTCAACTTTTTCTAAAAGTAGAAGCTGCACAAATATTTTTATTAACATTTATTTTGGTTTTTCTTTTTCTTTGCAAAAGTTATAATTACCTTTGCTGCTGCAATTAATTGCGATGCAACACGATAATTCATGTGCTCCACAGTATCGATTAGTTGTTGTGACGTTGCTTTTGCAATTGCTTGTAAATCTTTAAAGCCCGCCTTATATAATTGTGTCGCCCGTCCAATTTTAACCGCTGGCAAATTCATTAACGGTAATAATTCAGTTGTACAACAATATGATAAACGTTTACTTAATGTTTCTAATAAATTACGAAATGCCCAAAACTCTTCTAGTTCTTCACAAAAGCGTAACAGGCATGATGCATATGTCGCCGATGAATTCATTAAATTTTGTACAACACCACGATTAACATTGTATTTGTCAGCAACTTCATAAACACTACGTAAATTCCATAAATCAAATAACATTAATGTTACATAAAAACGATTTACGATACGCTGACTACTCGGCTATAAATATAATAAATAAAAATAATGGCTTTTACAAGGTATTTACAAATTATTATTATAACAATAAAATCACGAATAAATTGAAATTATTGAAGTAAATATAATTAAATAGAAAGATAATAAAAAGCATACAACATACTTTGAATGATTTTCCGCTTATCATTTTCATAGCGCACGCTTCATTGATTCCTAAAATCATTGCCGTATGTAATTGATTAGGTTCTAATTTCACATACTGATAATAAATAAAAGAATAATATATACATTTATTATTGATGTTATAATCTAATCAAATAATCTAAATTGTTTATTGAATAATTGCATATTTATCGATATGTAAAACTTACAATGGAATAATAAACACCCATATCAGGAATAACTTGTTCGGCTGTCTCTAACGGTGTTACCAAATATAATAAATGTAAATAATCAAGCAGTACAAGACTGTGCTGTGCCTTTACCAGATCTTCGTAAACAAAATGAGCTTTTTCCAAATCAATACATGCTTTTATTGCTGCTTTGCCTAATCTACTAATTTCTAATGGCGCGGAAGATTTAAGTATAATTGGTGGAGTCCTGTGCTTACTTTGTTGTCTATTATCATTTGCCTTAGTTAATTCTAATTGGGTTTGTTGTGTTTGTGACATGCCACCAAAAATCGTTTCATTCTGAGATGTGTGTATTTTAAATGGAACATTGGTCAATTTTTCAATTTTTTTCGATCCATTTTTACTACTCAGCGCACACAATTTGAATAATTTTTGTATAACTTTATCAACACTTTTCTGTACATTAATAGCAAGACGTTCTGATTGTACGGACATTAACGTTTGACTAGTCAAGCGAAGTAAATTATTTCGTGTTATGGCAATATTTAATCCAATTGCACTTAAAAGAAAACTTTGCAAACCACGTTCATTATCGAGATGCAAGCTACTTATCGCATCATCCATTGTCGAACATAAAAGTTTACTAACTCGTAGATTGTCTCTGGGTGAGCAAATTAGGATACTCTCGCCAGTTTCACCCATACCGGCACGTCCTGCTCGTCCTACCATTTGTTTATATTTGCTCAACACTATAAAATCTCTACCGACATATGGCGATCTTAGTATGACTCGTTTTGCTGGTAAATTTACACCTGCTGCTAATGTTGACGTACAGCAAATAACACAAAGTACACCGATTCTAAATGCATCTTCCAATAGTTTTCTTTCGTCTGATGTTAAACCTGAATGATGATATGCCACTCCATAAGGTAATGTTTGTGATAATATATTGCAAATTGGCCCTGTGTCACGTACTATCATCCGTTTTAGTAATTCCCGTTCATTTTTTTTCACTTCTAAAAGTTTTTTATCAAATATTTTGCACAGCAAAAGGGCAACATTTTCACAGTTTTTCTTAGATGGACAAAAAACTAAACACGAGTTTTCTGGAATAATTTCCAATACGAGTCCACCTAAATGATCGGGATCCATTTTGTGTTGAGTTTCTGAATAATTAAAGTCTACAGTTCTCTTATAGATAAACGTCTCGTTCAAAGATTTTCCCTTACCGTTGATTTCCATAATATCACGACCACATTTAATGTACTCCTTTAATTCTATCGGTCTAAAGTCTCGCGTATAAATATCTGCATTTAAAAAACTTCCTATTTCATTCAAGTTACCAATGGTCGCACTCATTCCAACTACTTGAATTGTAGAATTCAAAAATTTTAATTTCGTCAATAAAATCTCCAAGCATGGGCCTCGCCCTAATTCACCCAGCAAATGTAATTCATCAACTACAATTAAACCTATTTCATCTAATCGTTCCGTTTCAATTAAACTATTAATCAGCGCGTGACTTTTTTCAATTGTGGCAATATAGACGGACCGTTTTTTCCTACGCTTACGTGGCGGACAAACTCCTTTGCCAGCAGCGTACTCTTCCACTAAAAATTCTAATTCAACGGCAAATGGTGACAAACTCCATACTTTCTCTTGGACAATCGATACAAAAGGTAAAATAAAAATTGCATTCTTTTGACGGCAAATAATTTCGCGTAATATTAGAATTTCCGCGACCAATGTTTTTCCGCCACTAGTCGGTAAGGCATAAATTAAATTATTCCGTTTCATTATTGCCGGTAAATTGAGACATTCTAGTTGCCAGTCATAAAGGTCAGATATCCCTTTATATTCCCTAATAAGATGCTTCACTCTGATTGGCAATCCAAAGAACGGTCCCTTATTAACAAAGGGACTCGGAGAAACCGACCTCAACTGTCCTATATTATTGTTGTTCGTCGATTTATTCAAAGGATCTAGCTTTCTTTTTATAATTGATAAATCGTTCAATCGCTGTTTTATTAATACAGACGAGTTTCTTGATTTATTTAAATTGTCCTCATTATTTAGCGTGATGTCATTATAATGAGTGAAGACCTCGTTAAGATTTATATTATCAATACTTTTATTGCTACCATTATTATTTAAATTAGAAATTGATTTTTCACAATCATCAAAAACAGTTTCGATTTCACGACGATATTGTGACGATTTATAAATTTTCGATAATTCGTTATCTAAAAAGTCATCATTTAGATTCTCATCATTAACTTCTTGCATTGATCGTTGTAGCTCGATATATTGTGAAGCTGTTTTGTTGTTTTGAAAAACTTTTTGATTGCTTTGTGATGGTAGCATTAATGTTTTATTTATATTTTCCGTTTCTTTTATCTTAACTTTGGTACTTGTAATATCACTAAGAAAACGTTGACTAGACTGATTAACAATATCCATCAACTCATCCGCCTCCACATTATCATCACCATCATCGATTTCTGTTGGAGAACAGACATGCAACGAATTTTGATTAGGTAAAGTTAGAGCATCATTAGTAGCTGTAGCAGCAGTTAATGTTGATGGTGATTCTGCCTTCTTTAATTCTATAACAAATTGTGTTTCATTAAATAATTGTGACAAATTAAAATGATCATTATCCGTTATTTCATTTCGTTCTGATACTTCATTATTATTTGATAAAATTTTCGTAATGAAATTGTCTACGGATTTTTTAATTGAATTTGTTTCATTTGACACAACCTGGTCCAATTGACGGTAACATTGTGTGTCAATTGCATCACAGAAATACGTATCGTTATTGTTATCGATATTAATTGGATTATTTATAATCATTGATAGTTCGGGGTCTTTTTTCGAATAAATTAAATCGCAGCATGAATCCTTTACTGTCATATCAAGCATAATTACCTTGTAATCCCTTTTTGAAATATCTTCCTCAGGTTTACGTTTTAATTTATTTTCTAATTCAGATTTATCGAGATTTTTTTTATTTAAAATATTGTCATTTGGGAAATACTCGGATATACTTAAATTTGAATTGCCATTCAGAATCGGTGTAGAGCTTATTGGTTTATTATTATTTTTATTATTATTATACGTTTTCTGTTTTGCTACAGTACTTGTTATAATCTTATCTAAATCAACATTGTTTAACATCGTATTATCCATATCTAATAACTTTGTTTCATTTTTTGCCTGTCCCAAATCTCTCCTTACTACTGAACGTTGTGGTATGCGCATAGGCGCTTTTGGTATCTTAAATTGATTTTTTAAATCCATTATGACAATTATTTATTCATTAATGTATAATGCACGATCACAGCCAATAATATCATATATTATTTTATTTAATTATTTAATATATTTAATTATTAAATTCAATATTTATTTACAAATAATTATATTTAGGAACAATAATTTAAAAGTATATAAGCAACCTTACCACTCGCGCGTTATTATAATAATAAAATAGCTGTCATATTTTAGGCTGCGTTCTTTCATGTCTGACATAAACTGACAGTTTGCCTCTCCAGGTTACAATTTAGTACACAAATAACAGTTGATTAATGAATTCAAAATTATGCCTACATTGAAATAAAAAATACATAAAATTAATTAGAAAACATTTATTGATTTATTATATAAAAAGAAATTATTATTAATTGACAAATTGTAATCTTAATACATATTTTTAATTAAGACTAGATCAACAATCAAAATTATACAAACACAAATAAATGAAAAAACATGTATTATTTTTACAGAGTTTTAAAACTAAATTTTAATTAAATAAAAATAAAATACATTAAGGTGGGCATATAATGGTAAAACTTAAAATAAATTAAATTTTATGTTTTTAACAAACTAATGAGACCAATTTAAACTGAAATTAATCATTCTAACGAATTGATTCAATGTTAAATTTAAAATTTTACTTTAAAAACAAAAACTATTTACATTTTTTAAATTAGGCACAAAGTGGTTTTGTCAAGTGTTTTTTTCTTATCAAAAAAAAAAAAAAATGTACAAATTTTAAACTAAAAAAACAGAAATAAATATGTTTAATTTATAAGAATAGTTAAACACTATTGATTAACTATATGTTAAAGTACTTAAAATTAATTGTTGGTAATAAAATCTATACTATTTGTTAAAATATTATTTAATTTTATTAAAAATTATGTATTTATCGGTCGGTGTCGTCTGTGTATGTCGTCTATCTATTTCATTAAATAATTATTATTTTAATAAATAGAATTAAATATTATAATATAATTTCTGTTAAATAATATTATAATAATAAAAAAAATTATATCGGTTCAATTATTTCAATCAAAATATTAAAAAAAAAATTAATTTGTTTTTATTATTAATAATCTGATTAATAAAAATTTTTATTTTATTATAAAAAATGTCATAAAATTTAAATAAAAAAAAAAATAATAATAAAAATATAATCATCATTTTAATGTTTAATTTATGATTATTAATAAATTATTTATTTAATTATGAACAGTTTTATTATTTTAATTTTCTCTATTTATTTCTTTTTTTTTTATTGTAATGCAAATTTTTGGTAATTTCTGTTTTTATTATTATTATTTATATTTTATTTATATAAAATTATTAATTTATAATTAGCAAGTTTTAAATTTGTATTTTCAATGTGATAAACATATTATTTAACAAAGTAAAAAATTTCACTTTATATTCATATTTAAATTAATAAAAAATAATTTAATTAAAAGATTTATTAAAGAAATTTCCATTTTTCTAAGATGACAATATAATGTCATCGAATATAAAAATTCTCCTTACAATAGTGTCTTATTACAAAGCCTTTGTAATAGTTTTATTCTTTTAATACTTTAGTCAAATAACCGTACAAAAAAAAATAACAAAAAAACAGCAATATTGTTGTTTAAGAAATAAAAACTTTTAAACACAAAACACTATAAAATATAAATGAAATAAATAAAAGTTATTCTTAACAAATATATATATAATAAAAAAACTACTTAATTACATTAAGTCAATACTTCAAGTAAAACAAATTAATTGTAAAAGTAAAATACAACGAATAAATAAATTAAACAAAATTTAACATAAATCTTAAAATACAATTTTATACAATATTTAATGAAATAATTTTTTTTTTGTATTTCATTTATAATAACACTAATTATAAAAAGACAAACAAAATGTTCTTTGATAATTCTTTACGTAATCGTTATCGTTTCGCTAATTTATTTTTTCAGCACAAATACCAATATTAAACAAAATATAAATATATATGTATATATAGATAAATATTTTTCATTTTCATTTAATATTTTATTCAGATTTAAATTTATTTTCATTCATAAACGTTTGTTGAAAATAAAATTAAAAAAAAAAATCAGCGTGAAATAAAATTGCTTTTTAATTAATTTGAAAATGTTTTAATCAAAATGAATAAAAAAAAATTCGTCATACAAAAATTCAATAATTGATCTAACAAAAAAAAAAATAATCGCACCTTTATAATAAATTAAATAATAATAATAATGTTTTATAATTTTGAAAAATAATAATTTATCTAATCTGATATATATATATTTTTTTGTTATATAAAATTTTAACTAAAATTTCTTTTCATTTTTATAATATAAAATAATTTTTACTAATTAAATTTAGACACAGAAAATAAATAAAATGTCCTTTATTTACCTTCTGCAAAGATTTTCCTAATAATTTTTTTTTTATTTTTATTCATTTTTTGGGTTTTTTTATTTGTTTTTTCTTTTTTTTTTGGTAAATTAGCTCTAAAAATGTAAATTATTTTTAGAATAATTAATTTTAATTGTAAAAATAACATAATTAAAATTAATTGTAACGCGATGCACCTTGGTAATTTTTATGAATTAAATATAAATAATTAAATAAACTTGTTTTTAAAATTAATTAATAATTTAACTTATGTAATAATCTATAATTAAGTACAAACTGTACATTTTTTATTGTGTCGTTTAACATACACAAAAGCGTCACTTTGTTAGTAGTTCATCGGATAAATTACTTCTAATGAAGCTACTACATTTGTATGAATATACAAATATACATCATTTTCATTGTAGAAAGTGTACAGGTTGTAAATTTTTTCATTCTCTAAATTAAACAAACCAACTTAGCGTATTGTAACTTTACTAAATTAATAATAATAATAATAATATCTATTATTATTATTCCTAATATTATTTTTATCTTTGTGAATTATATAAAATAGGTTGATTATTATTACAAATTTCAATAAGATGATTATCATGGATGATAACCTCTTGTATATCTGTAGGTGTTATTGGATTATTCGGCGTTATATCTTGTAATGGTGATGTTGACTTTAATTTATCTTCTAAAATATGTTCTGATTGTTGGTACTGTTGTCGCTGTCTGTGTTCGTACTGTTGCTTCTGTATTTGAATCTGTTGTTGTTCACTTATAATTATTGATATTTGTCCATTAAATGTTTTCTTATAAATAATATCATCGATTCTTCTTGTTTTCAGGGCAACGCTCATTGGATTAACATTTGTCAAATGGCATAATGTTTCCAGGTCATATTGTGCTGATGGTAGATTCAACCCATAAATTGCTGAACTAATTACCGCACATGCTAATTCGGATGGTGGTGTCTGTATAAAATCAGCTTCTGTAATTATAAAAAAAAGGAAAATATTTAGTAAAAGGATATAAATTATACAATTATAAATGTAAATAATAATTGGGAACGGTTCGTATAATGACACAGGTAAATTATACCATATTTTACAATTGTTATTTAATTTACTTTTTTTTTGCAAAAGAAAAGCAAAAATTAAAAAATAACCCTTTCATTCGGGAATTAATTCTGGGGACTAAATAATTATTTTGAGATTATGGGCTAGTTATAGTAGGTAAACATATTATAAAAATATTTTTTAGTTACTGATATAGTTACTGATATAAACACAGCGAAAAGAGCAATTTTGAGAATGTGGGCAATCTAGTTTGAAAGATATTCAAGATACAATGTGATGTACAATATATTGTACGGTACGTATAAAAGGGATAAACAGTAACCATTTAGGACAACAAAAATAAACAAAATTATTTCTCATAATTAAATTTTTTTATTTTCAAATAAGCAAAATGTTTTAATATTTGCCGCAAGGTTCATCCTTATAATAGTCATAGCAAAAAGAAGAATGATTTTTTTTTTTAACAAAATATAGTTTTGTTATTATTATTTTGATTTCCGTTTTTATCTTTTATAAATTAAATATTTATCTCTACAGCCAGGTAGATTATATAAAAAAGAAGAAAAAAACATCCGGATCTCTCTGTACCTGAATATTATTTATTTTATTTAAATATAAATGATTTTTTTTTAGTTTCTACCACTTTTTACTTCCTTCTTTATTCATTCTTTTTTTTTCTTCTATTTGTTGTCAATAACTTTTATGACAATAAACTTACTTTCCATTATTAAGTAAATAAATAATAAAAAAAATCTCACACGCAAAATACGTAACAAAATATTTACTTCAGAAAATAGGAGATAATTTTTAATATATATGAAAAATGTTCACCCGATACTTATATTAAATTCTGTTCATTGATGCACGTGTATATTAGAAAATAATAGTTTTTCATCTTTATATGTTTTAATATACAAAAAAAAAATATGAAAAGAATTAAGGGTGTGGGAGAAGATGAGTTAAATCTTACAATATGGTACATAACGACAGAAATTATGTTTTTATATTTTACATTTTTTTCAATTTTGTCGAGAAATTATTTCAATTTTCTTCCATTTATTTTATCAATTTAAAATCCTTTTTTGCTTTTATAATTTTTTTTTTCTCAAATGCAATGCAATTGAAAATCTATTTTACACTCACTTTACTCCCAAAACGGTTTATCTAGCTAGTATCATATTTTCCAATTTAAATATGACTTTAACGTGGTGATAAAGAGGTCGAGACTATATGATTGCTATATATAATAATGTAGAATGTATGTGGATATAAGGTGCCCTCAATATCAGAACATAAATCTAGATATTTAGATATAGCAGAGTTTTAATTGGCTCTATCAAGGGTGGTGTATTTTATGTGTTGTTCTATTGCTAAATGAATCCTATAAATGGTATTGAGCTTAATAACGAAACGATCACACTGTGGATGCGTTTGGGATTTAACCCGATTCGACAGGATGTGCACTCATTTCTAATAAATAAATAAATGACCTCAATTTACTATCGATGGTCTCCCAGTAAAAAAAAAACAAAAGATATCGAGAGTAATAGTAAAAAAAAACTAGTGAATGTCCAATCTCATACTGCAATTTCCCTTTAATTTACTCAACGAACACTTATGTGTATATATATATTTATTATAAGCGTGAAATTGCATCCTTTATTCACATATTGTTCAGGACATGTGAGTGTTATAAATTTCGCGCATTGCAATGAACTCTTTCTATGTTAAATATAACAAATTGGGCGGTTGGGTTAACAATTTTCTATAGACATACATATATAACATTACTTTAACAATATTTTAACCATATTAGAGACGTTGTTACATATAATATATATGATTTTACTTCATTTGTACCAACATATGGTTTTTAGCAGTAAACATATATATTTTCAATTTTGACTTAACTTTATAGAATTTGTTTTTTACATTATTTAATTATTATTTTTTATTCGTTTGTTTTTTTTTTTTGTACGACCCTTGAATTTTTTTTATTCTACTTTTGCACTTGCTCAACATATTTATGCAAATGTGTTTGAATTCAAAAAGTTAGTTAAATTAAAGTTATTTGTTTAAGCTTAATAAACATTTACTTCCGGTATCAAAATAACTAGACAAAATTTAAAAAAAAATAATAATGTTTAGTTCAGTTAATTGTTTGCGACATAATTTTTTTTTTTAACAAATATTTATGCAAAAAAAAAATTTTGTTTTTGTATTATTATTATTATGCAATGCAAAAAAATTAATTAAAACTTTTGTTTACTTAAATTATTTGAAAATTCATTGACGCATGCAATCGTGCAATAAGATTTTTTTTTTGTTGTTTTGTTTCATTATTAATGTTTTAATTGTTTAAATTCTTGTTTTAGTATTGTGTGGATATTGTTTGTGCCGTTGTTGATAACGTTTTGATGCAATATTGCAATATTTTACTTTATTTTTTTGTTTAGGGAAAATAAAAAAACTGAAAAATAAAATATTAATAAACAAAATACTCTCTGTTCACATGTGCAGTTGGATTGTTTAGATAATCAATTATGTAAACTGATTGCCACGTTATTCACTTTGTACGTTGAAAAACTGAACAGAGTTTTTTTTTTTAATACAATGTAATATGTACCTTGCATATTGAAAGAGTAACAATAAAACGTAACAGCATGAATTCTACTGTGTAGTTTATTTTATATTAAAACATTTAAAAATACAATATTTTTCTTTATGAAATTGAAAAATTTTTACATGAGAACAAACGCGACATTATTGAAAAAAGTAAAAATTAAAATATATAAAAGCAACATTTAAACTGGTAAAGCAGTCACTACCGGTCTATATAAAATAAAAATCAAACAAAAATTCCTTTTTATCTATCGCGAATTTTATTAATTTGTTTATTTTCTTGAATAATAAAACAACATTCTGAACTATTTCAACCCTTCAGAGATTTACTTATATATGAATATTTTTCGCTTATTTATATTTATTCACTGTATGAGCTTAACGTTGTTGATAAAAAGTGTTTGCAAATATTTGCAAAGCATAGAAATAAATTACAATTTAAAAAATTAATTAATAATTTTTTATTACATAAATTTATTAAACTTGAAATAATATAAACAGTAAAGTTTGTCTTAATTGGTTTATATTTTTAAAATTTATCAGAATATAGAACAAATAGATTACGCAATAAAATAAAAAATAAATCAAAATGTGTGTTTGTTAAACGTGATTATACGTTTGTTAATTAATTTAATTAAAAATATCTAGAAGTCAACAACACTCCATGCAAATTTGTACATTTGACATATTTTTTCAGCAAAAAATAAAAACCACTTTGCTTGCCAAGTGAATATAATTAATTAAAATCTATGTAAGTTTTACTGAAAAGCTTATAATATATTAAAATTTGGTAAAGCAGCGATTTTATAATAAGTTAAATTATTATCATCTTAAAACGTTTTTATTTATTTAGAAGACAAAGAAAAAAAAGAAAATTTTGGTTTTAAATTAAATTAAATTAAATTTGTAATTTTTTATTTATTTAAAGTGCAGGTGCTGATACTCTTTATATTTTTATTTATTTATTTTTGCAAAACATTTGCAAATTATGATAGTGCAGTGTTTCTTCAGTACATGAGCTGAATTTTATTATAAAAGATAAAAATAAAACTTCACAAAATAAGTAAAATTCTGTTTACTTTGTGATGTTAATTACGGTGACACTGAGCCCGGTGCTAAATTGGTAAATTAAAGTTTATTTTGACAACTTTTGAGCAGAGAAAATTAAATATTTTTTTTATTTACTTTAATTTAACTGGACATTTGTTATACCCTAGATTACATGCAACTGACGTCTAATGGGTGGCAAAGTAGGTGCTTACCAAATATTTTGGTTGACTGTCTACAATTATATTTCACATGGAAAAAATAATTGGTAAATTATTAAATAATGTATATGTATCTAAAGAGAAATTTGTTTCATTTCATTTTGTAAAAAGAATTTATGGAAATTTTTTTTTTTTGTATGAAACGTTTGTACAATTATAAGAAGAATTATAAAACTAACAGAAATAACGTTTGAAATTGGTATTTAAATCCGAAAATGTAAATTTAAAAAATAAATAAACCAAAAAAAGAAACTAAAAGCGTAGAAGTGAAATGAATCATATAAACGCGTGCACATGTCACGTATGCCAATTTAAAGGACTTTTTTCGTTCTGTTTGTGTTTTTTTTTTTCATTTATTCATTTTTTTGCGTTTTAACTCTTTTATTTATGTAGTTTTGTCATTGCCGTTTTTTTTACAGCAAGCTGAGCGAACAAGCGCCAGGTGTTTTCCGAAATGCGAACTCATTTTTAAAGGTCCAAGTCATATCTGCGAGACACATATTCGCGGAATATTTTAATTTATTCGATAACAAAATACCGCACATACATACATATCATAAATAAATATTTATTTTTATATTCAACGAATAAATTTTGTGTACTTAATATAAGCATAAAAATATGTAAAAATAAATAAATGTATGTATGTATATGAATTGTTTATGTGATGCTGCTGCAGATGGTGTAGTTCTGATGAAATCGAAAATATGATTTTTATTTATCGAAATAAAATGTGAAAATAATTATTTTGTTTACATTTTTTATTTATTTATTTTATTATATTTTTCTTAACCACATATTGAGGCAGGCTAAACCGAATGCACCTTGCGTTTGGTTTTTGTATTTCTGTTTTATCCTCAATCTTCTTTCGTTATAATATATATATTATAATCGTGCACGCTACAGTAATATGCAATACGTTGAACTTTTATTCTATGTCAAAATTCATTTTACAGCATCTTTTGTTATTATTTTTATTCGCGCTGTTGGCCGAGTTAAATCTGTAGAAAATATATACAAGACACAAAATATTAAATCGAAACGAAGAAACATTAAATATTTTATTATTTTTTTTATATACGATTTTGTTTTGTTATTAACATGTGTTTCGTTTAGTTTTGTATATTTCAGATGTAAAAATTGAGAGCAAAGTGCAATATAGCGCGACCACCTGTCGTATATTTTTTTATACTTATTGAAGGTGTGTTTGTGCTTGGGCTAGACAGAAGATGTGATGCTGGAAGGCTGCTTGTAGCTGGTGTTTTTTTGTATTTATTTTTGTTTTATTTACCTTTTCCTTAAAAAAAATTGTTTATGTTTTCCATATTGCAGTCAAAAACACAAGTTTTTCATATAATACATAATTTATATTTATTTTTTAGAAAACGTTATTGCAAATTGTTGTTTTGTAGAAAATTCCATGAAAAAATATTGTTTCTAATTGGTATTTTGTTGATGGAATAATTTATATTCAAATGGAATTATTCATTAAATTAGTACCAAATAAATATGAATACAATGATTTATTTATAATATTCGTTTAAATTATTAATATTTAATGTGAGTTTAACATTTGGTAAATTTTTTTATTATTATAATCATTATTATTATAGAGAAATGGTGACTTATTGTGAATAAAAGGCAATAAACAAACATTAAAAAGTTAATAAAACTTTATCAATATAAAAAAAAAAATGTAATAACAGTAATAACGCGTGCCTAGTATTAATAATCATTAATCGTGGTGGTGAAATATTGGAAAGATGTTAAAGTTGTCCCAGTCAATGCACCCACAAGCAACGCATTAATTGTCGGCACTTAAATAAACGAAGAAAAAACATGAAGACGACCAACACTAGAATATTAATAAATTTATGTAACCGTGCACACAAAAGAATAACATTAAGACATATGTTATTTAGGTCGTTTACATTGTCACCTTCATTTTTTTCTTCTTTTATTTAGTTTTATTTTTCTTTATTTTATTATTATTGTTATTATTAAATGTCTTATGTCCTTGTTGTAATGTTATTTAAACTACAAATATAATTATTATTACACAACCCACCCCATTCTTTACCTTACTTAACTTAATTTATAACAAGTATTAAAGTAACATACGGTTAACATTTATAGTAAACAAAAAACAGAAATGAAAGAAATTGTAACGCTCCCTTTGTCGTCTTCAAAGTCCATCATTTTATTAACTCGAGCTTCTTTAACGATCCGCGACAAAAACCACACATGCCTTAGTTCTTCTTAGTTTTACTTTACTCATTATTCTTATAAGTTTCTTTTTCTTTTTTATTATTTATTATTATAAATAAATATTCAAAATAACGTTTCTACCACCTGGTTTGAATGTGCTGTACAAAACCTATTTATTCATTCCTTATCAGAATTTTAAGGGACACTTTTTCTTATTTTATTTTATTTTATTTAACAAAAATTATAACAATAATAATATTAGTAATGAAGTAGATTATTACAATAACAAAAACCTATAGTAAATTTAAAAAAAATACTTCTTAAAGGTCTTACACCCTTAAAAACATGAAACGAATTTTCAAAGAAATAAAAAAAAAACAAATTCCAAAGGAATATAACAATTATAATAAAAGAAAAACCATCTGCCAGTCGGTTACAATTGGAAAAATCGAAAGATATAACGATATAAAATAGACAAAGATAGCAAAATTATACATAATAATAATATTCCCATTTGTATCCTGTTGGTCATTGTTTAATATGGGTAACATCAGGGTTGATTTACTTAAAATATATATATAATATAATTATAATATTCTTATAAGATATGTTGGTGTTTTCACCTTTATTTCTATCTTTAGATTACTTCATTACCATAAATATGCTTAAAACTTACTATTTTGTATAAAGAAAAAAGGAAGAAAATAAAAAAATTAACACGTTGCACCTGACTATAATTAATGTCAAGAAAAAAACTGCTTTAACCACTTGAATGGTGGTTGATTAAAATAATTTATATTTATTATTATGTAGAAAAATTATATCGTTTAAGGTTAAAAAGATCTTTTTAAAAATACTAATTAAAAATAATAACAATAAAAAGCGTTTCTTAGCAATTTTATAACGCCCGTATAAATTAGTTTGTACTTGAGCATTGCACGTACCTTTAGCATTAAATTTTTTTTTATTATATTAACGATATAATATAATAAGAAAGTGCAATGTCTTGCTTGTTTATTTTTATAAAAACGAAAGAAGAATAAAGTGCATGCTGGCAATATAAAGCTCAGTTTTAATTAATGAGTATAAAGAGCAATTAGTTTATTAAATTAAATTAACTACAATGAGTCAGTTTATGTTTGTAATTTTAAGAACCTTACTCTGTATGTTTGTTTAAAAGATAAGCTGAAATTCCTATAGGATGCACATTGTTATGTGACTGATAAATACAAAAAGGCCAGATAATTAGATTAAATTGTAAAAAAATGAAATAATAAACAGACAATTGATTTAAAAAATAAATATTTGATAAAAAAAAATTGAGGAATTTCCTTTTTAATCCCCTTCTGATCATTTTATTGAATAACAACGAAAAACAAAAAAAAAATTTTTTTATTTAAACAAGTACGTGGTATTAATAATCAATAAAAAATCCTCACTAATATTTATAAATTTAAAAAATAAAAACAAATCATAAATTTATATTTATTAAATAAACATAAAAATAAATATTTAAATGCATATCATATTTCGTTATGCTGTGTATACTGTATTATCAAATAAACTCTTCACAACACAGTTAATCCTCTTATTTATGAAATGTTAAATAAACAATCCATTGTGGTAAAAATAAAAAACAAAAACTATTTACGCGTTGCTATTTCGCACAGAAAAAATTTAAATAATAATAAAAAAACGAAAACATAACAAGTAGTTGGAACAAATCAATTGATTTTAATAAATTTCCATTTTATTAATAAAGGATTAATGAATTTTGTTTACCAACATTTGTTTATGTTAAATTTCAATATTCTTTTTTATTAGCTTGTTTACTTGTTTTATGTACTTATTAAACAAGAATTATATAAACAATTAAAAAATAACGAAATGATAAAAAGGGATTTTGTTAAGTTTATTTAATTGTGTGGAACAATAGATGTCATCAAGATGATAAGCTATCGCGGGTATCAACCATCTGTTTCAAATTATTTTGTTGCTTTAATAACTTTTATTTTATTCTTATACTTTTATGTAACAAAAAATTCATTCGTTCGTCTTGAAACTCAATTTAAAAAAATACGTTTAACATGTCATGTACGTTTATAAAACTGAATTAAAATTATTTAACGTAAATTTACTTTAAGAAAAGGACTTATATAAAGAAAGGGGATGGAGTCTTAACGTATTTTCAATATGTGCATATATTTTTTTTTATTATAAAACCGTTGAAATTTTTTTTTTTGTCAAACTGGAGTAACTTTATTTATAATTATTTTATAGTTAGGGTAGCAATAAAAAAGGGCATTAAAATAAATTACCGTTCAAATTAATGTACCTCAATGAAAATATATGAAAAACTTTACAAACATTTTCCTTAATTTAAAAGGAAAAAATATTCAAAAATTAAAAGAAAACATATCTAGAGCAGAATTTCAGTTGATTTTACATTGCTGTTATTGTTTTTATATTTATTATTTGCATAATATTAACGAAAGAAGGAAAATGTAACAAAATATTAAATAGTGGTATTATGAGAAAAGAAAAATATTACGATAAAAACAATGAAACGTGGTATCGTCCTTATACAACAATGAATAAAAGAAATAATAACAGTATGTTGTTATGTAATAACTATTGTAAGTAAAAGCTTAAAGAAAAAAAAACTTATTATGCTGTGAATAGAATGATTTGATGATGGAAGTTAATGTGAAATAAGAAAAAAGCATGGCACGTGCCATTGGCTGCACATTTTATTCAAAACAGAAAATAACAAATAAAAATAAACAATCTTTAAAACTTTAAAGTTTGCTTTTCATTTTAACCATGACCAGTGCTTACACGAAAAGCATTGAGTTTTCATATACAAAAAAAAATTAAAGAAAAGAAATCTGTAAAGATATTTTTTATGTTTGGGGGGTTGGTTGATATTATGTTTATCGCTTTAAGGAAGTCAGTATATTCTGTTTGGTGATCATTCAAAATTCTTTCATAACATGCAATTTCTTGTTGTTTATTCATTTTTTAAAGTTCTTTATGTATATTTCTTTTATCTATTTTTTTTAAATTATTATTATTTATCCAACGCGAAAATATAAATAAATGTTTGAAAATATAAGAAAAATCATAAAACTCATAGTCAACATACGAGTTTTTTTTAGTAGTTTTTTGTCCAATGTACACGTATTTATTTTTTCTTTTAATTTAAGATATTCATATCTGTTTCTCTTGTATGTACATTGAAGCGTAAAAAGGATTCATTTCTATATTTTTAAAGGTAAAAAAATGTTTTTTCTTGTTTGTTTTCGAAGAGAATTTTTATTTCTTGTTTTATATTTATGTTTTTTTTTTTTTTATAAATTGCCCTATTTTCATTTTGTTTAATCATTCCTCAATATACAAGCTCGTTTTTCTTTTAATTTAATTTCGTTAAATATACTAGCAGTACGATCACGTTTTTCATGAAAAAGATTTTCTATTTATTATATGAATAAACTATTATTACTTAACTCATTTTTTTTTAATATTATTATTTTTGGCTTGCACTTTTCATTTATTTGCAAATCATAAAGATGATTTGTAAAGCGAAGAGGTAAAATCGGATTATATATTTATTATTTTATTTTGTTTAAAATTAAAAAAAGAAAAAAAAATCAACAGTTATATTCTTTCGTTTTTATAGCTAGACTAGTAGTCTGTAGTCTGCTTATTCTAATCCTTAAAAAAAAAAGATTTGTTGAAAAAGCTCATTCCCACTTAGAAAATAAAATATGAAAAACAAAATGCAGTAAAAAATTATTACTTAAATATAAATCTACAGTTTTCTTTTACATTTATAAAAAAAATATATTATTCTGACATGATCCTTTAAATACCCAACTAACTGGTATAAAACTATAAAAAACAACGACTCTGTATACCTTATAGCATTAGTATAGTGAATTAAATGTACGGCGCAATATTACATAAGATCAGTGGCGACATTGGGCACGTACCAACCAGCCAACCAAATAATGATAGTAAATATAAAAATCAAAATCATAGTACAGAAAAAAAATGAACGAAATTACTTCTTTATTTACTTTACCCTCTTAGTAATATTTTGCGACATTAAATCATACAAAGCGAACTATGTACAAAGTCTGAACAAAAAATTAAGGTACGAATCAAAAACTGTTTTAGTAGAAATCAACTGCCGACAGACCAACGTTGATTTTTTTTCTTAAAGTAATATTTCATTTAAGTAAAAGGGAATGGAAGAAGGACACCGAAGCTAATCTTTTGTATTTTCTTTTTAGCTCAGATTTAAGACCTTCAGGCTATGTACTGTAAAAAATATACATATAAAAGACTTTTTATTATTCGTATTTAATTTAACAACAAACAAATCAACCAGTCAAACGATTTATATTATGAAGCTTAGCTAAATAGTTAAAAAAGGGCAAAAAATTGAGGGACCAAAAATTGCCAAACATATTAAAAAGTAAAAGAAAAAAAGAAGTCAAAAAAAAAATTTAAGAGAGTTCGAAGGACCCTTCTTAAAGTCTTGAATAAAATGACGGCTGCTGCTATCAAGAAAAGTCTCCTTACCTTTTTCTGTTTACGCAAAGAAGGTACCTACTAACGATTAATTTCAAAAATAAAAAAAAAAACTTATGATGAAAAACAAGCAGCCAAATACCAGGTGTGATTTTTTTGTCGCTTTGATTTAAGATTTAATATTTTTTTATAAAGCTAACGTAATTTATAATAATCAAGTATTTTATTTATTTTTAAAAATGTTTTTTTTATTATTTATTTTTGGCTGTGTGCCCTGTTTGTTTTTTTTTTTCAAATGATATTTTCTACAAGCATTAAAAAAAAAACAAATAATAATAAAGAAACCGTAATCGGAAATATGATTTACAATTTATTTTTTTAACCTTAATACCTTAATACATAATACAATAACGAATAAACAATTGTCACATTATTAATTATATTCAGTTGCGGTGTGCAATTTATATTTTTTATATGCTCATATTAAATTTTTTTACAACTTTTAAGATAACGTTACTTAGTTATCATAAATCAAATCGTTACACCTATCATTATTTTTTTTCTTCTCATTATTTATTTTTTAAATAAAAATTACCTAACTAAAAGACGTTAAAGTTTTCTTTTTTAAAATGCAATGTCATTAAATAAGAAAAGGAACAGAAAATTAAAGCATTTTATTAAAATGATTTTTTTTGCTTAAATGCAAATCAATTAATGATTGAGGGTTGACAGTTGATTATTAATAAATAAAATTAGTCTCATATTCAAATGTAATCAAAATAAAATAACAATAATAAAAAAAAGGGTAATTTTAATGAGATATTATAGATTGCATAAGATCACACATTTAAATCACATTAATTTTCTTTATTAATAAATTTGTCATGTATTTTTACTTCCTGCTTGACGTTATTGCAATCATAATGCAATGCATCTAGACGTATCCTTTTTTTTATAAATAAATAAATTATAAGTTGAAGGATGATTATTCATTTTTATTCCATTAGAATGAATATGTGTATTAACAATTTTAAAAGGATTGGCTTTCCAGCAAACATTTACATTACTGGTCTTTTAATGAAATGCACCCTTGTTCGCTTTCTTTCTAGAATCTAGATCTTCTCACATATAAACCAAGTACTATAATTTCTACATAAACATTACACTGCATTAAATTATATAATGGGAAACAAGATGATGTATTATTAATAAGAAAATCCAAACCATATACTATCAATGTAGAAAACTAAAAAAAAAATTTAAATTGAGTGAAAAAGAAAAAGTGTCATAGTGTCCCTTGGGTGTCTTGGAAGCTTGCCGACATAAATCGTATTTCTCAAACAGAATTATGCTTAATAAAAAAAAGTAAAAGACTTTTCTTTTTTTTTTTTAACATCCTACCTTACTTCCTAACAATTGTTAGCCAAAAAGCAAAAAAAAGGAAGAGCTCATACCTTTACAGTTTTACTAAAATAGATATAGAGTACGAACTTAAAAAATTGTGAACAAAAAGAAAATAGAAGAAATTTTAGAGCTTAAGATATAAAAAAAAATAAGAACAGATGATAGTTGAACGAAAATTAATAGAATATATATATTTTTATATAATATAATATATATTTGTGGTTAACTTTGCTTTCTTTAACTGTTATATCAACTTTAAAAATATTGTTCATAACTAATAGTTTTTACAACCCGTTTCATAATGTTAACTTTAACATCCTTGTTGGTATATTAAAAAGACAGGATTTTCTATTATATTAGTGTGACTGGAGTATAAAACCCTTCATCATCATCATCATCATCATCTATTCACAAATTACAAACTACATGGGGAATAAATCAGTTTCTGTTATAAGGATACATTCGTAAAATGATGGGGTTAAAGTTAGAATAAATGACAAGAATTGGTTTTTCTTTTGTGAATACCACTACGTTGTCTATATTTATGGATGAAAATATAAAGAAAATAAAATAAAAATTATGTTGTCTTGATTGTTTCGTTAAACTTTATCGTCTCGACGTTATATTGTTCTTCGATATTCTTTGTAATACAGTTTATATATATATATATATTTTTCTTTGGCAATCTATATAACTGAGTTAGTGTATCGCGTTTAAGGACGTGACATGAATTGTGAAACCAAACAGAAAAATTATATGACGCTGATGATGATGATGATGAAAATTAATTATCTGTACATATATATATATGGATACAACGATAGATAGAAAAAAAATGTAATAAATAATAATAATTATAAATTTTCTTTTGTTAAAAATGTGGAAAAATGAGTTTAATTTAAAAAATAATAATAATAAAATAACTCCCATGCGGTCAAAAATTATATAGCCTTAACAAAACAGTAAACCAAAGTATATTTAATTTAAAAACTAATTTCCATTTTTTAATGACAAACGGACAAAGTAGCTAAATTTTTTTATTATTTTTTTTCATGTATATTTTGCAGTCACATTTTTCATTTTCCAATGTAAATTATTAAATATTTTTATATTTTATTCGAAAAATACAAAAAAAAATCTATGTATTATTATTATTATTCATTGGTTCTTAAGAAAAAAAAAAAACAAGAAGTAAATTAAGCAAAAGTTATCTTAAACCCTAAATTCAAATAAAAGGCAACAAGAGAAAAAAAACTCATTCTGACAAAGCCCATAACAATTGAAAACATAACCGTATAAATTTTTTCTTTAATTTCGATAGGCATCCATGAGCAATAACACAAATAAAGAAAAAAATAAAAAAGAGAAAAACAAGATTCTTTAAAGATATTCAGCTGGAAATTTTTTATGTTAAAAATTATCCCCCCGAATAAACACCCCAGACTTTAAGATCTTGTCTGACCCGGTTTTGATAATATGCCATTTTTGTTCCTTTATTTTGTATTTTTGTCATTTAAAAACCCTCTTTTAGCAACGTAATGTTAGTTATTCGAGTTCATTTGGAAAGAAGAATTGTCGTTAACAACATAAAAATACATTATTTTGTGTCAAAATGATTTTTAGTTTTCTACAGTTCATGACTATGACAATGATAGCGATATTTTCCAAGGAGACACATTACAAATCAGTTAATACAGAGAGAATCTTCTATGTATTACATTAATAATATTTTTTTTTATTATTATTATAAACAGCTGCAATTATATTGGATATTTTTCTTTCCTTTTAATTTTAATTTTATTTTATTTTTAATTGTCCTTATTCATTCTGAACACAACACTGGATATATTCTTTAATATAAATACATGGTAACAAATGAAGAAATCATGCCGACCAAATTGTTGCACATAGAAATTAAATTGCAAAGAAGAAACAAAAATATATTGCATCTTTTATTGCAACAAGGGATTTCACATATATCTTTACTTTTTAAAGGACAATATTGTTCTTTGGATAACAATAGTAAAAATGGTGCTGCTAAGAAAAAAAAGGAGCAAAAAAAAATAATTTAAAAGAGAAATAAATGCAAGACAGTGAATTATATGTTGTGTTAGCTTAGACTTTTCTTGAAGAATATAGCCCGTGCGATGTTTAAAGATGTTCAGCAGATGGTTTTTCTTTTATTTTCTTTTTTTTTCTTTACATATTATTACATTTCTTAAGAGAAATGCTTTTTGTATTTACTTAAAATAGTTTTTTTCTTTATTTTTTATTATTTTATTGGCCCATTACTTTCATTAATCTGCAATATACAAATGCATATTTAAAAGTTTCTCTACGAAAATAGTTTATAAAAACTCTAAAATGTTTTGTTTTTCTTATTTTCATTCATTATTATAAAACACCGGTAATTTAAAATTTCCTCATTAGTTTTATTATGTTTTCACTATTATACAAATACATATAGTAAAATAAAAATTATAAAAATTTAGCCAGTGGGATATTTCTATATAAATCAATTATTGGTTGCAATATTATGTATAGTTATATAACTTTCAATTAAAATTTTATAATTAAAAAAAAACAGCATTGGCCTTAGGAATTCGATAGAAAAATGTTTTAACATTTAAATAAAAATCATAATAAAAAATTACTAGAAGTTATTTCAGTTTTATTATTAACAGCATGAGAGCGGATATTTCCCAGTAAAATTGACAAAAAATAAACATTTTTTTCTTAAGTTAATTAGTTAAAACAAAATTATATTATTTATCGCGATTGTCGGTGTCACGTAATTTAGCCTATTTCACCCTGTTGCTTTGGCTATTTTCATACCCATTTTTACCCTCTTATGTTATACGATAATAAAACAGAAAAAATAATAAAAAAAACACTATCAAACGACATTTTATAACCGAATGCTTTTTAATTTGATATCAAGTGACTTTCTCTATGTGTTATTTTTTTAAGTTTTAATTTGACTTTAATAAAAAAATAAAACAGAAATCCATCAAATGAATTAATAATAAAAAAAAATATAAATATAATAAAACATTAACAACCAAACGCCATCAACAACCGGAAGGCGCAACAGTTGCTGAATACACCTGTGCTTGCGTTTCTGTTCACTGTTAATTTGATTGTTTTATTTCGATAAATTAAAAATAAATAATAATAACAAAAAAATATATAAATAAAATTGTTTTAAAACAAAAACTGTTGAAGAATGTTTAAAGTATGAAGGATAAAAATCGCTTAATTGTTAATTATACGTAAGTTTGTAGACGCAAAGTTGAAAAACCTTTAATAAAAGGAAACAACAACAAAAAAAAAGGAAAAAGTTTCTAACGAAATGAAAAAAAGGAATTTATTGTTATTTTCCTTACCTAGACGCGACAGAAAAAAATTTATATGTTATAATGAAAAACGAAAAATAAATAAATTTCAGATGTAAACACGTATTTTGCTATTTTTCTTTACATATACATTGCTATTGTTATTAAAAACAAACATTTTTATATATTTATTTTCGTTAGAATTTGTGGTATAATCTCAACTGTAAATTTTATATAAATCAAGCATTTCATATATAACAAAAATTGCAGAAATGAAAATAATAAAATAAAACCAAAAATAGAGGGGCTACACAAAACCACCCAAAAAAAAGAGCGTAAAGCTCATGCTTTTTAAATTGTTTTTTTTTTCTTTTATATATATATATATATAGAAATACGACCGTTGTTTATATGTATATTGTCATAGGGCCATAAAATAAAAGAAAAGAAATCAACATCTTAAAAATTTCCCATATTTTAAACAATTCACTTTAGTTAGGAAATATATTTAATAGCAATTTTCTCTATGCACAAAGTTTCCATAAAATATTATTAAAATTATTATAAGATATGAAAATAATATAAATGGAAAAAGATTTTATTATAAAATATATATATAGTATGTTATATTAGAAAAAAAAACATGTAATATACATGAGTCCGCAAAAATGTTTACGATTAAGGATTAAAAACGTTTTTATTATATATATATTTCACGACAAATATTACAACACGTATACATACTAGAATATACAAAAAAAAATTATTTTATATATGCTAGATATAATAAAAAATTAAGCATAAAAGGAGGTAAAGGAGATACACATATTTAATATACAAAGAAAAAATATTATTTTCTTAAATATATAATTTTTTTTATTTTATATATTTAAATGTTTGTAAAATAACGAGATGGCATTTATTTCAATAATAATAATAATACTCTTAATATTAATATTCGTAATAATAATAATAATAATCATTTTAAAGTGGTCACCCTATAATAAAGTGTGTATACATAAGAAATAAAAATGAATATTAAAATAAAGCAGATGGTAATGCTATAGGATTTTTGTTTATTAAAAAAAAATTAAGGAAAACGAAAAAATATGAATAATCTTATCTTTTTATTTATATTTTCTTTAAAAAATAAAAATAAGCACGCTAAGGTAAAGGACATTTAACGAAAGAGCAGTGAACTAAGTTCCTTATTTTAATACATAATATATAAACCACTTTGTAGTATTATTTTTAAACACGTAACATAATTTTAATTAAAAATGAAATAAAATACAAATAATAATATTAATGATTATAATAGATAACACAAATATATCCTTCAACAATTTTTTTGTATAAAGAAGTAAACAAACACTAAACTTGAACAGAAGAACGGACAGATGTATTAAAAAAAATTTAAATTTGAGCACGTGTTTCAATAAAAACCTGTTGTTATCCTTTATAATAAATAAGAATTAAAATTTTACTTTCATTGAATAAATTAAATTATAATATAATAAAAAGAGAAAATCACAAATAGCAACGAAATAATATATTAAAATTATCAAATACAAAAGAAAAAACCCATACCGCCCTTGTATTATTTATTTATTACTTGTAAAAGTTACTTAGATTTATAACCAGCTCATCAGATGATACATTTTTATTCTATGTCCTTTTAAATTCTATAAATGTGTTAAAGAATAAAAAACATATTCAAAACTATAAGGGATATAAGGTACTTATATAATAAGAAATATAATACACATAAGTAATTTTGAATCGCGAAATGAATTTCCCTTTTGTTAAATTTTATATTCATTGTCATCTGTTTATACAAAGATTGTCGTCTCGCAATTCAATGATTTCAATGCCATGTCGCGACTCAAAACACGTTTCTATTTATTTTATTTTTTTGTTTATTATAATAAATAAATAAAATAATATCATAATAAAACTCGAATATAAATACTTGAATGATTATTATTTTAAATAATAATAATAATAAAATAAATTCATTGTCATTTGAATTATTACTGGAGGAGCTGGAGACCAGGAACGATAAGTTTACGTTAAAGAAATATATAACAGCAAGAAACAAACATATATTAATGGAATTTTATTGTTGAATAAACGCGTGTACACCGTTTATATATATATATATATATATATATATATTCTTAGTTCTCTTGTTGATATTTTTTAGAATTCCTTTAAACAAAATCTATAATATACAATATAATCAACGCGAATGTATATGTAAAAAATTTGTAATAATAATAATAATAATAATAATTATAATGAAAATCGCAAAGGGGTGTCTCTATTATTTAAATATTTCTGTAAAATTTAAATGTCTCTGCATGGTTAAGCAATAATCATTTCAAGCGATTATATTTCGATATAAAGTTTTATTTTTTTTTAATAATAAAAATATTATTACAATATGAAATTTATTGTCGCTTTGTTTTGTTTAAAAATTTATTTATTTGTCAACAATATTATTGTGGTGAATTTCTACACTTAGCACCTTGTCATATGTGTAGCTTTAACGCCAAATTATAAAAAGTGAATCAGGAATTTTTGTTTTTTTTTTTTAATAAAAAAAGGATACAATATTATTTATTTATTTTTCCATGCGAATTGAAATATCATATTGTTCAAAAAGACAAAAAAAAAAAGAAAAAACAAGGATAATAATAACGTAATAACGATTCGGTACAATAATTTTAAACGAAATAATTTTTTTTTTTAAACAATTAACACCCAAAGCACACATGATACAGGCTGTTGCAGTTATTACAATTTTTTTTCTGTTTATTAATAATATTTGACTGTTAAAGCAGATATTATTTAGTTTTTCAAAAGTTATTTTTTAAAGGCAAATCTATAAAAAATATTAACTTGGGAATTGAAATTAAAATATAAAAAGTTTATAATTTTTTTTTTAACTAAATGGGAAACAAAGCTTTACTCAATATTTTATTATTTCATTATTTAACTCTTTTTTTACTTCGTTTTTTTTTTATTATTTTGGTATGAAAACAATAACAATAATAATAACTTTACTCGGTAAATGCATTCGGCTATATCAATAAAATCAAACAATAACAAGGTTTAAATGGTGCGCAATTAACCACCCATTCATCACCCATTTTCGTATATAAATAACAAGAAAAGCTATAATACTTGACTTTTTAACTATAATATTTCCCATAATACATCTCTCACATGCTTACTTCACTGAAAAATACTAAACAAAAAGTAAAAGAATAAAATAAAAAAATAAAAATAGAATGAAGGGAACTGAATAACAAAAAAATAAAAATCAAGAGAAATATTTCGACAGAAATGAAATAAATGTTGTGGGTTGTTCGGAATAAAAATTGTATACATAGCAGTAATATGCGAACAAAACTTTTCCCTACATATATATAAGCTTTTAAAGTATTTCTCTCAGAATATATCCATTTATACTCTAGAATAAAAAAATAATAAATAAAACTAAAAACTTTCTTTTTTTTTATTTCTATTGCTTTGATTCAATGCTGTGTGCCGCCACATTATTTCTACATTATATGTATTTGGCATTTATTTATTTTAAAAGTCGTCATCTTACTCAGTCTCAGTTCTATCATCAATTCGATTTTTTTTTTGTTACGAAAAATTAAGGATAAATACTGTGTGTGTGTACTAGCTTCAGCAACCACATGCATTTTGCTGGACCACAAGTTTGTACTTTATTTATTTTTTAGTGGCGCGGGTTTAGTATTATATATTTACTTATTTTTATTAAAGTTTTCTTTTTGAATTTGGGTGCTTTTTTTACTGTAAAATACTACTGTATTCTATTTGAACTTTATTGTTTTTGTTTTTATATAATTTTTTTCTTTTTTTATTATTTTTATTGTTAACCGAAGCATTTCCAACATTTGGCGAGGAAGAAAAGAACTTATATTTACAGGAGTAAAGAAATAAAATAAAAATTGGGTGAGTTTAAATCTTTTGGCAATCGTATTTATGCTTTTCATTCAATATATTATGTTGTTTGTCCCCAGAATATAACTATATGTGTGTTTACGGTTAAGGCAATTGGTTTAAAATCCTTTAAAAAAAAGGATTTTAGTAAAAACAAAAAATAAACATGAAAAATGGTAAAAGTCCATAGCTATGTTTACACAATATTGTAACATATGTTATCATATGTTTTTTTTTTTTTGCTTTCTCTTTTTCCTTATTTTTTTTTCTTCTTATCTTATTACATTTTCTTTTTTTTTCCTTTTAAACACAATAAAAAATATGAATATTCGATTTTCTTCGTATTTATGTTTTATTAGATTTTTGTAATCCTTAATATTATTTAAGTTAAGTAGTTATTTAAAGAAAATACCTACTAAAAATGCTATAATATTATAATGGAATTAATGACTTTATAGCACGTGTAAGTGTTTTATTATGCTTAATTTTCTTTATTTTACCTTAAAAGATTCTGTTTCAGTTGATGCAGTCATAATACTATAAAACAGCAAACACGTTTTTTTGCTGTTAAATGTTCAAAACGTGAATTTTTACTCATTTTATTTATATTAATGATTAAAAGCTAAAAGCATATTTGGTGTCATGTAATTAACATTTACTATGTAAACTTAAAATTATTAATTTTTGTTTTTATATTTTAACAAGAAAAATGCCAATATCAACAAAATTATGTAGGAATATTTGCAAAATTTTTTGTATAGTTTTTTATCATTGTTATTCACTCTTTATACAAAATTTATTAATTACATGTTTATATTTTCCAAAAATAGAGTCATTATTATTATAAAACATAATTTTTTAAAAAAAAAATTTTAAAGTAGAATTTTCCTATGAACCTATTGCTATTTTTATGATAAACATCAAATTGTGTCACTTCAACAAATCCACAAAATAAACATTTATGCTATTTACCATCGTTACATGTTAGTTTAGTTAGTAAAAAATAAAAATAAAAAAATTATAATACAAAAAATGTCCAAACCATATTAAAATGTAAATGTTATAATTTTAGGAGTTTTTTGCGGCTTTAAAATATGGTTTGAGCTGACATAATTCTATATTCTACATATTTGCTAACAATAATATCAGTCAGTAGAAAAAAACAAAAAATAAAACTGACACAATGTACATGAATATTCTATGCATACAAACATATTTAACTGTTGATGATGTATATAATTTTTTTTTATAGAACCATTGGGGATATTCCTGTCGAATCATTTATGTGAAAAGTTTAATTTTTTATTTGTTTCTGTGTAGTTTTTATTTTTTTATTATTAAAGTTGTTGACTTTTCAACAATTTTATTTTTTCACCTTTTAATATATATACATATATATATATACTTCACTGCATTAAAGGTGACTGTGGTAATTATGGATAACATAACAGCTTTATTATTATTATAATAATAATTATTATTATTATATTAAACAAAATAAATGATGTATGAATTTTTATTAAACACCTACGCAAAATGCGTTAAAGATAAACAAAAAATTAACCACCGAGGAGACATTATTTTATGTTTACTTTTAAAGATAAAGAGACAATTTTTTATTTGCTCAAAATTAAATGGTAATATACATATATACTTTTTTTTAGTAAAAATTTAAAATCGATTAGTAAATTTCTATAAACATATTTATTTAAAGAGGCGGAAAGACGGTTACGTAATGTCAACACAACCATCTGCTTTAATTACAGAAATGACAAAACAAAAAAAAAATAACAATTTTGATTGCGAAAACTGCATTAGAAAAAAAAATGTAAAAGAAATTAATTTAACTGAAATTCACGATAATAGGTAATGAGGCGCATCTAGGCCAGTTGTTGACAATTTTAATTATATAAGCTATTAATAGAAAATGATAAAAAACCTGATAAGTATAATTTAATTACAGAAAAAGAGGCAAATGTTGTCTGCATTTAGAGACAGTTGGACAACGACATTCTTAATTTAAAGAATTCAATAAATTGATAAGAATTTAATGTTTATCTAATAAACTAATTAATAAATAAATACATAAAAGGCACTTACCAACTAAACAACAGTTTAACAGAGTACAAGAATGTTCACGTAACATTTTTGGGTTTTTCGATACGCAAGATACACGATCTAATAAATAGTCAATATAATCAAAGGCGGTTACAGCATTCATATTCCAGCCAAGTGTCGATAATATACAAGCCTCCATACCCTGTAAATAAAAGATTTTTATTATATTACCTTTAATAATATTATATTTTGGTAATTAAGGTTTAACGAATTATAAATTTAGATTTTGTTTGAAGTGAAGCAATGACAGAAGTGTAAAACGCAAAAGGGTTTTTATTAGCACTTTTGGCAAATTTTATTCATTATTTGTTTTCCTTTTGCCTTTTTTTTCTGTTTTGAGTCCCATAATGATATTTATTATGGGAAACTAATTTGCTTTTATTACATATTAAATAATACCATGTAACATAGTATAAACTACATAATAAAATATAAACAAATTTTCATAATTATAATCTGTTATTATATTACATTGCGTGCCATTTATTTTAATGCCTTTTACTCTATTTTTGCTTAATTTCTTTTTTATTATTATATTTTTTTTTGTTTTTGCTATTTTTGCGCTTTGTTTAATTATGTTTGTAGTTATGTAATTAAAAATAAATTTTAAACACTATATATGCGTTTGTGGTAATTAAAATTTATATATTCAATATAATTATAATGTAAAATTATGTAAAACAAAGGATATAGTGTTTAAAAGATGATACACATGAGAATACATATTATATTTATATGTTTTAAATTAATATAAAAAAGCTCACCAGTCATAATAAATTTTATCTTATTAACATATATAGCACGAGCTTCTTATAAATTGTGTATTATTTAATTTAACTTTTATTAGTATTGGTTGACTGGGTAGGTGCATTTTAAATTTCATTTTGTTTTCCTGATAATAATAATATTAATAAATACAAATTTAAAGGTACAAGGTGATAAAACTTATGATTACTTATGTTGATATTGTGGCGCATGTCTATTTTTTTCTTCATTGAATAAATTACATGCACTCTGAATCATGAAAATATAAGTAAATAGTGATAATTCTTCTGTTTTCTCTTTTAAAATTTTTATAAATATTAATGAACTAGGAAGGAAGGAAGAATAACTTTTTAAATCGACCATAAAGCGTGTGAAAAAAATTACGTCATTATTTAAAAGACTGAGTATAAAAGCAACATCAACAACAGAAGAACAGTAGTAACAGCAACAATTATCCTTTTAATTAAGAAAAATAAAAAATAGTTATTATTTTAAAAAGAGGTTATTTCTATGTTATTTAATACTTGTATAGAAAGTTATGATGGGTTCGTTTAAGGCTATTTAAAAAAATTTCCTTTTCTTTATTAATTTAGGGTTAGTTGAGAAAATATTTACAAAAATTAACAAACAACATAAAAGATGCATCTTTTTCAATTGAATTAAATAGATTAGTAGGTCGTATTTTGCCTGGACCCAAAAACATTATTTATTAATTTATTTATTTTATAATTTTTGCAGTTAAAAAATAAACAATCCTAAAATGGAAAATGATGAGAAGAAATCAGTCACACATAATATGCACAATATTTGTATGCTGTTTTCGTAATGTTTATGCTGCAACACTTTAACCGGCCTATTTAGGCAAAAATAAATATTAAATTGAAGAGATGAAGGAAAAAAAGGGTGAATGCAATTATAAGGGCCAAAAATGGGTTTACATTATTACCAACAAACAAATAAAACATAAAATATTATTTAATATATTATATGTTATGTTAAGGAATTATATTTTTTAATGAATTCAAAAAAAAATAATAATAAGAAAAGAAAACATTTTAAATGCAAAATATGGGATCAAAAATATAAATAAAAATAATTTCTTTTAATAGATGTTAAGTTATTTTATGTCAAGTTAAGTCAGTTTGTTAGTTAGTTAGTTAGCTAGTTTATTAGTTAGTTAAGCAAGTTTGTTAGTTATGGGATGTGTTGTTAATGGGGAGAGAAAGTGTCAAACAAAATATTATCACAGCATGTCACTTTTATGAGTTAACTTGAACAGATCTAACACAAAACACAAAATATATATATATATATATTTTAATAATAAATAATGAATTAAATTATATTTAGAACAACAAAACAACAGAATTTTATCCATGGAGGGTGGTGGCAAATAGTTTCTTTACTAAAAAAAAATATGAAGTGAGAACAAAACAAATCGTGTGAAATTTGAATGACAATTGTTTGAAATCTAAATATTATAATTAACTATTTAATATTATATTTGAAATTAGCACATAGTATTGTTAATTATATAATAAAGCTAATACAAAGCCACCCTTAAACATATTTTAATTTTTCATTTTTGCCTTCTTTTCTTTATAATTTCAAGCAAAATATATTTTTTTTTGTTTTAAACAATCAATTGTCAAACATAAATAATGAACTAAGAATAAGAAGTAAAAACATTAAGCTCGAAGAGAGAGGCAAAAAAAAAAATATGCGGCTACGATAAACAAACAATAGTAAAATTGAAATTCATATTTTTTTTTTACCAAAAATATAAAAATTACTTCAATATGTTCGCTTTTTTTACACTTAAAATATTACGAACAATAAAAATTATATGGTTCTATTCAATAAATTCCTTTATTTTATTTTTGCTTTTTGCCTTTAGTAATATTTTTGTCTTCTTGGTAGAAGACAAAACAATAGACAAAAAATAAAACCATTTATTGCAGCCCCATAAAAGACACATTAACGATAATAACATGGTATTTTTGGGGATTTTTAAATGCTGCTTTAATTTCTTGACTTGACAATTTTCTTTTTCTGTTTGTCTTTTCATTGTCATTATAAGAAGTAATCACAATTCTTGATCATTTAACAATTTTTTATTTTGTTTTGATTATTTTAAATGAAATTTTCTCTTATTTTTATCTTTCACATAAAAAAAAGTTATATTTTTATTTTTAACCTTTAAGCTAGCTGTAAAAGTGTTAAAGAAATTTAACAAAATTTTTATTATTATGTGTTTAATGTTTAAAAAAGATATTGTATAGAAAACTTTAGCATCGTCCTTTTATATTTGCTTTAAGTATGTGAAAAACGGGTACAAATTATATAAAAATAAAATCTATCAACTTTCTTTATAATGAACAAGAAATTCTATTTTTAATGATTGCACAAGTATATTCTAGTTGTATTCATCTTTGTTTTTTCTCCCTATTATTTCTCAGGATACTCATGTTTTTCTTGTTTTTATGTTACGTAATTTTCGTAATATTTGTTTATTTTTATAAAAAGAAATTTTTTCGCAAAATAATTTTCTCACAAAATCTACTCTTAAAATTCAATTTGATTTTCTTTACTTTTATTTATTATCTCGTTTCGATGTTAAAAGTACTTTGTTTGTTTATAATTTGAAAAATTTTCCATGTTTATTGTTTTTATTTGGGATGGGAAAATATTTGACTGTTACGAGTAAATTTGTATTCTACGGGACGGTTACAAATCATAACAGGACAGTACAGAACAATAAGATGTAAATATTTATTACACTGAAATAAAGATGAATGCACAAAAGGCAACCGAAAACAATCATGGCAAAAGGTCAAGCATTGACGCAGTTTCATAATATTTAGATTTTTTTCCCTTTTAATCTAATTAAAACGGAAAAAAATTCTATGATGCATCTCTGATTAGATGAAGTGTCCTGTATTATGACTTATTATTATTATTTTTTATTTTCCCAGTCATATAAATTTTTTATATATTAATTCAAGTAAAATATTATAGAAAGCAATACATATTAAGGAAAAAAAAGGTACAGGAATTATAGTTACGGTGAAATAATTTACTTGATCCCTTTTTATTTATTTTATTTTTGTTCTATTATCCTTGTGTATTTTCAACAAAAAACAACTTCTCAAAAAAAAGTTTAAAAATGCTTATAGGTGAGGTTCTGAAGAGAAAAAAAAAATTGAAGCGACTACTATATAAATTTTTGGGTTTATATTAGCAAAAAATAAAAAGAAGAGCAAAAAATATAGAAAAAAAAACATTACAATGGATACGTACATATTTTTGGCAAGCAAAAAAAAAAAAAAATAATAATTCATTGAACAGTTAATAATAAGCAATAACCGATATGTTAAAGTATATCTAAAACCCATAAGCATAAAAGGTATTAAATGACCTGAGGTGATTTTTATTCTCTGTCTTGCTTTGCCATTTGCACCCCTTAAAATGATATCTTTTCTATAGAATTGACACAGGTAGATAAATCTTTTTATTTTTTTTTTCATTCTTCTTGCATTATTGGTTTATTGTTAAGTATTAACCAAAAAAAAAAAATTATTACTAGTTATCTTGTTTGTCCTTTTTTATTTTATAAATTTTTCTTGATATGAGCGTGTTGCTCAGCTTATTGATTTTCGTTTTATTTTTTTTATGATAAATCTATGCTTTTAAAGAAAATTTACCTTATTTGTCTTTATTTTATCACTACGATATATGCGGCAAAAAAAATTTCAAATATTCTTTTTGACACTTTAGCTTAGACTATGCATTCGTTGTTCTTCTGAGTTTCAAAATAATAATTTCACTTTCTTTTCTTCTTTAACTTTTTCATGAGAATTTTAAAGAAGGATTATTATGTTCCATATTTTATTTTTAAATAACTTTTTTTTTCTCAAAAATGTTCATGTGCAAAATGATCATAACGTAAAAATAATGTGTGTTCACAACTATAATGTAATATGGTACGTGATAATATTCCATTACATTTTACAATTATATTATGTCTTATGTTCCTAAGAACGTGTGAATTATTTTTTATCCTGAAAATATCTCTTATATGGTTTCTTTGAACGTTTTATTTTCGGTAATGAATAGCAGGAATGTGTATATTTAATAAATTAATACAATTGTAGGTGGTCTAGTTATTATCATTAAATTATTATTTTAATTTCAATAAGACACGCATTGTGTACATTTCGCTAAATTCTTATGATTTTTTATTTAAAAATAAAACAAAATAATATAAATAATAAAATAGGGGCTAAGTGTTTTCCGTTCTTAATTATAATGATTAAATTAAATATTCATATTCTTTATTTATATTAATTATTATTGTTTTAATTATCATTCAGTTAAATACTCTTTTATTCTTTAATATTTAATTATTATTATTATCTGGTTTGCAATAAAATTTATTAGATAATAAAGAAAAGACAAAAAGAAGAATAAAGTAATAAAAATTATATTAACGAAAAATAAAATGCAATAAAACTACCACTTCCGATCTTTGTCTGGTGACAAAAAAAAAAAACCCAAAAAAACATAAACAATTACAAGACAATCTTGTGGTTTTATAATTAGCTCTGTAAATTGACCATATTAAAAATTTAAACAATGAAATTGTCTTATATAAAAATAAAAATTAATATGAATAGGGCTATTTTGCTTCTTAAGAAAATTTCTTGAAGGGTTGACTTTTTTTGTTCCTTGATGCGATCACTACACCTTAGATCCTGTTCTTCGACTTAATAGTGATCAATCATAAGAAAATTTTGATATCATCTTCCGGTATGATGCTTTTCACGGATACACTAATTATATATATAATTCTATATTATTTAAAATTTTTACTAACCTTTAATTGTTCAGACGTTATAGCATTATCATTATAGGCGATAAGAATACTATTACTAAAGCTATGACATTGTCTTATTTTTGAGGCTATAATTAAACAGGAGCTCCCTAATAACTGTAATAATCTCTTTGGTATCATCCGCATGCTTAAAAATCGATCAAAATAATTGATAGCCAATGGAAATACTTGATCTTCACATTTTTGCTCGTCGCAGACCTAATAGAAAAAATATATTTTTTCTTTTATTAAATATTTGATTTACTTTTTAAAAACAATCTAATTAATTAATTATTTTATGGCACACACAAACCAAAAAAAAAAAAAATATTATGTACCTCTAACATCCAACTAGTAACAATATTACGCATATACGGTTCCACTTCACTTTGTTTTACAAAATAATCACTTGTTATCATTGTCGATCGCTCCAACAATAATAAATTTGTTATTACACGTGGATCACATCTTATTGTTGGATCAGCCCTTGCAAAATTATAATCCATTTTTGTAATTGTTAAAATTAAGCTTTCACAATAGTGATTTCTTGAAAATTTATTTAAATATATTTAATCCACAAAATTCCACTTTAAAACTAAAATTTTTTTCACAAAAATTTATCGTAATTAAATTTATAAATTTTATTATTTTTTTAATATTACTGATCCTTTAACAATATTTTAAGGCACAACTACACAGTAGAAGATCCTGATAGTATCTGATCTGAACAATGTTTACAAATTTTAAAGTTTATTTTTATTTTCCTGTAGTCCATGCTTTTCAAAAATAAACCGGCAAAGCATTGTTATACCGTGTATTGGTATGTGGTAGGCTTATTTAAGTTTTTAAATGACTTAAATGAGGGACATATAGGCAGGCAAAAATAAATACAAGCGTTTTATCGTATTTACACATAATACTTTTATTTTGGTGGTGTGAGTGATCGTCTTTAATAATTTATTTTTATTTTTATTGAAATTAAAAGGTAGCACATGCTGTATACGTAATATATGTGATCAACCTATCTCGCTTTCGCTATCAGCAAGCAGATGTAGAACGAAACGAATTATTTTCAATAAGACGATAATATAGCAGCAAGTATACAAGAATATATATTTTTACCTTAAGAAATAAGAAAAAATAAAATAAAAAATCCAACATAAACGTGACCACGTTATATATTCTTGATTGTCATTATATTTCATTCATTATTGCATTGCGAATGACATACATAAGCATTTTATATTGCAATTCGCAAATTTAAGCAGCTTTAAGATTTGATTTTCTTAAACTAGCACAAATGCATCTTAGAAGAAGAGAAGTAAACAGGCAAATACTAAAAGAGAGGAGTTAAGATTTTTTTTTTTGATCTTTTATAAAATCTTAGTTTGGGTTGCGCAAAACACCTGGACTACATTATGTCATGAGGCCGTCTAACTCTACCTGACTCATACCTTTTTATAACAAGAATATTTTCGTTAATTGTATTCTTATACAACGACATATAATCAGTCCCCAATTTATAAACTTAAATTAAAACAGGACTAAAATTTTCGAACTTCAATTTCTTAATTCCGTATTTATCTAAGTTTTTAATGTGTAATAACTTTTCTGTTAGGTGTAGTATTATTCTCCCTTTACGTTTTTGAAGAACATAAAAAGAAAAAAAAAAGTAAATCTACATCTGCGCGAATATGTCGCAAACAGCACAATATTTTTTTTTTCTTTTTTGTAAAGTCCAAAGTATAGTAATTTTCTTAACAATTCTTTACAAATTTTGATTTTGTAAAAGCAAAATAAGAAATAATAAAGGAAGAAAAATAATCAAAAATTGATTTTTGTCGCTTTTGTTATTAATTTAAGGAAAAAAAATAAATTCAATTAAAATCAGGGTGATTTTTGTATAAGCACATATTACAACCCCAATAAACTAGTAAATAGTTAGTCTGTAATTTATTTATTAAATAATAGAAAAAAAGTTACTTGAATTATGTACAAGAAAATAAAAAATAGAAACCAAGTCTTAATAGTTCGCATCGCACAAATCAATGTAAATAGAATCTTTATTAAAAAAAAATCAAGGAAAATTGATCGAGTGGGAAAATATTGTTAAATGACTGAAAATATTTCTCATATCAAAAAAGTAATTGAAACTTTTTGACAAATTTTACACATTATCGTTGTCTGTAGATATTTTTTTTTTTGCTAAAGTAAAATAAGTACTTTGGGATAAATAATAATTGTGCAGCTTACGATAGGGTTTTATTTATGATTAAGTAAGAAGCCGTACAAAATTTGTTTTATTTAAATAAACAAAAAATTGTAAAAGTTGCAGTGTGGCATCTTCAAAAAGCTAATTTAAATAACCGAATAATTAAAGAAAGTGAGACGATTCACTCGCATAAAAATTACATTAAGAAAAAAAAAAATTTTGGTACTAAATAAATAAACAATGAGGAATATGATTGTTTGAAGAGAAAAAAAAAGTAGAAGAAATTCAGTAATTTAATCCTTTTCACTACTCACTAGATAAAGTAGAAGTGTAATATTATTAAAGGATGGGTGATACTTCAATGTTCAAGCTAAAATATGCTTAAATTATAATGTGTATGTAACACAAGGATCAAAATTCAACTCACAATATGATTTACGTCAAACATGCAAATGAGTTTAAGCGAAAAAAAAAAGAAAACGAAAAAAATTCAAATCATGATGAGAAATTTCAAAATAAATAAATAATTTAGAAGGATTTTATTAAAGGATGAGTTTTTACAGCATGCATACTTTTTCCTGTATTTTTTTTATTATTTTTATTTTTATTTGGTTATTGTAATCATAACACGCACTTGTAATTATTCCGATTTGTTTTTATTATTATTTTTTTTTTTTTGCCACAAAAAAAGAAAATGTTTTTAAAAAATGCAAATTAAAAATTACGCAACAAATTATTTAAGCAATTTTTTTTTCTCCTTAGTTTTGTTACAGAAAAACCACAAAATTATTATAATAAAAAAATAAATGAAAATAAATAAATAAAAATGCAAATTAAATTAATGGTTTCCCATAAAAGTGTTTACTAAAAAAAAAAGCAAACATACTAGGGAATCACCTCTCTTATCCTTTTTCTTCATTAACAAAAAAAAAATATACTATATAATCTAACCGGTACAAAAAATTGTCTTCATTTGGCTTTTTGCTTTATTTTTTCATTCTTCACTTTGTTAATTTTTAATGAAAAAACATTTTTTTTTATTATTATTATTATTATTTTTATGTTTTTGAATAAAATTGCAGTGTCATTAGTATGAGGTCAACCAAATTATAATAAAATGAACGGTATGTGGTTTTTTTATTTAAAAAATTTAATTTCTTCTTTTTTTTTTTACATTACTTGTCCTGTTAAAATTGGGTTATCGGTGTAGAAATGAAACAAAAAAAAAATATAATTTGGTTAGGATAGAGGTAATGTCCTCAGGGTTGGTCATTCTTAACAACGATGTTCATAGGACAGAGGACAAATTATTATATTTCTCATCTTTTTGCATTTTTAATAATTTAACAAAGGTAAAAAAATAACATAAAAAGAAAACGAAGAAAAACTTCAACCACACAATGGAAAACGCAATGGACTAATTTAAAATTAATTTGTTGTGAACAAACATAACATATTTGCTTTTTTTTTTATTATGTTTTCTATGTAACTAGACTTGTTGGTTTGACCACCACATTACGAATTATTATTATTCATTGTAGTGAGTTAAAAAAATAATTTCTTTTTTCAGTTCATTTTGTCAATGTTTTTGCTCGTTTAATTTTTAATTTATTTAAATTTTTCATTTATTTATTTTTATTATTATTTTGCTTGTTTTGAAGGTCTTTTTAGGTGACAGATGCTTTGTTGCCTCTTTTTATATTGAAAGTAATAATAGTTAAATTAAAATATTATGTGTAAATGGTATTTTGTGTATAGCAAATAAAAGTTTACATTATTATCATAATGAACCGGTTAAAATGTACTAAAAAAAATGTATATATAATTTAAAAAATCAATTTAAAAACTGGTTTATATGTTCTACCAAAAAATAAATACAAAACGATTGTATTTCTGGTATTTGTGATCTATTGATGTCGTTAAAAGTTACTTCCCATAAGCGTCAATTTCAAACGCAAAAATATGTATCTGTTGCTTTTTATCAATAAAATTAATCATGTTTTATATTTAGTCAAATTAAAAACGGAAAATACTTAATCAGAAAATCATAATCTCGATATTATAATAAAATAACGTTTAAGTGGTACAACTACCCACTCAACAGTTAAAACAATAAAAACAAAAATTATTTAATGGACTAACCCCTTATAACCGCATAACATAACAATTTAAAGTTAATTTACTTAAAATTCAATTAATTGTTACATAACACGAAATTCCTTAACTATTCACCATGTATATCGTGCGTAAATTTTTATTATTATTATTTATTTAACCCCACAAAAAAAAAACTAAACTAAACGCACATGAAAACAGAATTAATATGTGTTATTTTTATTAGTTGTGTGTGATCCACAACCTAAAAAAAAACGCATTTACTTTAAATTATGTTGTTTGGTGTCGAGTAATAATATTAATAATAATAATAATAATAATCATATTAATAAAAACGAAACGAGACAAGAGAAGGCGTTTTTATAAAAAATTGTGCGTGTACGAATTTAACTTTGTTGTGACTGAAAAAACTAAAATACTTAACCAAACTACTACTGGCTGCAGATGATCATAATGACGACATCAAACACCCACCCATGGATAACAACAACATGTTGTGTTTGCATCCCTTTAAATATATATATTTATATATTTTACACCATAAAAACATAGCATAAACATAGCACACACATTATAAACGTGACCTACATGCCAAAAATTCAATTTCTGACCAAATGAACATAGAAAAAAAATAGAAGAGAAAAATTAAATGAAAAAAAAAAATTGGTACAAAATATATAGGGCATCCACTATAATGAATTTTGATAGGTGTGGGTGATGAACTGAATGGTGTATGATTTTTTAATTCCATATGAATTGACCTATGCGGGTTAGATTTTCATTTTGTGATTTTTCATTTCTTCGAACTAGTTCACATCACGTTTATATAATGAATAAAATAAAATGAAAAATCTAGATATATATTTTTGTTAAAAAGGGGCACTTGATTGTCTTCTTTATCACAAAAATAACATTTCATTGATGTACCAAATTAAATTTGATTGTTGTTAATGTCAACTATGTAGAAAGAAACATGTACGAGTTTATTGAAAGACCTGTAATTTTCTTTCTTTATTTTTTAATCAATAATTTTCTCATCTAATCATTAATTTTCTAAAAAAAATAATTTTTATTACGTAAAACAATCAAAACTAAAATGTCCAATTATAATTATTTAAAAAAAAAATTATTTTAACACCAGAAATAATCCACCAAACGTTTAAATTAAAATTAAGTCATCAAACCACCCGCACACATTATTATTATTTTATTTTATTTTTAATTGATGGCGCACGGCATTCTACTTATAAATATAAAAGAATAACCGATCTAAATAAAATGAAAACTAAGAGAATTAAGCTGTTGTTAATGATAGTGATTGATTTATTATAAATAAAAAGGCATAAAATGAACAAAATAAAATGAAAAAATCGCGTAATTTAGACAATGATGTGCTTATTGAATAGAAAGTAATTATATATTTTTTGCAGACTGTGGGAATATTTTCTATTTCAATTTTTTTTTCCTTTTTCTTTAATAGAAATTTATTTGCTGTATTTTCCACCATATGTAGATCATAATGATGTGCTAATAAAATAAGGAAAATTATTTTTTATAACAAAAATCTATCAGGTAATAAAAAATAAAAATTAATCTATGCATAATTATTTATAATTTTTCCCTGACATTAATTTACACATAATACCTGTGTATTTCCCTATACAATTTTCATGTTTATTTGATTACCATAAATGACACACAGTTAATATTATTTGACCACACTATAAAGTAGTAATATTACCTTAACTTTTTAGATGCAGTACAAAGAAAAAAATTGAAGAATTTGTCACGCGCGGTTTTATTTTATGCGTTTTTATTACCTAACAACAAAAAAATATGTAATTGTAAATTGTATATATGTCAAAATTATCATACCATATTTATGCAAGAAATAAAAATTGTCACATAATTACACAAATAAAAAAGTTTTACGTGTGAATTTATTTTATTTTATTTAATTTGTATTTTTTTTTTTACCCTAATTGGTAAATATTGTAGTGTAAGTAGGGTAAATTTTTGCAAATGTGGATTTTTTTTTTATACATTTTGCCATCAGATAAAATTATTTTTTTATTATTTATTTATTCTTTTTTTTTACATGATAATTATATGTTCATTAAAGATGTTTTAATTTTTATTTTGTTGTGGTTGAATTATGGTAAATATTTGCATTAAATATAAAATAAATTAAATAGTGGGTGTGAAATAATTCAACGCATTATGTTATGGAATTTTTTATGTTGTTATCTAATGATTTCCACCCTATTTAGGTATTAATAAATAGTTCAATTGCTACAAATATTTGATTAAATAATTTAATTTTTTTTTTATTTATATTATTGATAGTGATATTTTGCAGATGTAAATTGTTTAGTTATGTTTGCATGACGGTGTATGTTGGAATTTTGATAATATTTTGTTAAGTTTTCTAATTAAAGTATTTTTATGGAAATTTAATGCTGCTGCTGATGTTGCTATTTTTTTTCTTTTCATTTTTTTTTTATTTATTCATTAATTTATATTATTTTTTTTAATTTACAGTATGCAGTATGTGATGGAATGTTTAGTATTTAATCAATAAAATTTCATCGAATATCTATACTAAGCGGATCTTTCGAGGTGGCTTGGATTCTTGCATTTCAGGAATCTCTACTTGTTAAGGAATTTATAATACAATTAATTTAAACAATTTTAATTTGGCACAGGAAATTATTTAAATAATGTTAATAATTGTAGACATGGCAGCTAAATGAATATTTTTTTGGATTATTTTTCCTTTACTAAATTTAATTTTCATATTCGAAAAAAAAATAAAGTTTTCTTTTTTGTTGTAGAAAAAAAAAAATTAATAATAAAATCCTGTTTAGTTTTAATCCTTTATTTAATCCTCAGAACAATGAATAGACAATTTAAGGTAAACCGAGTTAAAAAACTGTAAAAACTTTTTTAACTTTGGTTTTTTTTTTTTATTGAAATTAAAATTTTCAATTTTTTCTTTTTGTTTTCTTTTTTTGTCCAAAAATGAAAATAGTTTTATTTGTTTTTCAATATGCTTTGTTAAGCTTATTAAAATCTGTAATTACTTGTGTAATATTCTTTGATGCAACTATCTTTACAGCTAACATAAAGGTTAAGTATTTGTTCAACATTTTGTCAAATCTGGGTATTAATGGGTTAAAATGTGCCACGTTCTCATGAATAATAGATGACATTTTAGGTAAAAAAAAATTTTTTTTTTCTATTAATTAAAAGTTTTTTTTTATAAGTATGAGTATTTTAAGTGATTTTGGTATATCGATAAGGAAACACCTCTTTAAATTTAAAGATACAATTATTACAGCTTTAATATGGATAATGGAAAATTAAAGCCATTAAATATTGAATATAGAAAATTTCTTGATTATTGTTTTCGTTAAAATTATTATTTTTTTTTTTTGCAAAATAGAATGAAAATGCTAAAATTATGATTGAATAAAATAAAAATAAATAAAAATTTCCATTTTAAATTTTACTATGCAGATTGAGTTACAACAATGTGATAATGGATTTTAATTTTTATCGCTTGTCCACTCAATAACGATTTTCGTTAGATGAGTAACAAATTGATTGTCGTATCTATCTGTATATAACAATAGTATACAAAAATTCGTATACACACGCATTTACATATAGTTTAATTGACATCCCACATTTTGTTCATTTACCATTATTTCGCATTGGTTTTATTTTTCTTTTCATTTTTTTTGATGAAAATCGAATAAACGAGTAAAAAAAAATTTAACAGAAAAAAGTCGGTTTTGGCTATGAATGTAAAAAAATAAAAAAAAAAACCATTTCTGAAATGAAAATTATTTAAATTTTCATCATTATCATTTTATTTGTGTTTTAACTTCGTATTTTTTTTATACAATACATTTCGATGGTGAAATAAATATGATTGTCAGCAGAGATGTGCTTTAACGTATATTTTCTAAAATACACCTTCAACAAAGGCAATATAAGTGCAATTTAATTGCACTTTTTTAAAATGACACAAATTACATAATACTACGAAGATATTTTTATTTTAAACCACAGTAGTGTTAATGTAATAATTCACTGTTAACTGCATAGTTTTGTATTAATACAACTCTGTTCACATTATTTTCGCATGGTAAAATTAAGAGCTGCACACTATTGCTTAATAGAACTCATAATTCAATTAAATTTCTTTTTTATTTTTATGTATTTTGCAAATTTTCAATCTATCTGCGGTTGAAATTCACGTTCATAAAAATATCCAAAAGCACCATTCAATTTTCCTATTAAATATAAATTATTCACACTCAAATTAATTTACTTAACTTTACTTTGCGTTGGTACACTGTGTGCCGGTGTATATGTAACCATTTATTATTGAATAGAACTGTTTGTCTCCTTAGTAACTAAATCAAATTGCAAATTAATAACAAAATTAGCTTAATAAACATGTATTTTTGCTTTTTTTTTTTGTTTAAATCAAATTCCTTAGTCATTTTTTATATTGTTTTTATAATAATTATTTTTTTCAATTAAAATATGTAAAAATAATTAAAATTGATAATAATTAGCAAATAATAAATGAAATTTTCTATTATTATATTTTCAGTTGATTAGTTTTGCTTTTATTATTTTTTTAATTGTATACAATGTGCGATTTTCTGAAGTTAACCCTTTCTATTTCATTACTTCCGATGTCCTTGTAAATAAAATCAATTTAGTATCTATTATTCTTTAAAACACTAACAAAAAACAATATTTTAATTAATGATAAAACAAAATATAATTATTTATGTTACAAAGAAATTTGAAGCAGCAACCAAAATAATAATAAAATAAGGAAAAATAGTTAAAAAAATATATATAAAAATTGATTAAACAAAAACTAGAGAGATTGCGTTATTTGAGGCGAGAAAAGAAGAAAGTTCCCGCATTCGCATTGTCTCAATAAATCAATTGTCTTGTTAAATTGTTATTTACAACAAATTTACAATATATATTTATATCTTTTTTTTATTATTTTAATTTTGTGTACGAGTCAAATAGCATATTTATGTTGTCCCTTATCAAAGACAAAAAAGAAGACGATGAAGAAGTGAGTAAATATAAAAAAAAGCATAATAATAGAGTAAAACGTGAAAATTAAATAAAAATATATATATATATTTGCTGCTTTAAATCACCCTCATCATCCCTCTATTTATATTATTAGCGTCTTTTTTGATTGTTTAATATAAATAAAAATAAAAAATTATTGATACATTTTATAACGTAACTCAGTTAGATATATTGCTTTATAATAATGACTTAAATTTATATTCAACGATATATTATTTTTCCTTCGCCTGCTCTTGGTGATTTTTTTAATTGAAAATTAGCTGTTACTTGTGGTATTTTTTTTTACTTGTTTAACTAATTAACTTGTTGTTTTTTAAATAGTTTAATACATTTTTTCCGTTTTTAAAATCGCGTGTTTATTATTTAATTAGAATTTTAATAAAATATTTAGTTGTATACTATTTTCTCTTAACGTTACTTAAGCGACATCTATTTTTTCAGAATGTTATATATTTAAGCTTATGCTCACTAGCATTAATGTGTCATCAACGAACAACTAAGCATAGTGAAACATACAACCTTTTATAGTGTATCATAGAAATTTACTTTTTATTATGCTTTTGAAAATTTATCGTTTCCCTAGTTTTTTACCTTTTTTAAAATTTTTATTTTTAGCAAGTGACACCTCGTCTAAATGCTAAATTAGTATTCTCATAATAAACTTTCGCCAATCATTCAAGATATCAACCAAATGAAAAATATGCTACAAAAGGATAATCAAAAAAGCACAAATAAATATATTTAATAATATTTAGGAAGCTTATTATTTGTGTTGTAAAAAGGACATTTCTACAATTTTCAAAAGAAATAAAGCCAGCATATGAAAACTATTTAAGGAAAAATTTGCAAAACAACTAAGCAAAAGAAAAACGTTGAATGTTTTTTTGCTCGAAAGAGAATTGGGTAGATGTTACCGAAATAAAATTTCATTTCAAGTTCAAAACATTTTATGATTTGATTGAATTTATCAATGTCCACATTAAGATTGCTGTAATAATTCACCTTTTTATATACTTACTATCTGCACCTATCTGCCACTTTTCCTGGCATATAAACAATCGTCATCGTTAATTTTGTACGATAAAAGTATCGGGGGAAATGAGAATAGATATAGATAATTTATATGTACAAAAATATAAAACTTAAAACTAACATAAAGAAAATACATAAAGGATTTTCGTCATATAAAACTTAAAGAAAATTTCATAGAAAATACTGATATTTGCTGCTTACTAAGGCATTTTATCTTAAGCAATGAAAATATCAAATAGAATAAAAACTTCAACGAAATTCTGTGTTAAAACCTGGTATAAAGTAGTTTCATCTAAATTCATGCTATAATTTTTTTTTTTCTTCCTTATTTTTTGCTTCATTCCGAAGGGAGTAAGTAAAAAACCAAAAACAAAATAACCCAAAGAATCTTTATTCTTATTTTTTATGGACACGAATTTCTCTTACTTTTTCACTTTAATTTTTCTTTTTATTTCTTTCATTGTTTCATGCAATAATGTTAAAACAGCACAGAAAAAAGAAGCGAAATGAAAACAAATAAGTAAAAAAATTGACTGACTTTCTTCGTGTTAAATTAAGGTAAAATAATGAAGGCGGATGTGGTGACGACATGTGATTTGTCTATTTTGAATATTTTAACATTGTTATTTCGCGTGCCTTTTATCCACATTAGTAACGTTCAGTAGTATTATTATTATTTCTCTTCATTTTAAGAACAGACAAAAAGCGAAACGTAACTCAATCGGTTTTATTTTTATTATTTATACGCAAGACATCCAATGCCAACAAATTTATTATAAAAAATAAAAAAAAATAAATTGAAAATTCCATTCAATCTAAGATGGATCAAAAAATAAATAATGAAAATTAAATAATAATAAGAAAAAATTCTTTCAAAATATACGAAATGATAATTAAGATTTTCTTTTGCATAAATTTGACACAAAAACTGAACATTGTGGCTAGAAAACTTTACTGAAAACTTTTTACAATTTTAATTATTATTATATTTTCTTTTTTACAATTTTTGTACAATTTTTCTTGTAATTAAAATCGTATAGAATTGACTTTTGTATGTTATGTGACGAATTAAAAGTGTCACCTTTGCACGGTTCATGTGACATCAAAAGCTAAAATGTATTTTAATTGAATTTAATTTTGAACAAACTTCACAAGATGCATATACATATTTAAGCTTAGCTTAGGTAAAATGATTTGAGTTTTCTATTTTTATTTTATTTTTCTTATTTGAATTTTATAATTCTCAAAAGTTTTTCATTTGCATTAAATTTTTAGTTTAAGTTTTTTAGGGTGTTTTATTTTTTTAATTGGTTGGAAATTTTATTTATGTCATTCTCGCGTTTTGAATGAATTTGAAAAGGAAAAAAAAATTGAATAATATTTTGAATAATCTTGGCGTTTTGATTAATTATTTTTACTTAAACTTAAAGTCCAGATTTCGGTTGATAAATTCTAAAAATTTCTGTATCAAAGCAACATTTTCAAAAATTACTGAAAATTTCCTCTACATTCATTTCTTCATTTTAAGATTTTCTTCGATAAAAATAATAATAAATTTCAAAAAACAAAGTAATTTCTATTCACAAATCTCACAAGATTACAATAACAATAATAATAATGCAAATTAGAACCTTTTTTTTATTTCATTTCGTTTTGCCTTATTTTTCCTCCGTCGATTGTTATTCAAATTTATTTAAACGTTAAAATGTTAATGTTTAAGAATGTAAAAAAGAAAAGTTTTATTATTTTTCTTATTTTGAATAAATCAAAATAATAATTTTTGCTTATTTTTTGCTATGGAAAATTTGGAGGAAAGAAAACGATAAATGAAGACCAAAAAGCGTGCTAATAATCAATTCGTTTTATGCTCTTATTATTCCAATTGCGTTCTTTTAACAGACGACAGTCATGTATCTTTTCAATAAAATTATATTCACCCTCTGACGTATTCTATGGATGTTTTTTAAGGAATTTTTCTTTAAAAAAATATTTTCTTTTGCTAAATAGCCGTTAATATATAAAAAAGGAAATTATAAAAACTAGAAGCATATTGTCCATTACTGTCAATGATATATAATTGTTTATTCTGATATTAAAGAATGGTAACTATGTACGTTAAAACTGTCTTTAATGGTTTATTAGTGTTTTTTATAGCTTCGCCACCACAATTAACACTATACGACAATCATTATATCGTTACATTTATAAAACGAAACGGATTTGATTGAAAGCTACCCGTGCTATCACAGTAAAATTATAAAATTAAGTGACAAGAAATATCTATGCCACTTTGTATGAATAAAGTATGCAAAACTCTAATAAATACACACTAGGTGTATTTGTGCACAGGGTGTTTAAAGTAATAATTAAAAAACAAATTTAAGAATCACATTAATATATTCGTGAAAATTATTCATAAAATATAATTTTCATTTGTGTTAAAATAAATAGTCATAATTTTGGGACAACCCTATAAAAGTTCGTTTATATAATTGTTGTTGTTGTTCTTCTTATACCTCGTAATAAAAAAAAAATAAACGAAACGACAATGAAACCTATATAACGTGTATATAAAGCTAAAAACCAAATGATAAACGATGATAAAACTGTCCCCGTGTTTGAAGAACTAATGAGTTACAACCCAAACCTAAGCCTGCTACAAGGGTTTTTTTTTAGCTCCATTTATATACAGTATTTTAACAGTAGTAACAGAAATATAAATAAAACAAGGAGACAATTTTTGATATCCGGTATGATGGGTACGAGAAACAAAAAATTGTAAAATAAAGTAAAGTGAAAATGAAACAATAATAAATAATAAATAAAAAGCGAGAGCATATTATTTTTATGATTATATGGTGGCGAGTTATTGATGCGATAGAGCTTTTATTAATATTAAGAGATTGAGAGAATTTTTATTTATTTTGTTTTTTTTTATTGTTATTATTTAATGGTGAAAACATGAAGAATTTCTTTTCTATGGTAGAAAATACAATCGTCAATATTTTGTTTCATTGAAAAATTATGTCAAGCTTTGTACGACAAAGGGAAAATATTCCTCCGGCTAAATTGTGTTTTATGTAGTTAGGACACAAAAGTAGACAATTGATAAGAAAAAACAAAAATGTTCACAGTTTACCATTTTGATAAGTTTTTGTACAGAATGTTATCGGTATGAAAAATATCTACCGGTAATGGTAGATGGTGGCTTGTGATGGTTTCGACTTATTTCGTGACATTCACATTTCAGATAAACACTGTGCTTATATCATAGGAACGAAAGAGAAAATAAATGAAAATATTCTACACCATTAATAGAAAGACCAAAAGTCCATGTTGATTTATCAAAGCTGAATAAATAATTGCATAATCGGTCGGGGCGATGCGGTATAAGATTTTATTTATGTTGCCCTATTTGAGTTTATGTTAGAAATTCAAATAATACTAAGACAGATATTTCGATATATACTAACTTCATGGGTGCCATTTAATGGTTGTTATTCACTTTTGTGAAATCACAGTAAAGTTTTTTTCTATTTTATTTATTCGCATTTGTGTTAAATATTCGTTAAACAGAATTGGGGATTGTTTTTGTTTAATTAGAAAAATTTCACGTTATTTATTTTATATCGTTTGTTAATTTTTTTTTTCTACTGTACGTTTTGTACAATTTTTGGTTAAAATATTTTTAATTTTTTTTTTTTTATTTAATTCTATGTTCGATGCTCAGTAGAAATTGACAATTAGAAATTTAAAAATTTTTGTTTGATGTTTTTTGCATGAATAAACTGTTTTATTTTCAAAAGTTCTCTATCAAATAGTTAATTTTTATTTATAAAATCCTTTCACAAGAGTTGTAAACAAGAATCATTTGATAACGTAAATAAAATGAAAAAAAAGCTTGTTTATGGTATGTGCTGGGAAATAAAATTCGAAAAAGGGTTTTAATCAAATACTATAGAAATAAAAAAAAGCAGAAATGAAACTTTATTTTAGCATATTGACCAAAAGTTTTCAGTTTAAATAGAAAAAAAAAAAATAAATAGAAATAAAAAAGCCACAAAATCTTTCAAATCATTTTTATTATCATTTTGTTATTTTATATTATTTTAAGGGTGAAAAAGTATTTAATTTTTCACGTAATTTAACCAAAAATTATAATAAAAATCTAACACAGCTTGTTACAAAAGTAATAATAATTAAGAGTTATAGGCTGGAGATGAATATAATTTGCTTTAGAAATGGATGAAAGTTTATTGTTTTAAATGGTGGCGGATGGGTGGCTTATGGTATATTGATGGTGGGCGTTAAATGTGTTGAAAATAACTTTACAAAATTTTAAAATCAACCCTTTTTTCTATATATATACGTTTTTCATATCTATCCTAAAATAATAGAAATTAAATATTACGTATACAAATTAAAAAGTCAGCGGCAGTGCGTTTATGTCATTTTGTGTTATTTTTATGTGAAAAATAGCAATGTTAAACGCGAATATTAAATGTGTACATCTCACCCCAAATTTATTATTATGATTATTTAAATACTGTCGACATTTTTTGATTAAATTTTCTTGTTATAAAGCGTAATTTACGCACAATAAAATGTTTCAACTCTTTCTTTCTTTCTTTTTTGTTTTGCATATATTATAACGAGTTTGTGTTAATACACACTCTCTTTACCACGGTTAAAAAAAAATAATAACAACAAACGAGTTAACACTTTTATTGCTATAATAATACTAAAAAATTAATAATTGTTTTATTGTTTTTCATTATTATCACTAACCGATTAAATGTATAATGAAAAATATTAGCTTGATTGTTATGGGTTTAATTTTAATTAAAAATAATGAAAAGTTATGAAAAGGGAGCAAAGAAAAAAACACTTCTACTATTTATAATAATCTAAAAATGTGATTGAGTGCGTGTAGTTTTTATTGAAATTACTTTTTCTTGTGTGTAGAAATTGATACAAAATTATACGCACTTACTGAAGTCCAATTGAGTAAGAAATAAATCAATCAATCTATCAATTATATAAAAATAATAATTAGTTTTCAATAATTTGAATAGAAAATAGTATCATCTTTACGGATTAAATTATTTAAATGAATAAAAATCCTGGTTTTCCAAATTATTCTTTTAAAAATCTGACTAAGAAATATAAATAATTTTCAGCAGCTAGAATTTTACTAACTATAAGTAAATCCCATTCAAGGACATTTTTGTATATTTTATTCGTTTCGGTCGATAAAGAAAGTTATCCAAAGATATAACAATAATCTACGTTGCTTGCTGTTTTTTTTTAATATTTATTTCTACGACATTTTTGTCCCGAATCTTTATTGCAATTAGCAGCAAAGCGACTCTGACTCTGTTTGTTATAATATACATATTTTTTTTTTTTAATTGTCCTTCGACCTACTTGATGGCCATGTGTTTTTTTTTCTTCTTTGTGTTTTAGCATTTATTATCTTATATCAAATATTATTTTTAAAAAAAGAACGCAAAAAAGCAAATATTCTTGCTATTAAACTTCTTAACGTTTTAAGGTTTATTGCTATACAGATAGTTGGTTAGCTTTAAATACTTGGCTGCTTATTACTTTCAAATTAAACGAAAATGTAAACCGCCCTCATTTTAGTAATTTTAAGAAAATAAATTATAAAAAAAAAAATTTTGCATAATAAACGTCTCGACGGTCATTTTATTTTTGGTTTAATTGTTGGTCGTAACTGCTTAAATAATATTAATAATAAAAACATAAAACAAAATACTCATACTAATTATCACATAACAGCTACCTAAATGATTATTGCCAGTTTCTCCACCCACTCTATATATTTTAAATGAGAATAAAATTATACAAATTTATTTTGGTTTATTATTATTATTTTTAAGTTTACAATTTTTTTTTTAATTAGGTCATTTAACTGTGTTCAAAACTTCAAATAAAGTAATATTATTTTTTTTACAAAAAATTATGTATGTAATTCGCTTACAATTGAATAATTTTTATTACTATAAATAATCGGATAAGATATGGATTATAAATAAATTATCCGATTATAAACACTTATCACATTGTTTATCCCGGATTACATTGACAAATTAAATTGAACATATTTTTATGTGATTTTTCTCTCCTCGACGATAAAGTACAAAGCATATAATTTTTTGTAAAAACATTTTTGTTAGAAATTATCCTCTATACAATCGCTTGATAAAAGATGAACAAAGAAATAATAAAGTTTATAACATTCAATAGAACCAATCAAATTTCAATCAAATAGTTATTTTTTTTTTTTTAATTTTCGTAACGTACAAAAGTCAGAAAAAATCATCTGTAACGAGAGTGTTCACGTGGCGATACACGTGCCATGTACTTAGCGCTACATCAATTCGTAAAGTTGAAGTGGCATTCAAGGCTGGTGTTATTGCATTTTGGTTGTAATACTGTGTTGCGGTACCACAAGTATACAGTATTTTTTTTATTTCATTGTTTAAACTAATAGCAAATGATAGAAATAATCTGAAAAAGGACAATAATAAATGATTGTACATTTTCGTAGCAGTAAAAGAGCAATTATATAAAGGGTGTTACACCAAAAAAAAAATATACACAGGTTGTTACGACTTTTTATTAATATTAATAATTTTTGCTAGTTTCACCCCATAGTTTTATCATACAATTAAAAAACATTAAAAATCACTAGGTTTTAATTTTCAAAATGAATAAATTGTTTTTTTTTTGTAAACAGATCACTGATACAGATGTACTGAAAAACAGCGAAAAATGATAATGACAAAGTTCAATATATGTTTTCTATGGAACACACGTTAGTTCACGTGACTTGGCAGTTTATTTTATTTATTTTTAAAAATAATAACAAAAAAATAAAAATACACAAACTTACTTTATATTTTTGCATCTGTCACTAGAGATAGCTTAAATATAATGACAACAACACCATAGCCACAACAAACATGTATTATATAGTCAGTATAAGTAATTTACCCACCCGCTGTGTAAAACACGTGACTAAGGATGTTTAAGTTAATCATATAAAGTGCGTCTTGTGTCTTTTTTTTTTAATTTTATTTCTATTTTTCAAAACATTTTTATTTTTTCAGCAAGACATAAAAATAATAGGAAAAGAAGAAACGTAAAATATATCCGATAATGTTCCGTTAACGTTTGGATGAGATGGGCGCATGAAAAAAAAAGCATGGAAAATAGAATAAACCAACAAGTGTACAATGTTGCATGCGTTCTGCCTTAGCAGCTAGTTGCCCCGTTTGATTTATTATCGAATATTCAATAATCTAATTATGTTCCTTCGTTATAATGTGTTATTTTCTCGTTTTTATTTAATTTTTTTTAAATATTTTATTAAACTAAGTAATACAAGCGCATTTAATATTTTCGTAAATGTTTAATTACTGCAAATATTATTAATTATAGTTTAATAAAAAATATACAAAATAAAAAGAATAATTACTCGAATTTATGATTTGCTTATTTTTATTTAGTTTTCTTAAAATTAATAAATAAATAAAAATATATATGTTTTAATATTGTGTAATTACTGCTGTGCCGTATGGGCTATGCGTTTATTTATAATATTTTATTTAAGGATCTACATTATTTGCACCATCTTTTACGTTTCATCATTTATTGTTGGTGATTTTTAATTCTTTACTGTGTACAGTACAATTTGTATTTTTGCATGAACATATTATTGGCATATTTCGATAAACCTGTGGCCATTGGCCCCATTGTTTATTTAATTCATATCGTATTTTACAATTCCATTTGCGCAACTCTTCGTTATTAATTAATGGATCCTCTAAACTACATAGTACATCATGTTTTTGATACTGTTTTGAACACTCTGGACACTTACTATCATTTATTATAAATGCAGTTTGGGCCATCATTTTTGAATGCATTAATTTTAATGTTTCTAAGCTATAGAAATTTTGTGTAATTATTGGTATAATGATTTTTCTTGGTTTGCAAGTGACAATTAATTTTTTATTTTTCTTTCCAAATGTTTCTTTTTTATTCTCATAATTAGTCTTTTTTATAATTTTAGTTGACATTATTTGCAATAACTGATTCTAATTCTACCTATAAACAAGCTATAATGTCACTACTGATATTGTATAAATTATATTAAAATAAATAATAATTTTTTTTGTTAAAAAAAAAAATGTGTTTAAATAAATATATTAAAATAAAAAATAAATAACAATAATTTTGACAGTCTGTCTACTTTGTTCATATTTGGGCGTTTTAAATAAGTAAAAATTATATTATTTGCAAAAAAAGAATGTATTTAGCACGTAATTCATATGATTGTTAAAGTTATTTTATTTTTTTAAATAGAAAAACATAAATAAACAGGAATAAGGAACATAAATGTGTAAATAACCTGTACATTCTATAATAATTTGTGTCATCCTGTCCAAACAGCAGGACGACATTTGTGCGCTTTAATAAATGACAATCCTATAGCCAAAAAAAAAAAAAATAAAGAAGCGAAATAAATGAAAATAAGAGCAATAGACAACAAGAGATGAGACTGCCAGCGGCTGTAGATTCACATCGTTTTGTAAATACAATATATAACTACAGAACACTGATGTTCGTTCGTCACATTACCCAGGAGATTTAATTCCACCAGTACTACAGCCATTGTACAATATATAGTATAACTTTGACTTTTATTTTATAAAAACAACAATAATATTCCCTTTTGTTTTCCTACATTATCCTTTTTCAAAATATTTATTAATTTTTTTCTGCTTTAGAAAATTTTCAAATGTGAACAAAGAAATATATATATATATATATATGACTAAACAGCATGCTAAGTCAAACTATACTTTTACTAGATCTCTATTGACAGTAAAAAATAGAATTCAGAATTATAAACCAAAACATAAAATCACCCAATATAATAAAAAAAAAACTTTCCTTCGATCAAATACTTCTTACAAGTGCCTATCCTTTTCACTGTGCAGAATTTTTATTTGTTTATTCAACATTTTTATTTATGTGGCGTTTCACCCTTACCACCGTGTATTTTTCTTCCTTATTTTGTAACCGAAAAGGGGTAACACAGTGCTATGTTCATTTTTTTTTTCTATTTTTATTTTATCACAATTTCACCACATTCAGTAAAAAACTTAAAATTATTGCTAGACTTCATATGACCTGTACTGTGCAATCCTTGTTAACTGCTAACATAGACAAATCTAAAATGCAACTTGTTAATTTTACGTAAAAAAAAAAAAAATAGTAAAGAAAATGTAAAAATTGAAAATACTTTTAACCAATTGGAATTTTTATTGCGAGCTGATTGGGAGTTTCATGTTTTTATTGAAAAATAATATTTTTTTACTTTTTATTATTAATTTTTAGTTTTTGAAATAATAAAAATATTTTCTAGTTTGTAGATAAAGTCAATAAAAAAAAAAGAAATCGAAATAATTGAAAAATTTTTATACAATCTGAATGGATGGATAAATTTTCACACCGTAATACCGTGCTTGTTACAAATTCTACCCTAAAGTATTTTTTATCATTATTTTTTAATTTTTTTTTCTAATAATAATATATAAATTGTCTATGATAAGTCATGAATCAATTGATTTTTTTTTTGACCTAAGTTTATTTAGTTCACACAATGCTATGTACTTGTCGCAGAATAAAAAAAAACAATAACAAAAAGAATATCATATTGCACTTGTTTACGATATTAAATATATATTGAGTATGGTGCAAGGGTGATACTTTATAATTATCAACCAGTTAGCTAGTTTAGCAAGGATGGTGTAATAATAAAAAAAAAATTAATAAAATAGTTACAATGAAATACACTTGATTAAAGGGAAAACAAGCATTTAAACGCGACAATTGAATATATAAATATAAGAAAGATTGGGTGAGTTATTATTTTGTAAAAAAATATGTAATGTATCTATTGGGAATTAAAATACTTAATGAATCTGTGGATTATTTTTATATGTGATTTTCTCACGCGATTTAATAATTTTATTGTTAATATTTGCCTATTATTAAATGTATTTATAATGTGAGAGATAACTATTACAATTGCATGAATTATAATCTGTAGTAATAATCATAATTATAATAATGATAATAATATAACATTAATAAAGTATTTGATTTAAATCCTAAATTAATGTTCCTTATACAATATTTAATGTATATCATAAAGAATAACTAGAACATAAGATAACATTATAATTATTAAATTTACACTCGATATATCTTTAGTCTTATATTATGTACAGCAGTTACTTGACCGTAAGACATAAATATTACAATAAAGTGTTATTATAAATGTAGCAGTAACGTAACCTCAAGTGATGTTAAGACAAGTCATTCAAGGCAAACATAATCATTGTATTTTGAATTTAATGATTTGACAGTGAATAGACGGACACATTAGTGCCAAGATGGGTGTTACGAGATTGTTATAAATTTAAAGATTTAAAGATCATGTCCAGAACATTACACTATAGAAACCTGATATGGCGTCATTTTAATTCAATTATTAATATACTCAAACCACGATTTTATGTTAAATAATTGAAAAACATTTCTCTACGAAATAAATATAGTTAGGTTTTTTCTTATTTTTATTTTAATAATAAAATACGAGATGAAAATAAAATATTATTTTATTAAAATTGTGTCAATAATTTAAATATTAATTTTATTTTTAAATATTAATTCATAAAATAATATTATTGTTATTTGTATATTCGTATTTGATTTTAATAATTATATGTTCTAATTTATTGTTCTTTTTAATGTACTCATTAAATAATTTTATATAAACAAAACACACATTTTATGTAAATAATTATTTTATTTGTTTAAATAATCGATATAAAATGAATGACAGCGATCACTTTTTATAATATGGTGACACTAAAAAGTGTTTTATTAACAAAGAGAATGTTTCTGAGAAAAATCCTAGAACCTACAGTATATTAATAATTTAACAAGTAAAACAAGTGTATGCTCCTATGTAGCTATAAAAGAATTTATTTACTCTTTAGTAGTCCTGTTAATTAATTTTATTTATATAATATCTTGGTGAAAATATCATAATTTAGTTATGGCACGGTTCAATAATACAGATAAAATCATTGAGGCCCGTAAAATTATGTATTTAATTATAATAAACAAGTTGTAACCTATTGATAATTATATACGGTAAATTTTGAAGAAATAATAATAATAATAATAAAAAATAATGATATAAATTGTCATAAAGTAATTATTTTATAAAATACACAAAATTTATTGATATAAATCCATTGTGATTATATATGATGCGATTAATGTCAATTACATTACCAAAGTGGATTAACACAATTAAACAATGATTCGTTTTGTTCGTGGTGAATGAGTTCTGATATTATGGGTTGCATTATAGATATAGAGGGTGTTTGGATCACGTATCCAATATATACTATTATTATTATCATTATTATCGTTATTTCATGATACAAATTCCCAATAATGTTGAGTACATTTGAACAAATGATATACAAATTTTTTACTAAACATCGAAAATTTTGGCGACACAATACTTATTCTCTGTATGATTGTTTGATTATTTTATAAATAGTGATAGTATTTATTACCACCCTCTATTTATAATATCTGTACAGAGTTGACCAACACACTGCATTTTCATAAATTGGGCGACATTTTGGCGCTGCATTAAAATTGCAACTGTTAACCATTATCCAACCCCATTCACTCGTAATATTATTTCCCTATTTTTATTTTTTTTGTGCTTTATGTAAATTCATAATATGAATTTCATATTCACTTAAATAATAAAATTCAAAATCAGACTAAATAAATTGTATTTTATATTTTGTTGTTTTGTGTGCGTTTCAATGTTTATTATCGTCTAATAACTTCAGTGAGATTTTTTTTTAATAATTTTTACATGACTGCGCCGCCAAAATGGCTAATATACTGAAAATATTTGTTTAAATAAATACAAAAAATACAATCAAATTGGGTTTAATATTTGTCCTATCCACCCAGTTAATTCATTGGAATTGCATATTTTTGAGTAAGTCAAATAAACACACTATAGTCATATTGGGTGAAATATATTTTTGTAAATAATAAAAATAAAAATATTTTTCTGTATGCAATTTAATTTGATGACATTTTTTTGCACTCACAATTTTTTATTTTTATTTAATAACAAAAAGTGCGATTTTAACTGATTTCTGAATAATTTATCTACTGTGTTTATTGTTTCGGTTTTTTTTTTTCAACACATTTTTATTACATATATTTTTCAACAGCAAATAAATTTAATTATTTTCGATTTTTTTTCAACTTTTTATTATTTTAATTAAACAATAAATGTTATTTTGTTAAAGTGTTTTATCATTCTTTTTTTTTTCGTGTGGTTTTAATGTAGTTGATGCCTCAAGTCAATGTTTTTAATTCAAAATAAATAATTAATTATTATTATTATTAAACTGATGATGGATAACACGCGAATAAATATACAAATAATAATAATAATATAAATTTATTATTATCTTAACATGTAGTTACACAGATTGCATTTGATATATGAAAACTGTTGCTTGTGTTTATTTATCTTGCGCGAAATATTCTTATTGCATTCTTTATTACATTAAAAAAGTATAGTTTAAAAATAAAACGAAAGTAAAGTAAAGCAGCATAACTTATAAAAAAAATTGTAAAAATAACAATGTTTAAGAAGGAGTTGGAATAAAAATATCAGTCATCACTTGTTGGCTAAAACATATCAATTTATTTTCCACACATATTTATTTAATGTTTGTTGCCACTTGTGTATTTTCAAATTTAATTTAGAAAACCCCATAAAATATTTGTATTATCATATGAGCACGCAAGATGCTGTCGTTGTTCATTCCAATGTTAAACACAACCATGTAATATCTATCGTATATAACGTACTCCTGCATATATTTATGCTATTCTCATTTTTCATAATTTAATTTTCATTTTTGCTTTTGCATTTTTGTTTCGTTTTTATTTTTTATTTTTTTAAAGAAAATTTTTAATCGTTTTGTGGTTATTTTAAATATTTATAAGCATAAGTAAATAATTTTCAATCAGAAAAACCACTATCAAGTGCAGACGAATGAAATATAATTAGAAAAATTAGTTTTCAGTTCAATATCTCAATAATATAAATTTTAATAGTTTACAGAGAGAATACTATATGATAGAAAATGCAAACATAATAATTTTTCTTAGCAAATCAAATAAAAATGAAAATGTTACAAGAAAACCTCAGTACTGTTTATTATGATAATACAAAGAAGAAAATAAAAGGAAAACTTTTTATATTTATATTCTTACATGTCTCGACGTCTTTATCCGCGTGTTATCTTTTGTACGTGCGACGATGGAAAATATTGTGTGTGAAAATAACAACATAAACACAATGAAATGCACAGAAAACAAGAAAAATAAAACACTTAAGGTGGAAAATAACGAAAATGTACAAGAGTTTAATTGTGACGTCATAATTTTGATGAATTTTTCTTTTTCCATTTTTATTTCATTTTTTTTCTCTAGATTTTATTTATTATTATTATAATTTTTCTTCAGAATTTTCACCAGTTCAAAGAAACCCCTGCATTCAGTGTATAAAGAACTGAATATAGAACAAAAATACCAAAACAATAAAAAGTAAAGCGAATGCTCTGATATGATATAAAATAGGGTGCAAAGGATCTACTACAATTTCTGTGATACAATAATAATAACTAGCAAGGATCAGAACAGTGGCATGACTGTAAAATTGTGATTGGTTAATGTATGGGGGTTGTTGCTCCGCCTTTTATTATCCCCTCTCTACGTATATATACATATCCATTTATATCGCTGTTATGCCATTTATCCGGAATAGTATCCTTTTTCTGTAATACAATGGCACAACGGGTGGTAAAATTAGTGGTAGTTGTGATGAATGAATATGGCAAGTACATTGTACACAGTGCAAAAAAAAAATCAAGAGACTATTATCGTTAAAGTTTTCTGTATTATTTTATAAAAGAATAAACCTTAACATCGTCAGGACAATGTCATATAAGGGCTCAATAATATAATCGTATTCACTAACTACAGAAAAATATAAAGTACAAAACTATATACATAGTACGCAACGAATATAAAATAAAATAACAAAAAGGAAAACACACCCGCCCTATTCACTGTATCATATCAACAGCGATAACAAAAAAAATGTAACTTTTGTGCACTGTAGTTGTTCTTCTGGTGGCAGGTTTAGGTTTTGAGTACGCGTTATTGAATTAAGCTTATCATTTGATTTTGGCTCTAGCTAGCTAACGGTCAGGTTTATTCGTCCTTTCTCTGTATACATAATAATAAATATATGTTTATACATATATAAAAAAGAAAGCAAAAAAGCACTTTTTATGTATACATAAAAAAAAAGAAAAATCAAAACAAAATAAATTCAATAAGGACATATTTTTAGTTAGGATTGAGTGCGAGTAAATTATATCACATTGGTGACGTTTAATATTTTTTCCTTATATCCATTTAGTTATTTATTTCTTTTTAATTTAATTTGGTTGACATCTCTATTGGTATTTTGTTTATAAACATAAACATTTAATTCTGTATTTATTGAATTTATTAGTAATAAAGTTTTATTCATTATTTTGAATATTTATTTTTAATAAACAATTAATGTGCTTCTTGAGTGTATTTTTTAAGAATTATTTAATTTAAATGACATTTAAATTGTCATATTTATCAATGAATTGATATAATATTTGTGTGCTTAAAAAAGGACAGAAGAAACTAATTAAATTTTATTGTTATTAAAATAAGTACAAAGTGTTTTAGCGACCTACGATAATATAATTTAATTTAAAAAAAGTAGCAAATTTTCGTTAAACGATGAACAATTTTTTTGTAGACATTAACAGAAAAAATTCAATTATATAATAAAAATATTAATACAGTGTGTGGTATGTATACAAAAACATAAATAAATAAATAAAAAGTGTTTTTTAATTTAAGTGATATTAAAGTGACTTTAAGTAATTTTATTAAATATAACAATAATAATAATAATAATAGTAATAAAAAAAACAACAAAATGGATTACTCGTATTTAAATCAAGCGGCTGCATCATTCGATTCGAGCTGTTTACAAAGTAGTATGGATCCTACAGGTCTAGCAAATATGCCATGTTCTTATGGTGATCTAACATCGTGTAGTCAAATGTCTCAAGCGGCGTACCGGTATACAGCGGCGGCAGCATCAATGGCACGTTCGTATAATCCTGTATCAGCAGGTGTGGGACCTGGTGGTACCTCAATGGGTAGTCTGCATCATCCCGGCGGGCCTGGAAGCCAATGTGCTGTAATGGGTGGCCGTAATCATCATCAAGATGTACATCGAACATCAATGTTTCCATCATCAATGAATTTACAGTGTAAGTTCCTTATCCGCATTCTTATTTTCATTTTATTTTATTTTGCATTTTCTTTTTAACAAGTAAACAGTTTAATTGAGTATGATGTTGATTATAGCTTAATAACAATAATAATAAAAACAATAATAATTATGTAAAATTAAGTGCTGCCCACAATATTAAAATGAAAAAGCATAAAAAGCACTTTTCAAATGGGCAATAAACACACAAAAAGCGATTGTCACACCACAATAATCCTATAATCATTTCTTTTATTTTATTATTATTGTTATTATTTTTTTTTAAATAAAATTAAATCATCTAATTTCCGTCCGCTATATAATATGTAACCGTCGGATTTACTACAATCATCTGTAAGAGAATAACAATCTGTTGTACGTGATTACGATTTTATTATTTTATTTTGTTTTATATTATCTACTATTTTACAACTTATGTTGGGTCAAATATATAATATTAAATTCATGTTTACTTCTAATTTACACCATTCTACATATATAATAATTTTTATCTACTTGTTTATTTCCATCTGAATAATTATTTGTTATTAAAATTATTTTATATAAGTTAAAATTAATTAAATTGTAATTTAATTGCACCTGACATATTACGCTTAATTTGTTATTTACCACAATTTGCAATAATATATTCACCATAAATAAATCTATACATATACATATATAATGCATATGTTATTTTTGGCTATAGCCAAAAAGTGCTTTAGGCCACAATTAAACCACACATTAGATTAGATCTAATTCTCAGTCTGTTTTAATGGTTTTGCACTATCTTCCTTACTTATACTGCATAGATTTAAAGATTTATCGTTCTATTATTATTGCCTTTTGTTATTCAGTTTTATCTTCAAACAATTATTGTTGTTATGTTAATAATCTACTTACAGCCGATTAGAGATTATTTGTTTTTTTTTTATTTTACAATAAAAAACAAATCAAATTCATGTTATTTATTTATTATTATTATATTTTTTCTTTGAACAAGAATAATAACAATAATCTTTCAAGAATTACCATACATCTTATTTTCCTATGCAAATATAATAAATAAACAATCAAATAGCAAGTATACAATAGTATGTAAACTGATGAATTGTGCATCAGTGACGCATTCATATCACATTTTTATCATGCTTTCAACATGTAAGAAAAAAAAAGGAAAAATAAAAATTTATTTCCTACAATAAAATATGTTTCACTCAATTTGAAATAAATTTATTGAATTTTTTTTTATAACAAGTAGAAAATATTTTAACTGAATAAAAATGCAAAAAAAAAAACGTGTTGACGTGTAAATTTGATATTAAGCTAAAATATTATATAAACAGCAATGTGTAATGCTGTTTATGTAAAATATACTTTTTCTGTCATAATACAACCATGAATTTTATACATTTATAATAAGAATGAAAAAATGTTTAAACATTTATTTACACCAATTTTTCACCCACATTCATCCTTTTTCTGCTAGATTCTTTATTTTGATTTTTATTTCCTTTATTTTGCGTTTTGCCATTTGTTGTTCGCGTTGTTTTCTTATAAATTTTTTTTTTTTCGTTTTAAACAATAATAATAATAATAATAAAAAATAAATAAACGCCAAATATACAAAACATGAAAATGTTACATTTGTGAAAAATGAATAGTCATAAGATCATTTGAATGTATGAAAATAACTCATCCTTTTAACAGGATTTAACCACCGGCTTACAATAACAGCAACAAAAAATAGAAATAAAAGCATAAAATGTAACCATCGCATACAAAACATATATATACATACTTCTATAATGCAGAAAAAAAGAGAGAAAAAAATTAAAGGAACAACATACACACGGATGTCGTAAACTTTTGCTGTTAGGTTGTAAAAATGATCATAAAAATCTTGGTAAATTTACATTTTGTGTTCGTATCCACTCATTCCTAGCAATTTTAAATTTCCTTTCCTTCTTTTTTTTTTATTTTTTTGCACAAAATTCACATTCTTTGCGTTTGAGTTTTTAATAAAACAGAAAAAAAAACCTTTTTTGCATTTTGCTTACATCAAAAACGAAAAAAAAATATTTACGACTATTTGTTGGCTACAAGTGGGTCACAAAATTGCAATTTGTTTGACGACAAGTGACGATAAGATTGACGTTAAAAATAAAATTGTTATTTATTAGGTGGCGGGAGTTGTGATGGATACCTAACCAAAGGTATTCTCCAAGATTTCAATGCTGTTTAATTATTAATATATTCTACTTTCCTTCTTAACATACAATTTTCATTGTATTTTTTCCACTTTTCTTTTATCGTAAAAACAGAATCGTAATCAAAATTTAGAATATTTTGATTTTTTTAAATAAAAACTTGTCGAGTATTTTTGTTTTTATTATTATTATAATAACAAGATACTCTGCCAAAAAAAATAAAAAAAATCACATTTTGTCTGTAAGAATTTTATTAATGTCGCAAGTTACATTCTTATTAACAAAAAAGAATATAGTTTAGATTATAGACGGCACAGAATTGTTTGATAAATTTAACATTACTATTTTTGCAATTTAATATAAGTAATTGCAGTTCATAAGTGTTACTCAATTTATTATATCTATTCATTTACAACAGAACAACAAAAATTAGCAGAGTTATATAAAAGGATGTCAAGCAATTACTTAAGCATAAAAACTGTTAAGTAAATTAAGCGTGAATATAAGATTTTATTTTTCATAAATATTTTTCTAAATAATAAATAAATAAGGATTGGGTGAAAAATTTATTTATTTTTTGTATTTTTGACTTCCTGTTAAATTTCTACTTTGTACTATTTTCTCTCTATTAAAGTAGAACAAAATAAAAAAAAACATTCTCATTTCTTTAAAGAAAAATCCTTTAAAAATATAAAACCGTAATTGAAAATGAGAAAATGTTGGTTTTATTACAACAAATAACAATCTTCAGTTGAAGTTAGTTGAGATCAAGATGAGAGTTAAAGTTAAACAACAACAGAAAAAAAAGTTTTATCTTTGTTACTGGTGTTGTTGTCGTTTCGGTATAAACACGGTTATTTTGTCTACCTTCGTCTTACTTGCTGTTATAAAATGGTTTTACTTGTTCAATTCCTATAGATGGATAGAAGAAAAAGCATCGTTTGAAACGTCACATACAATTAGAGTGGCAATCGTTCAGTATTCTATATGCTTTTTTAGCTATATTATACCATCAGTTTGAGTTTGAAGATTTTGTTGTCTGCCACTTTCTATATATTTGTCGTTCATCTTATCTTTTCTCCATACATTTATATTATTATTTTTTTTTTACCTTATATTCTGTTGTTCATTTTTGTTTTATTAATGTTATTAAATATAACTAGCAAGACAAATAATACTGGGTGACGATCAATCTAACCAAAAAGTCGAAAATAAAAGGAAAACTTGCGCGCGTTATTTTAAAAAAAACGAAAAGGTTACAAAAATATAAAAGTGGTCAGGTTTTGATATTAAAAATAAATAAAAAAATAAGCATTCTAGCACTGGATTGCTTAGATAAAGAATAATAAAAAATACGCGTGAATGAAATATTCGACAAGCGCATGATGGACAAGAATACGGAAACGTCACATGGGGTTTTGCAATGTTTTATATTTTTTTATGTATTTTGCCTGCTTGCCTTTAATTTTTATTTTATTTTGAGTACCATGAAACATAGTTTAATGTGTTTCGTTTTTTTATGTTCAGCAATAAAAAATTTTCAATTCGATTAAAATTATTTATTATTCATATGGATATGTGGAGGCGTGTGTCGTTGCTACTCCAATGTGTGGTAATAGTTGTAAAGGCGCCTTATATATTTAAAATGAAATTAAAAAACATTTCAATTAAATTAAATCTGAAATTAAAACAAATGAAACTTTAAGTATTTCTATTATTTTATCTCTATTATTCGCGCATGATTCAATCAAATAATTATTTTAATTATAATTAATTAAATAGCAACAGAGATAATAGTCAAGCAATAAAGAAAGTAAATGACACAATTTAATGTGATTAAATTTTTCAATCAGACAACATTGACCTAAGCAAGAATGATAAGAAAATCTAAAGAAACATAAAAAAAAGAAAAATGATAATAAAAATAAGAAAGAAAAAATACTAAAAACAAAACGAAAATATTGGATAACAGATGCCTTGTTCGTAGACATTTTTCACCATTTTTATTACATTATGCGATACATATATATAATATATATACATATATATATATATATATATATATACAGTAAACACCCTAAATTACTCCCCTTTCATACAAACCAAGAGCAGTTTCTAGCACACATGGAGAAGACAAGCAATGAATTCAACTACCAAAAATACGATAAAAAAGTGCACAACACACAACAGAGCACAATTCCAAACAATGTGAATACTATGTGCGTGAGTAAGACGTCTTCGCTTCCGATCGATACACAAAGAAAACTGGTACTGTGCTACTTTGTTTTATTGAAGACGAGGCATGATGCCCCGCTTTCTTCATCAATCTATAACAACCCTCGAGTTTTCTTTTTTCAGCAGCACTCAATACGATTTTCCCAAAATGAATATACACTCTTTTGCGTAAAAATTAATGGCGATTAGAAAATGTAGTAATGGCGTAGATGCTTACCTACATTTGTATCCAATATCATCCATTACACTATCTCTTAATATTTTTCATAGTCTTTGGAACACTTGACTTTAATCATAACAATTGTGATGATAAACTTTACGTGTTTACATGACAAAATTTTATGTTCATCATACATCGTAACTTTTGACAACGAGAACTATTCAATTTCTAATAAATTGTCAAAAGCACGTGCAGATGATACAAGACAATAGACAGTAATGAAATTACCTTTATTACAAATAGTCTTGTTTATATAAGTAAAAGTAGTAAAAGTACTTAATCGAATACTTTGATACGTGTTATGTCCAACAAATATTTACTTTTTAATAAAATTAAATAAATCAAAATCATGCAGATGTAATTTAGAAAAAAAATTTATTACTTAATAATTGAATTTTGTATTTTAATGCACAAAAATTTTAATGATCATTAAATTAATTTCAATTAATTTTATGTTTTATTTCTTTAGCTGGTTTACCGTATAAAGTTTATCCAAGTCATGATGCTGTACTAACAGAGAAACGAAAACAAAGACGTATACGAACAACATTTACATCCGCCCAATTAAAAGAGTTAGAACGTGCATTTCAGGAGACACATTATCCTGATATTTATACCCGTGAAGAGATTGCCATGAAAATCGATTTAACTGAAGCTCGTGTACAGGTAAGCGAATTATCGTCCTTAGTTTTTTTGTTTTTAGTTTTTTGACAATCAATTTTTATTCTGCTGTAACAAAACTATAAGTCATAAAATAATGGCTGTTAGTTAAAAATTTTCTATGCAAAATATACGGTGGTGGTAATGTTGCACGAATAAAAATTTGTTATTTTGCAACATAAAGAATATTTTATAACACTTTATTGCAATATATAACTTCATAATCATAAAAAACTTCAACTTGAATATCATTTTTGTGTGTTAATTGAATTAACTGGGAACAAAAAATAATAATAAAACAATAAACAAAGCAAAATGTTTGTGTGAAAATTGCGGAAATTTCAAGTATTTTATGAAGGCAAGACTATGCCAAAATAATGAAAATGTTAAAAGTTTATTTGAAAAATACGACGCGCCACATATGTCTCCTTGGTCACCATTCTGCCATTGTAACTCCCAGTAAGTCCTTTATGATTTTTAATCTACTCTTTTTTTTTTAATTTCTGTAAACACTTGCACAGTGGCTCACATATCACAATTAGTAAATGAATAAATGTAGAAAATTTTCATACAAAACAAACAAAGTTTTCCTATTGCAAATTTTACATAGAAAAAAAAATAGAGTAAAAATGAAACCACATTGAATATGGTTTATTGGGTTGAGGTAATGCTTAACGAATATTTTTCTCTAGATTATTATTTTTATTTTATTTATTTATATATTTTTATTTTTATTTTTTTTACTATAACGAAACAAACTACAATTGCTTAAAATTTATTTGTTTTACGATACTAGAAAATATTCAATGTTGCATTGGGCAATGCTTTACCATGAATTGTGTGGTGTTTTCTGATACTGCGATACTACGTTGTTTGATTAAATTTTAATTTTTCATCTTAATCAGATTATACAAAAAATTAATAACCACAATCCGAAAATTATGTTTTTGTATTTTATTTATGTGTGTTTAAAAGAAATTTTTTTTTTTTTTTTTGAATAATACAACACCTGTGAACATGTGCTTTGTAATCCATCGCGTTATTTTGATTGACATTTAGCACATCCGCTGTCGCTCAAAAATGCTAATGGATATTAATTGCTGCACACCACTAATAATCGCAAATAAATTATCAAAACATTTATTAATATTAACATTTTTCTTTAATTTTTCTAATTTTTTTTAATATCACAAAATGAGACAATGATTTTTTGTTGCCTTTAAACTCCTTTTTTTATAAATTTTGTAAATATATCATTAAAAATTCATAAGACCGTCTTTTTTTTCTTCTCCTCAATATTAAATCGGCGCCGCAATGCTTTTCAGTTCAATTTATATAGAAATAAAAAAATATTTTTCAGTCAGTGGTGGAACGTGTCATAGCACCTTTATTTACGAATAGGCATATGAAAAGTGTGATCAGCTGCGTCTGTAATTTAGTCAATGGATAAGTTTTTAGGTTCAGTCACAAACTCACACTCAATCGTCTCCTTCCGTAAATGTGTCAAGAGCCATATTTGATCATGTTTCTCACAACATTCATTTTGAATTGAATATACACATTCGGATAGTCAATTTAAGCCAAAATGCGACGATAAAGCTAATGATTCTAATATTCTGTCAGTACACTGGTAGGAGATAATATCATCTCTTGAAGCTGGATAAGACAAAAAAAATAACTTTTTTCACAAAAATGTAATCAATAATTTTGAATGACACAAAATGTTGATAAAGAATATTATTTTTTTTTTATTATTCTTTTGACAAATATAAAGCAGCAATTTTATAAATATAACGAAGAAAAAAAGAAAAACGACACGGTGACAATAGAAAATAAAAACAAAGTATAAAAAAAAAAAAAAATTAATAAAAAAGTCATTTTTTTGTTGAATTAAAAGTGTCCTCCTTGGAAACGTAGAGCTTAGTTTTTTTTTCTTTTCTTTTTATTTTCATCGCAAAATTCACAAAACATAGAATAAAAAAGTGAAAGAACAAAAAACAGCGAAATATACAGATACAGTGTTTCAGAATAAAGTCAAAAAAGAAAAACTTGTCAGAATATAAAAGCAATTTAATTCATCATAATCCTGACATGGCTGAGTACTGTGTTTAAGCGAGTAAAGTGTAGCAATAGCATACGCGGAATAAAATATAAATTTATAAACAACAAAAAACAAATACTACAATGTTTACAAAAAATACATAAAAAGAAGCTTTGAGAGCATGAGAAATTTGTATGGAATAGCAAGGCGACACAGTAATATGGGCGCAAAATAAATAAAAAATTTAAATTAAAACTTGTGTTACTTTTCTTTTTATTATTAATTATTGAGTTGTTTAATATTTTCTGGATGATTTTCTCCTTTATTAATCTACTTCATATCCATATGTGTAAACAATATGTATATACAGAGAAAGAAAAAAAAAAGTATAAAATTGTGAATTTTATATGCCGAAAAATTTATTACATGTTCCAAAACAAAACAGCAACAAGCAACACACATAGGAGTCGAACGCATTTTGAATGATTTATAATGTGAACCGTGCAAAATTTTTTGAGGGCACCCAAAAAAAAAAAACACACACATTCTATATCTATATTTAAAGGATAATAAAACGCTTCTGGTTCGTGCCATTCAGTCAAACAAGACCGTAATGTATAAGACCTATTTATAAAAATTTGTTGAAAAAATAAAGAGTTTGAGATTGGAATGAATCAGATACTTTAATGTAGTATAAAAAAAATAAGCTTGCTAATTTTAGTATAATCTATGTACTCTCTTTAGACTAAAACGTCTATCTCATTGACCAACAAAAAGCTAATACTCAAAATCGTGCAAATCATAACCATAACGTTGTTTTGGTCAAGCGAGTACCCAATGGTATACCAAAAAATAAGTGATTAAAACTCGAATTCTGGACATAATCTGACATCTCCAAAAATTTATTCACAAAACGAATTAATTGTTTAGTATATTTGATGAATAAAACAAATCATAATATGCTTTATTTATAAATAGTACAGCAAATCTGAAGGGATATCATATCTATATATATATATATATATATATATGTTTATCTTACTGATAAATATAATGCAATCATGCTAAAAATTATTAGTCTAATCTCCCGAGGATTAAGTTTAAAATATTTTTCAAATTAAACTAATTTCTAAAAACAAAATCTGTCTTTTTTTTAGTACATTTATTGATTATGTAATATTTTTTAATTGCTATTATAAATTTTTATTCATTGTTTATTTTCGATTAATAAAAAAAATACCCCTATTGTAATAATGATATAAATGTAGATGAGTTAATTGAAATTGCATTGAAGCACCCTTGACCAATCAATTTGTTTATTTTATTAAAGCGTACGATGGATAAATTCTCGCGCCCTTTAACACTGTACGCGTGCTGTGATCACATTGATATAATCACTAAATATATAAAAAGCAAATCCCCTTTGTTTTTTATCAATTGTAACATTGTGATAAAAATCATTATAATAATCATTGATGATAACCATCATAAGCATTTCAATAATTTTATTGTTCTTTTATTTGAAAAACAACCATATCGGATGACAATAATATTATACCATGAAAATTGTTGATAAATGTGGGAAAATAAAAAAATAATAAAATGAATCAATCATTTATTAAACTGAAGAACCAGTGAGAAGATAACAGTGTAATAATCTTAAAATGGAAAATTAAAAAAAAATGAAAATAAGAAAAAAGGAAAATGGGAAATATTTCGCTTTGTGAAAAAATGGGGAAATCATATATTTAGCACTTGCGCATTCTTATGTTTGCTCCGCCTACAATTCGTATGAATTTTCACTTATTTGAACAGTATTGTGTGCAAAATGTCCCTCAAAACATAACATTTATAAATGGGGAATAAATTATATTTAAAAAAAAATAATAAAAGAACTTTAGCGCTTAACAAAATAGAATGCCAATTTTGTTTTAACTCATATGGCATACCGAAAATCATGCTTAGAAAAATGTTTAAATTATAAACAATAATCATTAGTATAATTATTACAATTTACAATAAATTTCATAGATTCATAATTATTTTTAGATTTATTTTATTATTATTATTATTTATTGATGTGGTGTCTACTGACTATAATATTTCTTCGTTATCATAACTAATAATCAATTATTAAATTATTAAAATAAAAAATACTTGTTGTTTGTTTATAATTATTATAAAATTTATATTTTTATATTTATAATTTTAAATTTTTGTTTATCATATTTTTTATAATTTAATACAAAATTAGGTAAACATAATTCATGCAAATTATTATTCTTTTTTTTTTTAATTAGTTACGAACCAGCTATAACCATTAAAAATCTGTCTATAAAATATTTATTAATGTTAAAAATAAAATTTGTTAATAATATCTGGCAATATTGGGTGTAATTAAAAATTAATCGAAAGTCTATACGTTTTTTTCCTTAAAATCCATATTTTAAATTAATTAAAAATAAATCTATGTTTATCCAATATATTAGCGATACCTAAGATTTATTTTCGTTAAAATAAGTACGAACAATTTTTTTTTATTATATTTTCTATTTTTGTTTGATAAATTATTTATTGAACAGATCTCTAAAGAAAAAACTAAGAAAATAACAAAAATAAATAAATAAATCACACGATTTAATGTTATTCAGTCATACCACCCCCAAAATAAAGAAAAACGAATAACATCAGCTTGGTGCACAATATTCACATTGTACGAATAAAAATAATTGGTTTCGTTTATAGTATTAGGAATGAAACTAAGAAAAAAATATATAAAGCAAAAATTAAGAAATGAGAAATAAAAACAAGGTTGAAAGATGGTAAATTTCTGCGCTTTCAAAAGAAAAACACATCGAAACGAAACCAAACCACCTTATCTTATATGAATATAATGTTTATATTGTGTTGTCGTCTGTCTCTTATAAAAAGTAAATGTATAGCAAAAACGACAAAAAAAACATTTAACAACAAAACAATGAGAATATTATAGCAAATATAACCGAGTTAAGTTATAGAAATTGTATCTAACAATTCGTCCAATTGGACCATTTACTGTTGTTCACTGTTTTATTCACTTTACTTTGTTTTTCTCAATAAATGTTTGGTTTGTCCGCTTTTTATAATTTTTTTTTTTTGCGTTTTGCTTCTAATTTTCATGGTTAGATCATTGACTCCCCAAGGAAAACTAATTACTAAAGTGGCAGAGATTATTGCATTCAGGCATATGTGAACGCAAATGTATTTCTTTATACATGTTTCTTTTTAATAAGTATAATTATATACAATTTCTATGTATATTCTAGTGGTACGTATACAAAATACATTATATTTATTTATAAAAAAAAAATTGTGAAGAAGATATTTATCTGTGTTTATTTTATTTTTTTCTTACACATCTATTGCTCATTATTTGCCTTTTATTTAGTTTATCCACTTTTGTTTTTCTTTTCTATGCTTATATACATATATTGGAGAACAATATGAATATAAAAAAAAAATTGCGTACAATATTCAATGTCTCTAAATATCTAAACACGACTAAACTATTATGTATAAAAATATATAAAGTCATTCTCGCGGGAGCTGTTAATGGTCCATATGTCTGTTCTGCGTTGTGTTATGTTGTTATGCAATAACGAGCAAAAACCTCACCAAGCTTAAATTAAAAAAAAATAAATAAAAGAAAAAAAAATCATCAGTAATAAAAATAAGTAGAAAACAAAATAGAAAAATATAAATAAAATTATTCTGTATGATTTTATAAAGAAAGCACTTTATATGGACAGTAAAGTCATCACAATGGTCATCATCATTGTTACATTATACATAAATGAAATAAAATAGAACACGATAACCATATGGAAATTGAAAATTTTTCTGGTTTGTTTATTATATAATAATAATTATTATTTTTATTATTATCTGATGGCTGATTATTGTCTGGTTTTCTCTTATGCTATATGTATACATATTTTGCTTATAATTATTAATTATTTCTGTCTTTAGAAATTAATATTTTAATCAATTTTAAATATAACAACAGAAGAAGAAGAACACAATGGTCATTTACTGGTCGATATAACAATGCAATTTTTGAAATTTTTTGTAATCCATTAAATTGTATTTATTTTGATTTTATATAGTTAAATGTGCATTAGGGAATCATTACTCATTAAATCAATTCACTTTCATTATATTTAAGTATAACTTCTGTTGAAAAATATAACTGAATAGCGTGTCCATAAATATTTGTAAAAATAAAACATTAGTGAGCAACTATCAAATCAGTTCAAATTTTCTATTTGTTCTAGCTTATTAAACTAATGCCTTACAAACATTATATGTAATAAATAAAATATTATTATATAAAAATATGATAAATGGGAAAAATATTAACTTTCCTTTAATAAAAATTTATAACATGTCTATTTTAGTTGGACAGGTCCATAAATATTAGTGTCAATTCCCCTTTTTATCATCGGTTTTCTCTTAATATTTTTTGTTTTTTCTTTTTGTAGTTTGAAACCAAACAGAAAAATAAATATATGATCATATTGTCATAGGATACAAGCATATGTGAATAAATGTTACAAAATATTATGAATTGTAAATAATAATAATAATATGCCTAAAGTTTTTAAAGAAAAATATTAAAACAGTTTTTGCAAGCAAACAAAAAGTTTAATTTTATTCTTATATAAGAAATATCACAATGGATTGTCACTTTATTGTTTTCGCCTTAATAATCATTTAAATAAATAAATACAAACTAATAAATACATAACTAAAGTAAGTAGAGAGGAAATAATCAAAGCAAAATAAATATATTTTTGTATAAAAAATTAATTCAATTATAAAAACTAAAACTAAAAAAAAAAAAAAACGAAAATAATAATAAAATTGCTATTAATCATGTAACAATTGGCTGAATACAGCGATTACAAGGGTGTTTACTGTTTACATCACCAACTAAAAAAAAAAGAATAAAAGATTAACAATACATTTTTATAAATAAAAAAAAGTTATGTTTAGTTTTATGTTAAACATTTAACACCGAACAAGAGGGTTAAAAAATAAATAAGATTAAAAAACAAAATAAAAAAAAAACACCAGCAAGTGCAACAAAATATTTTTTTTTTTTTTGGTACAAATTTAAATGCTTCTGCACTGCATGATACTTAAAAAAAATCCTGATTCTGTGATCACCAACCGTAACGTTAAAAGCATTTTTAGTAGTTTTCTATCTTTTTTCTGCGACTGGCACTCTACTTTGTTTTCGTTTAATGTGGTTCCACATCTGTCACGCAAAAACTCATTTATGTTTTGTTATCTTTATTAAATAAAAGAAAAAAAAAGAATAAAATAATAATTCTAAAAGATTTAATGGTTATTACGATAATGATTGTGCAGAAAATATTTAATTGTTGTACTGATACAGGAAATAGGGATATTATCAATGTCATCGGATAAATAATGAATTTAATCAAGTAATTTAATTTTCAACAAAACAATATTGACATTGTTAGGTGAATTTTCTACTTTTATCTGTATACGGATAGTTAAGTATATATAGATATACACCCTTTTTAAGTGTAACTTAAATTGCAAATAAACCCAATCTAATCGAAATTATTGAATCATCATCGTTTGCTAACAAAGTGAACAACCAGTAAACATCTTTGGCTTTTCAATAACTAACCGCATACAAATACGACAAAAAAGAATATAATTCAAATATTTTTTTTAAGACCATCTTCAAATTGATGAGGAGCTGATGGAAAAACGAAACAAAATAATAATAATAAAAAAATAAATAAATGTAACAAATGTTATTTTTCATTACATTAAAATAACATTTGCTGTGTGACGACTATCAGCTATAACAATGCTGAAAAACAAAAATTGTATAAAAATGGTTATGGCCAAGGTATATATATAATTTTTTTCTACAAAATAATAAAAATAAAAAAGAATAAATTTAAAAGAAAATGCGATCTTAAGAATTTATTAAAAATAATAATAAATAAGAAAACAGAAAAACGTTTAAAATAATTGGGTTAATTCAGATTCAGACTGTGAATAATTTTATTTTTTTTTTAATCCTAAAAATAAACGAAACAGGATTAAGTAGAGGGATTGAGCACATATTGTTTATTATTCAATTGTTTAATTTTATACAATACAAAAAAAAAATAAAAATACCACACCAACTGAATAATAAAATAAAAATTCCATCATTTTTTAAACGATTTCATAGTTGAACAATGTCTCTTGATAGTTCACAGTAATTGTAGCTCTAGAAACCTGCAAGGGCTAATATAGTACCATATAAATAGTTAAAATAAAAAGAAGGGTGATTTTCATTTAACTAAATGATAAACTATTTACCTTTTTATTTCTTTATAGTGATTTAAAATATTTAATTATTTAATAGTTTTTTCATTAATAAAAATTTAAAGAAAATAAACTATTATGTCACATAACGTGTACCTAGTTATCCTTTATTTTCTTTTAATTAAATATTATTTTCTTTGCAAAAAGTTATAATAATAATACATAAATCAACACCACCTACGCAATATACATTTTTATATTTAAAACAATTTGCTTTTTTTTTAATTATTTGCAAATTTGTATTTTTTGGCAAAATCATTTATTAAAATTTTTTTGACAAAGTTTATAGTACTCGACAGGTGGCACATATAGTTCGACATACATAATAGTTTATTTAAAAAATAAAACGTTTAAATAAAAGAATAAAAATAATAATTTAATAGATCTAAATATTTATATTTACATATTTAAACATCACAATCAAATGTTGCTGTCAGAATAACCTTGTTAAATAATTTTTTGAAAAATGGTTTCTATTAAAAATTACCTTGATGTTATTTAATTAAACAAATAATAAATTTTTAATATACAAAACCAATGTCAAAAGGGCATCATTCAGTTAATCATTTAAACGTTTATACATAAAATATACCAAAAAAACTGAAAAAAAGAGAAATTAACTTTCTCCTAATATTTTTGCAATGAATTTTAATTATTTTAAAACAACATTACTGTAAAATAACTATTGTTGCGATAAAATGAAGATAATTAACACATTAAACACCCTTATTTTTCAATAAACCTCACCAAAAATATATTAAATGTGAACACATTGACATTGTACACTTGTTATTGTTTTTATTGTTTAAGGGTGACGGCGATTTATTAACTGGCTAAGCAGTGCTTAAACCTACTAGTTTACTAATCAAATATTATTCAAAAAAGTTTATTTAATAGCTTATAGTTTATACATCAGCGGGTAACTAGTAACAATTCAACACCACGTTACCACACGTCATCGTTTATTGAATAAATTCGAAAACATTCGAGTAGCAAAAATGTAATGTAAACAGGGGATGGTATTAATTTTTGAATGCTTAATAAATATATAATATTAGTGTATGTTTAAACAAGGGAAGGGTGAGGTGTATTTGTTTGAGTGACATAAAAAAAATAAAACCACCCTACCAATCTAAGACCTCAACACATGTCAAACGATAAACCTTTTTTTTTGTTTGTTAATGTTGCTTTGTTTATTTATTTTAACAAAACTTAAATAAATAACTAAATTGGAAGCATATTTATTATATAAATTCGCATCAATACAGTGTTATTATTACTATTTATTTTTTTTAATAATTTTTAAGAACTAAATAAAATTTATTAATGCATTAAATAATTAGAAAAAGAAAAAGATCTTTTAGTTTAAAAAAATAAAATAATATTAAATGAGAACAGCAAATAGCTCATTGACTAACGTTTAATCAGCAAATGATGGTATGTGGTTCATTCTTAGAATATCAAATCGGTATAATTTCAATCTGTGTTTTAACAGTGATTTATACCAATCAGTGTTTTATATTAACTTTGAATAAAATTTGTGAGAAAACATAGAAAAAAAAAAGAAAATAGTTAAGTTAAGTAAAAATAAAATTGAGAATGGTGAAATGTTGATGTCTCGTTAGTATTGTTCTTCTGATTAAGACTGGTGGTTAGATATCTGCTCCACCTCTATTTTCATAAAGTTTACTATGATTGAATACTTGGTAAAACATTACCCTTTCACTAAAAAATTCTTCACATATAAAACCAACTGTCCGTATCTTGATTTTTGTTTCATATATCTATCATATAGAATATTCTATTCCTCAATCTCTAATAATAATAGTTCTGTTTGTTTGTTTAATAGCTTTTGCACAATTGTAGCAAAGAGTTTTAAAAGTAAAACATACATATACCAAAAAAAAAATACCATAAAAGAACAAAATATAAGTATTATACATATATAAGGTATGTTGAGATAAAAACCCTTTTTCTTTTTTTCTTTTTAAATCAAGACTAATGAATGTGTTTATTTCAAACGGTCAATTTAAAACTGTTTGAATTACCCATTTTGTAAATAGAAAATAACGCGTATTTGTAATGTAGCAACGTTTAGTTAAACGTTAAAATGTATAGATAGATGAAAAGCAAGTAACTAGTATTGAGGTAAAATTATTGAAACAAATAAATACATACTTTGTGCTAACAATATACATTATATGAACAAATTGAAAGTTGAAACAAAAATCAGGCCACGTTCGAGTGGATGGGTGATTTTGATATATATTTTGAGCAATCAGAAAACGCTTGTTCACTCATCCAACATAACTAAAATACGCCATCGTTTATTGCCTTGTCTGAACGTGATTAAGAAAGTAAATATGGACATTGCCAACAATATTATATATAATAAACCATCGACCAAAAACATAAAAAAGAAAATTTTTATTTATTTTTTTTTTTGGATGGGTCAACTTTTTGATTAAACATACCATCTATGTTACCCATGTCTTCCTTTGTCCTACATGAAAACAAAATTTACTTTATAAACAAACAAAAAATAAAGTAAATGATATCGAAACATTGCAGAAAATTTATCATAAAGAAAATAAAACATAATTTAAGTTAAGAAAAACCAAAAAATTAAAGAAAATAAACTGAAAGTAGTTTAGTTTTGAAATTTTAATTTTTATTGACATTTTAGTAAAATTAATTACTTAATTTTGACTAAATAATTAATTTTTTCATTTATTTATTTTTTTTTGTTTCATAACAACGATAAATCAATTGCAGTAGATTTTCTATCTTATGCTTTTCTTTGCTAAATTAAACATAAACAGAGATATATAAACATTAAATGTTTTTGTACACTTTTTAAGCGTTTTTAATGAAATTTCACACAATTTTTCTTGTTATGCTATAATGAAAAAACGAATAATTATTTCTTTTATAAATATTACTATATTTTAATGACAAAATACGATTATTTGCTTATTTTTTTTTTACATTTTTATCTATATTTAAGTTTTATTTACCGAAAATTTTTTTTCATTAAGTGGACTACGTCATTTGTTTGTTTGTTATCATTTTGATTGAAAATTCGCTGAAAAAACAATAATAAAAAATTTATATACACAAAGTCATATGAATGTTTTCTTTTATTTATTTATTCTTTTCGTATTTCGCCTCCACATATCTCTTTCGCTATTTATTTTTAGATAGAAAAAGAAAATTTATAATATTATAATGAAATAAAATAAATAATTTAATTATGACGACATCGCCAACATAACATATACAAAAGAGACTAAATTTACAAATATTGATATAGAAAAATATTTAAGAATTTTTACCACGAAAAATATGTGCCACAAATACTATTTAAAAAAATAATTTAATTAGTTATATTAAAAACAATTTGACATTAACAAATGATTTTATTTTTATTTTTAAAGAAAATTTAAAATTAAAAATACAAAAAAACAATCTATTTTTAAAAAAAATTATATGAATTGAGGATGTATAAAAATAAAGTTAAACAGTCATAATAATAATAATAATAATACTTAAAAAAAAAAATATTACGCGAAAATCAACAAGAACACAAACAAAAAATAAAGCAAAAACCTTGAATATCATAAAAGCTAGGGAATACCGTTAAACATTTAATTTTATTTAATGATTCATTAAAAAAAAATTAATATATTTATTTATATTTTATAAGTATTTATGATCCTTTAAAATGCATAATTAAGTCCATTCATATTTTTCGTGCCTTTATTTGGATAACACAGAATAAAAAAATATACATTTTGAATTAAAATGATAAAATAATAAAAGTAAAAACTTTCGCCAGCAATGGCACGAGCCAACATTTTTGTATTTTAATATATTTTTAATTTTATAATTAAATAAAAAATCATTTTACACTGTTTGTTATAAACGTACAATGAACAATTATTATTATTATTGTTATTTTCTTTTTGCTTTGTTGTTGATTTTATTATTTTTAATCTGCTAAATAAAACTTACAAGCGCTAATTACAATAAATGTTTGTTGTTATTATTATTATTATTATTGTTGCTAGTATATATATATATATATATATATATATATATATATATATATTTTAATTATACGTATTTAGATTTGTTAGGAATAATATTGGAATAACACGTTATTCGCATCTGTTTTTTTCTATTTATTATGATTTTATTGATTGAAATGAAAATTGAAAAATAGCAGCAAGACAAACAAAATTATGTTTTGTTTATAAAAAAAAATATATATATACTGTATGTATATGTATATATTTTAACAAAATAGAAAAAACTAAATCATCTAACAAGAGATTATTTCTGTTTAATTTTTGTTTGTTTAATTTAAATTGTTTATAAAAGCAAAATATATAATAATAAAAAAATGCAAACGATGGTGCACATTCCAGTTGCTGAAACTGGCCAAGAACTATATATAATTTTATTTTTTTTTCTTTTAATTTAAAACATCATAAATTTTGAGATTTTCTTTTTGTAAAAAATGTGTAGAAGACATAGAATGTAAAATGAATTAATTTTTCATTTTTTATTATATTTTTGTATTTTAGGTTTGGTTTCAAAATCGTCGAGCGAAATTTCGCAAACAGGAGCGTTTAGCACAGCAAAAAGTTTCATCAAATAATAATTCATTAGATCCAAGTGCTTCAGTGAAATCAGAAAGTAAAGTGTCAGGTGGACATATTGGTGGTGGCGGTGGTGGTAATACAACACCAAAAGATATTAAACCGGGCTCACCATTATCAACTGTATCAACAACACCAAATTCAAGCGCCTCGTCACATCAATCAAATGGTGGCAGTTTAGGTGGAGGCGGTGATATTAAACCAATCAATGGTACGTTCTAATGAATTTTCATTTTTTATTTATTTATTCATAATTTAAAAATGCACGCAAAATGCAGCAAAATTAATTTATTTAATAGAACAAATCTATGAATAAAATTTTATTAAAATTAAAAGAAAAAAATCAAGAAAAAATTTTTGCAAAGAAAAAAATTCATAAAACAAACACCAACCGGGAGTTAATCTCAATTTGGTTGAAATTCTATACATTCATTTGTAAAGATATAGATGAAAGTACAATTCTCACCATAATAATATGTACGTTCATAAGAATTAAGTAAAGGATGAGTAAATACTGTTAATACTGATGTTGCCTGGCGTATACAAAAATTACATGGATGGTAGAGTAGATAAGGGCGCGACATTGCAAACAGTTGACAGTAATTCGAATAAATGAACGGTAGCGGCCAATTTTCTAGATTAAACATTACAAAAGTAGAATGAGAATATTTGTTTGCCTGATAAATATTTCTATATAGAAAAAAAAACTAAAAATAAGAAAAGATAAAATCAAGAGAAAATAATAATATAAAAAAAAAAACAATAAAATTATGCTGCCACAGTAAGTCTTCGTATTCAGTAAATAAGGAATGACACGGGTGTTAGAATTTCTTTTTTGTATATATATAAAAACAATTTGAAAATTAGTGCCCAGAAAAGAGATGTAAAGTATTTTTCGCGTTTCAATTTTGAAATACAATAAGAAAAACGGGAAACAATTTCATTCCATTCCTAAAAGAAAAACAACTTCTTTATCACAGATATACAATGATTTGCGTCACCATAATCTTTATTTCATTTAATTCCCAATCCCAATGATACGAGTTAAACTATGTTGGCTCGGAGTTATTTGTTGAAAAATTTGTAAACTAGTAATATGTATTATTAGAAATGAAATTACTTTGTAGTGTCTATTTATTAAGATAATGGTATCTACCGTGCAATGTATATCCTTTATTGGGTGTAAATTTAAAATTTATTTTATTGAATGGTTTTTCCATTTAATTTGACTTACTTTCAATTATTTAAAATTGTTTTTTTTTCTTTCAATATTTATCCCTTAAAACGGTTTAATTTTATCAAATCCTTGTCCATTAATATGCATATATTGACACATTTAATGAATTATTGTTATCATTATTAAACCATCGAAATGTAATTTATAATAATAATCGAAAATGATTAACAAAATCATTATAAATATTAAAAGAAAATATATATTGTATATACAAAAATTAACAGCTGTGGCTTAATCAAGCAAGAAACTACACAACATACTAAACCAATAATAAAGAATAATTTTTCGTAAAATTTATAAAGACACATTTTTAATATGATTGAGTGTGTTGTGTGGTTACTCTACTGTGTATGCTTTTATTTTTTAATTTATTTTCTCTCCCCACATACATATGTGCGCCTATAATTTGACAACAATCGACGTTGCTCCAAAGTCTCTAGAACAGTCGAGTCGTCGTACAGTTTTTTTTTGTGGATTCATTTATCATTTCTCGATATAGCCGAAAAATGTATTTATTTTTCATTTTCTAAAAATTTATTGCAAACAAAGTTGAAACTGGCATATACAATTTTCATTTTTAATATTTAATATTCTTAAAAATAAAATAATTTTTCTTTATGTGTTAATAATATTTTTCGTTTTTATTATTTTAGGAAAATTATCTGATGATTTAAATGCAAATAACAATAATAATAATAATAATAAATGGTCACCGTCTGGCTTAGGCTCATGTAATTCGCTAACGCTACAAGGATCAAAACAACCAAGTGGTCTTCATCATCAGAGTCATCTACATAATCATCATCATTCATCGCATCATGCTGCGGTTGCTGCTGCTGCATTATCATCACCTTTTTCATCATTGTTAAGTGCTGGCGGTGGTGCCGGCTACTTACTTGATCCATTAGGTGGACTTAATAAAACCACAGCAGCTAATCATTTATTTTAAAAAATAAATATTAATTTCAATAATACTTTTTCTTTTCATTTTCTCTCTTATTCAATTGATTTTATTTGATTGCCAATTATTGCCGAGCCAATAAATTTCCACTGAGAACAGTTTTATTTTTAATTTTAAAATTCTTTTCATGCAAAGAACAATAATCAAATCAACAATAAAACTTTATTGTTTTAACGATTATTATTTATAAATTTAATTAATTGAAAAAAACACAGAAAATAACTCTTAAGAAAAATAGAAATTAAATGAAATTATGTAAAAATTTAGATTTAATATAATTTTAACAAATAAATTAATATAAATATTAATGAAAGAAGAAAAAGAAAGTAATAATTAAAAATAAATAAATTAATTTACACAGTATTAATGTAGAATTTTAAGATTTTAATTAAAAAAATAAATAAATAAAACTATATAAATAAAATAAATTAAATCAAAATTTTAATAAGTTAATTAGAAAACGAATTAATTAATGAAATAAAAACATTACCAAAATATACATGCTGAATATGAAATATAATTATTTTTAGTTTTTCTTTCTTTTTAAAATTTCTTATTTAAATTTAAATCAATCAACGAATTAATTTCTGTATTTATTTATTATTTTGTTTTTGTGCGTTTAGTTTTAGTTTTATGTTATTTTTTCTGTATCATTATGTTATGCTCAGACAAAATTTTAGATAGACAAATGCTGTGATGTGGATTATTTTTCGCAACTTTTATACTTTCAATTTACAGCCAATAATTATTATTATATTTCAACTAAATTCATTTCATGTTTCACTTTGAATAAAACATTTCAATAACAAAACAGGATATTTATTGACAAAAAATATTTAATTTTAATAAAAAAAAAATTACCCAAAGTCTTAATATTATTTTGCATTTTTTATTTAATAAAAAATTATGTCACTATGTTTAATAATTATTAAATAATAAAATTAAATGCAATAAATTAATAAAATTAAATCACTTTCATTTAAAACATAAAACAACAAGAACATTACTCTCTCTACCCACAAGAAAATCATTTTAATGATCAGCAAAAACCGAAAAACAAATAAATAAAATTAGTTTTTATTTTATTTTTCATTATCAAATCCGTGATGTAACTATCTACTAGCCAACATAGAATCAACAAATAGCCTCCAAAAATTAAATAATTCAAAAAATTTTAAATTATTAAAACAAAATCGGATTTACATGTTAAAATTTAATTTGACATTGGAAATTATTAAATTAAAGAAAAATATTAAGAATAATATAAATTAAACGAAATGAAAAATAATATTATAAAATTCTCGAACATTTTTTTCTATTTATTATATTTTAGCAAAAAAAAAAAATAAATAAAATTTTTCTCATTAATTTTCCAATAGCAAAACCGAAAAAAAAAAAAGAAAAATTTCCATCAAATTTATTTATTTTTAATCTTTTATTTTAAAATTTGGTTGACAGTTGATTTATTGCCAAAAATAAATTAAGAATTAAAATAATAATAATAATAATAAAAAAAATAACAATAATAATAACAACAAGAAAGAAATTTAAGAATAAAAAAATATTTCAACAGTTTATCATAGGTAAAAAGAAAAGAAAAATAAAGAAAAATGATTATAAATTTTTGTTACAAAGGAAAAACGCAAAGAAAGACATTATTAATTTAATTTAATTAAAAATTAAGCACAGACAAACACAAAGTAATTACGTTATACGAGATAAAGTATACAAATAAGAAAAAATATTTGTAAATAAATTTGATTGTATTAATTAATTAACTAATTATTAAAATGAAATTTAATAGAAATTTAAATTTTCTATATAGGTAGGATATGTAAAAAAAAAAACCAACAAAAAATAAAACCCAAAAAATAAAACTTATAATTCTAATAATAAAAATTAAATGCAAAAAAAAAAAATAATTTTAATAATTACGATGAGAAAGTAAATATTTAAACAAAGAAAAAATAATTAAATTTATTGTAAAAATTAATAAAGAAAAATAAATGACATAAAATGTAAGAAAATATACAAAAAAAAAATAATGTTTTTTTATTTTTAATTAAATAAATTAATTAAATGAAAAAAAAATTTAAAGTAATTTATACAAATTAAAATCAAAGAACTATTTTTGATCAAAGTAAAAATAATTTAATAATTATAAAATTTTATTGAAATTAATCGGTTCCTGTTTATACAGTATGTTTTTTTCATTTTATATATATTTATTTTTTTTATTTTATTTTAATTGGAAGCAAAACAACTATTAAACGCACATGAAATACACAAATACAAATGTACAGGTGAAACGAACATTATTTTCCCTATCATTAATTTTTCTAATGCCATTTTTATGATTGAACTTCCTAAATTTAGTTCTGGTGACTTATCGTCGTGCAATTTACATAAATTAAACAGCAAATTATTTTCTTTTCTTAGAGAAACAAATTCTATAAAAAAACATTGATGATAAATATTTTAATTTAATTTGCATACAAATATAAGAAAATATGTTTTTCTTCTAAGCGGCAAAAAAATTACGAAAAAAAAAATTTACAATTTCAAAACAAATAAACATTCCGTGGGTGTTTAATAAATATGATTGTGTTCTCTTTTGTGAATATTACTGTAAAGTAATAATTATTGTTCACCTACTATATTAAATACGTTAGTTAGGCCGTATTATGTTAAGTAAATGGAAAGTGTGTTCGTCAATCGTTAGAAATATGAATTTGCTAAATAATCGACAAGAGGAATAATGTTTGATTGTAGTGAGATGGAAAAATTCTTCATCTGTAAGCATTGTGTGGGCATTTTTTTACTTTAGATTTTTCTTCATCGTTTTTTGTTTTGTTTTTTTTTTTTTCTTTTTTGTAGTATGTAGAAGAAGTGGGTGGGGAGTTGCCTTTCAATGAAACATTTCTATATGTGTCGCGATGCTAAAGATGCGATTTTTTACGAATAGTCCGAATAGCATTTCTATATATTTTAATCATGTATTGGTAATTTGAGGATCTTTATAAAAACCGACTGGATTACGGTGAAAAATTCAGTAAGGAATCATAGCTTGGATCATTTAGATCACAGTGATATCATAAATAGTTCAAATCAAAATAAATATATATAAAAATGTCTTTGGAACGTCAAGTGCGCATGAAGGTCAGTGCAATTCAGTAATTAAAATATTATTTTTTGTTTGTTTTAAATATTAAAAGTGGCAAAAATTTGTGAAAGAAAATTGAAAAAAAAAATAACTTTTGTGATTATTAAAAATTTGTGATTAATAAAGATGTGATTTACTAATTACAGATCGCTGGTAAACGCGATCCAGAGAAGGATAAAGAAGCACAAGCATGGATTGAAACAATTTTAGGTCTTAAATTCCCAGCCGGTGAAGCATACGAAGAAGTACTTAAGGACGGTGTTGTCTTATGTCGTTTAATTAATAAACTTGCACCTGGATCAATAGCTAAAATTAATGAATCTGGAGCACAATTCAAAATGATGGAAAATATCAATATGTAAGAATTGTAGTTTTTCACATAAATATCCTTAATGAAAATATTAATAAATTTTAATAAATTTTTAGGTTCCAAAAAGCACTTAAAGCTTACGGTGTACCTGATATTGATGTATTCCAAACTGTTGACTTGTGGGAAAAGAAAGATATTGCAAACGTAACAAACACTATTTTTGCCCTTGGTCGTGCTGTAAGTATTTTCGCGATAATGCAAAAAATTTAATAAATATTAATTTTCTTTTCTTTTTTAACAGACTTATAAACATGCCGATTTTGCCGGACCATTCTTAGGACCAAAACCAGCTGATGAATGCAAACGTGATTTCTCCGAGGAAACATTAAGAGCTGGTGAAGGTATGATTGGTCTTCAAGCCGGTCAAAATAAAGGTGCATCACAAGCTGGCCAAAATATGGGTGCATCACGTAAAATCCTTATGAACAAATAAATTTTATATTTAATTAAATACATTATTTATAATAATTAACAACAAATCCATCTTCCTTACCATACAAAACAAAATGAAAAAAAAAAATGTTTTTTTCGCTTATTTGATCTAAAACAAACAAATTATTATTATTATTGTTTTTTTTTTTAGTAATTTATTTATTAATTTTTATTAAATATTATTGTAATTTTATTAATAATTATATTTACTTATGATACTTATGATGTTATGAAGAGAAAAAAATCAGTAAAGAAATGAAATAAAGAAAAGAAAAAATATTTAAAAATCCAATTAAGAAAAAAGAAAAGAAAAACCAAACTATTTTATATAATAAAATTTAAAAAAAAAAAGAAGAAAAACAACTGATTTTGTGTTTTATTACTAAGAAATAAAAAAATAAAAATTCTCTTAAGAGTTATGAAACCCAAGTATAATTTTCAGTTAATAAATATCGTTATATTTTTCATTACCTTAAATGCAGCACATTAATTATCACCATTCTGAACATATTTATATATTTCATAATTATATAAATAGCCTAAAATAAAGAATATTTATATAAAAGATAATTAACTACTAGAAACACTATACCATTCATTTCATTATAAATTTTATTGAAAAAATTTCAACAACTTTAAATAAAAAATAAAATCATAAAGATAGAAAAACGATTGCAACATAATATTTTAAAAATAAATTTTTCATTTAACTAAACTGTTTTTTGATACAAAAATCTATGCAGCCAACTGTAGTGACATTATGATTATGTAATTTTGTTATAATAATTTTAAAATTTATTTGACAAAAACAAGAAGGTGGATACTGTTATTATGGAAAAACAAAAAAAATTTCATTTTCTTTTCATTTTAATTTTTTTCGTTTTTAATTTTTTAAACTAATAAATAAAGAATTTTTTTTTCTCTATTTTTCAATAATAATATTTTTATAAAAATAAAATTTTCTTATATACAAAATTGTAAAAGAAAAACTTTGTTGAAAACAGCAAAAAAAATGAAGAAAATCATAGAATAATAATTTTCCTGTGAATGTGTTTAATAATACAAAAATAGATTATTATTATTATTATTACAAAATCCAGAATATTCGCTAGTAAAATGAAAAATAAAAACTATAAAAAATAAAGAAAAATTAAGTTTTCTTCATTCTACTTTGCTTTTGCTTTTTCTTTTTCTTTTTCTTCAGATAATAAAAATGTAAATGATGAGCAATATAAGACACGTCCAACGGTTATGCTATGTTCACTGCTTAGAGAAGTAAATTATAATTAGAGATTTTCTTAATTATTTTTTAAAATGTTTCTCTTTGTTTATTCTAATCGAAAACAAGAGTTTTTCTAAAAAAGAAAATATGTTTTGTGTAAATTAAAATGGTGTCACTGACTGTTCTACTTTTACTTATTCGATAAAAATTGCTCCAGAATTTAAATACTTGGATAAAATTTGATTTGGAAAAGTTTAAATGATTCGTTTTGTTTTATCTTTACATTTATTTATTCTATTTGAATTAATTAATTATTAAGTAAAAAACAAAGATTAATTTTGAAATATTCAACAAAATAATCTCTACAAGCATTTAACATATGAAACACCCTCTATTGTATAAATTAAGGCGAAATAATATTTTTGAAAACATCAAAGGACCTTAGCAAGGATATATAATATTTTTGTTTAACACAGTAGTTAATCTGTGCTGCTACTAACAATAGATGGTGCTTTCAACATTTAGTGGAAATATTTCAATAATTAATAAGAAAAACAACAAATTTTACCTAAGAAATCAATCTACAGTTTTTTTTTTAATTAATTTTTTTTTTGATTTTAGTAATTATGACCTAATTATGATACATTTTGCATTCATATACGCCTCCACAAATATATATATATTTGAAATTTAATTATAGCTTATGTAATTTTCTTATATTAATATATTGTTGTTACAATTTTGTTGCAAATATTATATATTTTAATAATTAATAAATTTGCCAAATTGTAATAAAGTACTTTATTTATAAACATAATTTTGTTAAAATTTTTGTTATAATTAAAAATAGTAAAATTATGTTTAAAAATATTTTTTACAATGTTTTCGTGTGTAGTTTTTTTTTAAATTTTTTTTCTTATTTCAAGGAAATATCATTAATAATTATAATGTGAATCATATTGAAGCTTGAAAATAAGAAAAATGTTTAATGAATTAAGTGTACATGTTTAACATTAACCCTTTTTATTTTATTAATTTATTTTGTCCATTTTAAAGTTATTTTTTATTATTCTTATTGTTATTATAATTATTATTATTATTTTTTCTTTAAATTTCTTTTATTTTTGATTAAGAAGCTGTTAGACATAGCTGAATCATGACCACATTAAAGTTGAAGATGCACGGTTTATAATATTTATGGAAAATCTATTGCGAAATATAATTTTTTGTTAAATAAATTAAAATTTATTTGATTTGATAGCTGTATTTGTATACAAGCCGATTGCAAGTATAATACTAAATAAAATTTCCTAATATCTGTATGCATTTGATTCACGATAAATAACTTTTAAAACAACGAAAACTAACGATCTAACGACAAGTCTTTTACATTTACAGCATCAATGTTTTGATTATATTTCTTTAGTATATTGTTTTAATTATTTTTTATTTTTCTTTTAACTAAAGTGTTCATAATATACCACTTTAAAAAAAATAAATATAAGACGCCCACAAAATACATATTGTAATGTTTATTTAACTTATTATATAAATTAGTAATTTATCTCATAATATAAATAATAAATCATTATTATATAAAATTAACAAATATTTCATAAAATAATAATAATTTTGATATTGAAATTGAAGGACAAATGAGAAAACAATTTTAATAAAATAAAACTATATTAGTTAGCTCCTTGAATATACATTATATTTGTTTTACTTCATTGAAATTAAATAAATATTAATATTTGGCTGCAAAAACAAATTATTTTTATATTAATAAATAAATTTTTAATCAAAACTAATTATAATAATCATTTAATTATGGTTGAATTATTTATTTATTTATTCTTTTCTAATTAAAATTGAAAATCTTATTAAAGAAAATTTTTTTTGCAAAACAAATATCTTCGCAAATAGAAATTAATAAAATAAAATATTATAATAATAATCATGAGAAACGAATTAATTTTTTTTTTCTGTTTTTTATTTTGTTGAAAGGAAATTTTTTTTTCCAAAAATAAATATGCACAGTTGATGCTAGAATGACGTAAGAAAGATGTTTTAAGTATATGTATTAGTTAAATTTGTACTGAATTTTCCGTTTTTATATAATTAAATTTTAAATTAAATTTGGTTTTTTTCTTTTCTTTTTGTGTAGAAAAATAAATGTTTTCTTTTTTGTTTTTAAACTATTTTCCGCCAAATCATCACGCTTTACAATAATAAAAATTTTAGATTAAAACCATTTCTAAATTTATTTTCATTATTAAAATTAGAACAGAGAAATATTAGAATTATAAAATAAATAAACTGTATGTATAATGTAGCCATAATGTCTAAATAAATAAAATAATTAATAAACTTGATAAAGTACAGTTAAATCACTTGTCAACTTGTAAGAAATTATTTTTAAAATTATTAATATGTGTAGAGTTGTCTTGAAGAAAATTTATATTTTAATTTTCCTATTCTTGTATGTTTATTTTGCTATTTTCTTATTTTTTTTATTATTAAATTTAATTTCATTGTTTTTTTTTTAAAGATAAGTAAAAATATTTATTCTTATTTACATCTTAAGAATAAAGAAAATGATAGTAATGAAAAGAAAAGAAAGCAAAAGAATGAAGTTAATTTTAATATTGTTCTTTTTAAAAATATTAATAATAACAATGAATAAAAAAAAATGAATACAAACAACAAGAAGTCCAACAACAGCATAACATGCTTGGCTTGATATATCTTTTCTGTGGGTGATCTAAATTTATCATGATGACACAGTTATAGAATTATTTTTTATATATATTACAAAAGTAAATATATATATATTTATATATATAGAAAAAAAGAAAATTTCAACCACAACAAGACAAAAACTATGTTTGTTATTATTTATTTTTTTAATTGATTATAGTATTTTCGTTTTTGTTTTCAGTTTATTTTTATTTTTTGAGTATAGTCATTGCATTAAATATGTAAACGTGACTCAAAATAAAATCAAATAAATATTATAAATATAAATTTTTTTTCTATTTTATTAATTTAAATCATATCATTAAAGTCAGCAAAGTAGCAATAAAGTAATTAGATCTTTTTGATTCATGTTTTTAACACATAAACACAGGATGAGAAATTTAAAATTAAAGAAAATAAATTTATTCATTATGCAGTTACAATGACATTGTAGCTGACACAAGTTTCATTTCCTGGTTAATTTTTGTATTATAAATATCCTCCAAAAAATTTATATAAATTTATTTAATTATAGTAAATACTTTTCAATTACTGACAAGACAATATTAATTATACAATTTTGCATAATTAAAAGAATAAATAATTGTTTTATTAATGATTCGTTTTACAATTGTTTACAATTTTATTTTTATTTTTTTTCAACTAAACAACGAAAAAATAATAAAACATAAAATGAAAACATAAACAACATATGTGATTGTAATTAAAATTGTTAATACATCACAAGTGATAGATGAAAAGGAAAAGCACAAATTTGTGTTCACTTTGAATAATGTTATATAAAAATTTATTTAAATTAATATAAATTTTTTTGTAAAATTTAATGTTTTAAATCAAAAAATTTATATAGATCATAATTCTGAAATTAAGAGACACCAACAATAGTACTCGAAGATTAAATTGCTGCCCACACATAAAATATTCATTATTTTTTTGTTAATAAAACGTAAATATGTGGTCTTGTTTTTTTTTTCTTACATTTATTTTTTATTATATATTTTGTGTTTTAATGAGAATAAAAATAAGGTATTTATAATATCTATATTTAAATAAAAATAGTTTATTATTAACTAGCACTACTCATCATTTTTATTTGCAAATATCTTTAGCACATCTTTGCCAAACGACACTTGCTGTCGATCGTCTATCCTTTGATTTTATTTAGAAAAAAAAATAGTTTTTATTTTATAATCTGCTTAAAAAGTAATTGCTTAATGACAAACCAAATTATTTTTTAGAGTAAATTATGTATTTTTTTGTAAAGAATGAAACACTAACTAAAACACTTAGAATGGTAAAGTTGACAAAATTTAATGTAATTGCTAATTATCTGTATTAAAATCTTATATAATTCGTCCTTGACTTGTACCAGTTTTTCTAAAATAACTATTTAGTTCCAAATTTAATTTTTACTTAATTAACTGTTTTACTTGATCTTTTCATGTTTTTCTTTATTCAATTTTTTTAAAAATATAATCGATCTGCTCTGTTTGTAGTTTTTTTCTGAAAGAAACTACAATTTTATAAAAAACATATCACAAGCATAGGTAATACTGATTCCTAAAGGTACCTAAAGGTAATACTGATTCATTGTGATAAATATTTACAAAACAAAAAATTATAAATAAAATTATTTTCATCGAAATGCTTTTTCTTGTCTTCCTTATTCATTTTTTTTTTTTGAGCCATTTGTTTTATATTTAAAGGTGTGATGGCAACAAACTAAAGCCACACTACGTTTTTAAAAGATGAGCAATGTGATGATTTGTTTTTATAGTTTTGTCGTCGTTTATTTTTATTATAATTATAATATTATTTTTTCTTCTCTTTGTTGTTGATATTTTTAATCATAATAATAATAATAATAAAAATTAAAAATATGTTTTATTGCCAAAAATAAAATCATAACAAATTGTTTAACGAAGAATTTCAACTATAATAATAATAAGTATAAAAAGTCATACTTTTTACATTTCTTTGATATACAAAATGTTTGCAGATTTGAATAATTTTTTTTGCTTGTTGTTGAGGATTAAAAATAGACAAAATTAAAAGAATAAGATAAAAATGGATAAATGAATCATATAAAATAAATTTGCAACAATACAAAAAAAAGTGTATTTTCGAGGATGTTCTATTTAAATATTAAATAATAAATTAAAAATAGAAATAAATAAATAAATAGAAGAAAATTTTCGTATTAAAAATATCAATCAATGAATTGAATTCTATTTTATTTATTTTAATTTTGCGAGAAAAGAAATATTTTCTTCTAATAATTTTTTTTGTATTGTTTGCGGTATTCAAATATTTAATTAATTTAATAAGAAATTTATACTGAAAGACGTAAATTTCTTACAAATTTATTATCAATTACTTTACAACTGATCGTAATAGTTGAAAATTTATTATAATTTCTTTAAATATTATTTTTTATTTATTTATAAACAAGTCACAAGTAATTTTAAATTAAAATTGTGATCTTAACACAAAATATTTGATCTCCGTAACCGCAAACTTATAATACAAAATAGTTTTTTCTTTCGGTATTTTGCGATCATGTAAAATATTTAAAGTTCACAACAAGTACGATCACAATGTCGTAACATTGTAATGATTTTGTAAAAATTCGTATTATTAAAATGAAATAAATTTATTATTATTAATATTATTATGAGGTGTTAATTAAATGAAACAAATAATAATTATTATGTAATTAGTAAAATAAAAGAAAACAGAATAGAATTAAAATTTTACGACTGTCAATTTTGATTTAAAAAGTTGTCAGTTAATTAAATAAATTATTATAACACATATGATTATACAAATTTTTATCATAAATAATAAATGTTTATTAGTAATGCAATATTTAGTGAAAATATTATGTTAAAAATATTTTACTTTGTGATCTTCTGGGATTCAGATTTTATCAATATAATAAATTTTCTATTTTTTAATAAATAAATAAAACAAAATTTATTAAATATTTTGAAAAACATAAATTATTTATTTATTTCAAACACTTTAAACATTTATTTTCTGTGTATTAATTATAAAGTAATCTCTACATCCTCTATTATAAGATCAAAAAAAAAGTACTCATACGTCTTGATTTTTGCTTATAAATTTATCCTTTTCTTACAAAACAAAAAATTAATAACAACTTTGGACAAAAATAAACATAAAAATTTAAGAAAAAACTCGATTTAATGCTAGAAAATGAAAACACGAGACGAATCGTAGCTAAGAATAAAATCATATCAAAAATAAATAACAAATAAGTCTTCGTTTTTGTTTGTTGCTGGAGACAAAATTAGCCTTTTGATGTTATGTCAATGATCAACGAAGCACTTTTAAAATAAAAATCTATGTTGTCTTTTAATTTTCCTAATGAAAACAAATCTAAATCTGATGAAATGTGATCTTAACTAATACTTTTTTTTTCTGTCGTAAAATAGGGCAACAACCTTAACTATAATTTATTTTAAATAAATATTAATTTTCCGACTGAAAATGTGATTATTATGTTTTCGCCTCCTATAAAATACAAATATAAAATTTTTCTTTTATTTTTTTTTTTTGTAAGTCTCTTAAAGTAAAGAATTATAGCATATGGTTTCATGAAAAACTAAAATTTTTACGAGGCACTCGGCGTCTCCATCAATCAAGAAAGCTTTAATGAAAATGTTTTTTTTTTTAATATGAATAAGAAAACTTATTTTTTCTTCATTTTCTTTTTAATGTTGGAACATACAACACATTTAACGTGTTACAATGAATATAAATTAATTATTTTCTTATTTTTTTTCCTAATAATTCTTTTTTCGATCATTAATAACAATATTGTTTAAAATTAACTTTTTGTGTAGAAATTATTCCATTATCTGGAGGTGTTAGTGGGTGTATTAGTTGTTGCTACATTTTTATATGAAAATAATAGCCAATAGAGAAAATTTGAAAAAACGAAAAAATAACTTAAACCAAATATTTACATCAACGCGATCAAATTTTTATGGGTCGAAAATTTATAACCATTTTAGCCTATTGGAATTTTATAGCATGTATCTTATATTTTTACATTTAATTATATATAATTCTTATAAAAATTTTATTTTTTAGACTCTCCTCCGGTGATCATCGTTTCACAGTTACGTCACCAACGAAAGAAAATAAAAAACAATAACAGCCGCAAAACAACACTCATATTTTAATATAAAATAAAATAAAAAAATTTATATAAAATCTTCTTAATAAAATCATGCATAAAAGAGAGTCTAACGATTTGTTGCCAGTGGGGCAAATTCTATAATTAGAATAACGATAAAGGTGTTTCACGGCAACAACAATAAAATAACAAATAAACAAAAAAATTTGCAACCAACGTATTTTATTTGCAAATTTTATAGAAATATGAGAGGCAGAAATAAGTATAATTTTTTGTTTTTCGTTATATTTTTTTTTTTCGATTTTCATTAGATGAAAAATAGTAAAATAAATAAATGAAACATCTTACTAAAATTAGAAATTAATAATCAAGATGAATAGATAGATGCTGAATACATCCAAATAGTAATAATAGTAATAATAATAATAATAAAAAATAATAATTAAATGAAATATTTTTTATTATTTGTTAAGAAAAAGATATTCTTAAGAAAATTATATATTGAAAACTATATCAAGCACACAGCTGCTTAATATTTTTATTGTATTTAAATAATGTGTTAAAATGAGATAAAAGGTAGCAAGAGCACACATTTTTTATTTGATCAGGACTGACAAATCTATTTTCTATAGTTTTTCACATTTTCTTTTCGTTATTAGTAAGTTGGATCGTTTTTGGACACATTTATATGTGTTTTCCTTCCTTCAAATCACATAAACTAAAACTATTGCAAGAATGGAAAAATAGTAGTAGTATATAAGATGTTTAATTCAATAAAAATAAAACTGATTTTTCCTACTTGTTTGTACCATGGAGTAACACATCGTTTTAAAGTGAGAAAACAAAATTTGGATGTTGTTTTCGTACGCTATATGCTTCTGTGTGCTTCTGTTGGGCATATGCCAGTATTTGTTTTGCATATGTTTACTTCTCATTTAGTTTTCTAATATTTATCTTAATAAAAAAAAAAGAAAGAAAAATTAAATAATTAACAATGTATATGTTTTGTTGAATTTGAAAGATTCGTGCCGTGTGCACCCCAGCACATAGACTACAGGCGCGCAGCCACCCTCCGATTCATTCGAATAGAAGTTGGTAGTCAGAGACGAGAACGTGCTTTATATTAATATTAAAATTTTTTTTATAAATAATAGTGTTCGAAATTTTTATAAATTAAAAATAAAAATTTTAATTTACATTAATAATTCCTTTTGAAAAGTCAGGTAGTTATTTTGCTTTATCCACACAAATTTAATTAAATCAATTAAAATAATTTAATTATTTATTAAAACTAACAATAAGCAAAAATTAATTATTATTTTATTTCTTTTTTTTTATTTATTTAATTAATCACGAAAAACTTCAACGAAATTTATTTTGAATATAAAAGTGAGATTAGTGACAAAAAATAATTATTTTTTTAATTAATAAAGTGTTATTAACTGAACAAAGTGAAAAAAAAATTTTTTGGTTTTAAGGAAATTTGGGAAATTTGTGAAAATTAATAAAAAAAAAAAATTTTGGGAGTTTTCTTTTTTGGTTAATTATATTTTTATTATTTTTTTTTTTTTTTTTGAAATTTTGAACCGAAGGAAACTAAACTGTGTACTCGACTAAAAGACTAGAGAAATGTATAATTGTAAAACGGATTCGAACACGATGCTTCTTAGTTAATTAATTATAATAATAAGCATGCGCAAAGCACTTAATTTTAGATTCAATACGAATCGAACCCAGCATACGTCTAAAACATTTACAAAGCACAACAAAAAAATTACTAATGGACAAGATGCCAAGATATTTCCTTTTTTTATTGCTAACTTATATGTGTGACATTAAATTTTAATTAATTAAAATTCAATTAAGTTAAATGAGCCTATCAATTATGTGGATTTTATTTTGCACCCAAGTGGATTGTGATTAAATTTTTTAATTCAAATAAACACTCTTAACTACTTAAGTCACAATAGAAAATTTTGAAAAATAAAATTTATATAAAAAGAAACTAAATATTGAATTAATAATAATTTTTATAATTAAAATTAATTGCTAAAACTAATAACTAAATATTGAAAAAAAAATAACAATGGAAAGAAGATTACTTAAAAAAATTTGAAATATGAGCCAAGAAATAAAAAATTATGAAAAAACAAAAACAAGGTGTAGGTGGGCACGGATGAGTCAGAATTCCAAAATTGAAAGAAAAGAAAATTATTTAATTAATGAGAGGAAAATGAGTGGAATTTTCTTCTTAAAAATATATTATACAAAACAAAAAATTAATTTAATTTTAAATTCGTACTAACATTGAGACATTTGAGTTATTTTTCTAAAATTGTTTTTCTTGTACATGCATGAGTTTAACATGAGAATCGCGTTAACATTAAATAACATATACACCGGCCGGTAATATAACCTAACGACCTAATATGGTAAGACGAAAATAGATGAAGAGATGCTGCACGTTTGTGTTTGTTGATTTAAATTGAAATGAGTTTCGGTTCGTTTTATTTCTTTTCTTAATTTTATTTCTTGGGTTTTTTTTTTTTTTTGGTTTTTAGTTTAAATAAAATAAGGAGACTACTCGTAAACGAAGCGGGTACGGATAAAAAACCTTTTTTTAGTTATAATTTATATATTTTTAATAATTGTTTTCTTTTACAATACTTTCATATGTAAATTTGCAATTATTTAAATTTTTTATTTCATTGGACGTAATCCAATTAAATAAATTAAGAACAATAAATAAATAAATAAATTCTTTTATTTATTTTAACGATTTGGGACAATAATATTAATAATTATTATTCTGGTCGATTTATTTTATTTCTTAAAAAAAATAATAACTATTATTTTAATTTAGTTTTAAAGCAACGTTAATAAACCGTTTGTAATGTTTGTCAGTAATAATGAATATAATAGAATGAACAATGTGGTATTTCGACAAAACTTGACATTTATTTTCTATTGATAGGGTGTTTAATAAATTTTCGAATCTAATTAATTCTAATTTAAGGAAATTATTTTTCCTTAAAATAAATGACGGTTCATTGACTCAATCATTTAAAAAACGATAATCGTATAATCTTAATAATTTCTACAATCATATTTACTATATTCAAATAGGCAACAGCTGTTACTTTAATTTTTGAAAATAACTCTAGATAATCTAATCCAATAAATGTAAATAAAGAAATCAACAAAGGAAGCAATAAATACATAATCACACTGTAAAATTTGTTTGTCTGATAATAATAAAAAAAATAAAATAAAAGAGAAATTAACTACTTAAACCTATAGGACAGTTTATATGTTTCTCTTATGCGAACATTTAGTAGAAGAAAACGTGTGGGCGATTTAAACTAAACTCTAAAATTAGATGTGCACTTTATTGCATCACGTATCGTCACAATTAAATAATAAATAAATATAATAGAAATAAACCGTGGAATTATAGAATTATAATAAAGTTTAACAAAAAAGAAAATAATAATTTCGTGAATAGAAAAAATAGTTTTGTTGGTGAAAATAAAATCTAAAAATAAATTTAAAAATTTATGTCTTCTGCCATCGCGGCGATAATAAAATTTTTTTTTTTATTATTTTAAAAATGCTTTTTAATAATTTATATTTATTTTTATAAAATTAAATATAAAAAAAAGGAAAATTTTATTTTATTCGAGAATAAATAACACCGAATTTTATTGTGTTTAGATGTGTAATTATGAAAGTTTTCATTTTCTATATACATATATTATTTGCTTGAAAATATCAATAAAAGTGTCTTACTGATGATATAAATTAAAAAATTTCTTTTACTCTTTTATATCGTAAATGTATTAATTGACGTCATTTTAATAGTAATTAATTACGTGATCTTAAAACCAAAAATTATTCAAAATAAATTTCGTTAGTAAATAAAATATAGAGAAATTTTTGCTTATTATTCTTATTAAAAAAAAAAGAAATGTAAATAAATTAATAAAAGAATTAATTTACAAATTTTTGCAGGTTGAAATCATAAATAATTTTACTCTTTTTTAAAACCAAAACCAGAAAACAAGAAAGCAAAAAAATGCCTTTCAAACCAGTTGAAAATGCAAAATGCCCAAAATGCGGTAAATCAGTATACGCTGCTGAGGAACGTGTTGCCGGTGGATACAAATGGCATAAGACATGCTTCAAATGTGGTAAGTTGACTAGTAATTCTTATGGTATTGTAGATTTTTTTTTTATAACTTTTTCGTAATTAATTTATAGGAATGTGCGGTAAAATGCTTGATTCGACAAATTGTGCTGAACACGAAAATGAACTTTTCTGCAAAACATGCCATGGACGTAAATATGGTCCAAAAGGTTACGGCTTTGGCGGTGGTGCTGGATGTCTTTCAATGGATGCTGGTGCTCATTTGGAGGGTGGTGAAGGGTAAGTTCCATATAATTTTTATTTATTTATTTATTATTATTCTTTTCTTTTTTTTTTTGTTAATTATTTATAATCAATTTGTTTTTCACAATTATTTTAATTTTTCTATTTAATTGTCTTGTTCACTGTATTGTTTAGTATATATATATATTTATTTTTATTACAATTTACTACCTAAATGTTTTTATTATTATAATTTTGTAAATTATAATTGAGGTAAAAGTAAGAAAAGAAAAAATTTGCATCAATTTTATTATTAAAAAAAGAAAAACAATTTCATAGGAAAATTCTCAATTAAAAGTCTGTTTATACAAAAGCAAAAAATTTAAGAATGTGTATACAATATTTAATAATAATTATTTTTCATTAATTTATTCACCTGTCTATTCGGTTTTATCAATATGCATGCCCTAAATATATTGTTTATTTTAGATTTTATTGCTGCAAAAAAAAAAAACAGAAATGTTATTCTTTAAGACTTTAAATTGTTCAAAAATTTTAATTTCATTTAAGAAAAGAATTTGTGACACATCCTTAAATACAATTAAATTAAATTTAATTATTTTTTTATGTTTTTTTAATTGCAAAACAAACAGATTTATTTTTATTTATGTTTTTCTTTAAGTCGGTTAGTTACTTTTGTTATTTAGACCAAGAAAACTAGTAGAAACAAAACATATTCAATTTAAATTAAATAATAACACAAAATTCATCACGTTTATAAATCTGCATTTAAGTCCTACGTTTATGTTAGAAATTGGGTTTAAAAGTCATTAAAGTCTCGCTCTCATTTCTTTCACTCTATGTAAATTTATATTTTGTTGAGAAATAATTTTAATAATAATAATGTAAAAAAAATAAATTAATAATAAATAATTACAACTATATATATTTATATCAAAATTTGTATAAAATAAATTTCGAGGGCCTTTCCTGTTTCATATTTAATTATAAAATTGTTAAATAAAACAAAAGTTAATTAATTAATAAATAAATATTGAATGAAATCTTTATCGAAAGATAAACAAAAGTTGTATTGAATAGAAGCAAAATTAATGCACAAAAAACACACACAAAAAAAATAATAAACAAAGTGTTCAATGTTGGCCGTTAATTAATTTTGGTTTTGTTAAAAATAAATTACTAAAGTAAAAAGCTTTTTTTTTATATATACATATATTTTAATAAAAAAAATAAAATAAAAATAGCGCAGCTGTCGTTATATGCAGATTTTTATTTTGTTAGCAAATATTTTTGTTTCCTGATCTCTGATTTTTTTTTCGCGTTTATTTTTGCGTAAACAAGCAGAATTTTTTTTTATTATTTTAGAGAATTAATTTTGTAAGAAATAAAAAAACAAAATTATCGCATGATATAAAATATTTAATTTGTTTTTAGTAATTAAAATTATTAATTTAAGACAAAACAAAACACCTGAATTACCTTTAGTGGTCAAAAAGTTATTGTTTTTTCCTTTTTTCTTAAGTAAACCAAGTCTTAATGATCAATCAAATTGTTGTCACATGTTAATTACGTTAAAGTCATCAAGCAGTTGATAAGTTTTACATGAATCGCGTTATTTCTAAATTGTTTGCATTTATGTTTAGATGCATCAAATGTGACAACATTAACGTTTTATTTAATTAATTGGTCTTTAAAAATTGAATTACAAAAAAGAAAAGAAAAAAACATATAACAAATTGATTTTCGATTTAAATACAAATTTTTCATTATATGAAAAAAATTATTGCATGCACTTACGTGACGTTAAACAACGTGTTGTTTTATTACTTTATGTCTTTTTTTCTGTGTATTATCATTATCATTTTTTTTTCTCTCTCCCATCACAGCCAATAAACTACTTTACACGAACAACCAACCAATTTTTATATAAAAAAAATCAAATTAAATAAATTATTAAAAAAAAAAAAACAAAATTTTAAAGTAAAAAAAAATAATACCTATAAACAGCGTCATCTTACATCAAACAGCATAAACAACAATAGAGGATTTTTCTAAACATAACGAAAACAAAGTAAATAATATTTCTTTTTCTTTGTTCATAATTATTTTAAGCAATTAAAACATATAATGCGCGTTTTCAAGAAAAATAAATTAATTAATAATAATTTTAAAAGCCAAAACGGTTAAAATTAATAAAGAAAACACAAATACAGAAAAAAGAATTGAAAACAACGAAAAATGAATTTAGTAGAGTAGCAAACCAAAGTAGTTAAAATCACCAAACAAGTATAAATTAAGAAAGAGTCTTAATAATTATGTAAACTTTGTTAAAAATGAAAAATGAGTAAAAAACTTATCTAACATTTAGCAATAACATAAACCATATATATTTTTTCTATTATTAAATTACATATATGTATTTGTTGTGTGAGATTTTTTCTTTCTTTTATTTTACTATTTTCATGTTAAATGTTGAATTTTTTCAATTAGAAAATTGATTTATTAAAAAAAAAAAAAAGAAAAGATTAAGAAAATCAATTAACGACAATTAAATCAATAATTAGAACATATTTTGTCTCTACTTATCTTAGATCTTAAGTAAATCATTTTCTGTTCTTTGTTTTGTTTAGTTTTTATTTTCTTTGTATTAGCCCTTTGGCCTTTATGTTTTGTAATTAGTTTTTCAATTGTATTTTGTTCATTACAGATTTTAATTAGATTACAGAAAATTTATTAGAACAATTTTCTTAATTTATTTATTATTTTTTCTTTATCGAATCGTTACAAATATATTAAAAACATATATATAATTTTTTAATTAATTAAATTAAAATAAATAAAATTCGATGGAAAATTAATGAAATTTAATACAATTTAATTTCTGAACAAAACATTACAAAAATAATAATAAATTATTTTTTAATTATAAAAATAAAATAAAATAATAATCAACATAATGTAATTGTTAATTTAAAACAGAAAAAAAAATATATATTAAAATAATGATGATGAAAAAAAAAAACAAAAATAAAACAAATTTATTAAATAAATAAAAAAAAAACAAATTAATTAATTAATTATATTATAAATTTTACGGGAAAATATTGTGTTTTTATTTAAAAACGACGACAAAAAAAATTATTATTACAAGCGATTGACGTTTTTATATCAAAAATAAATGATAATTGGTTGGCTTAATTTTTTCATATTTTCTGTGCCGTTTATTGTATTGCCCTGATGAATATTAATTACATAGTTATTATTACGCATACACAGATATATATTTAACTTATTTATTTTTATTATAAATTGTCACGGAAATTAACGACAACCAATTTAATACAATTTAGTTGAAAATTTTCTTAATTTTACTAAAAAAAAAAATTCATTTGAAATATGAAAAAATTGGGCTAACTTCTAAGGATGTTTAATTCGTTTGATAATATTTTTTTTTTGTTTTACCTGTGTCCCAGTTATCCCAGATATTTTTAAAAATCCTTTTCAACGTAGATATTATCGTACCTTATTGCATTTTTAACCAAAAGTAAAAGTATTTTTTTATTATTTGCTTTGATTAAAAGTAAATTCCTTAACGTAATCCTCTATAAAAGATGTTCCACCTACTTACGTGCAACTACGATAATAATAATTTAATTATTATTATTTAAATTATGTAGTTTTTTTTTGTAACAAGTAAAATAGTGATTTTTTTTTGTGATAAATTGATAAAAAGAAAAGAGAATAAGAATCTTTGTGACCATATTACTGCAATTATGTTGTTTTTCTGTCAATATTGCTGTTATCGTTGTTGTTATAGTTTTTTATCACGTTGTCCCGATAATCAATAAATCCATCAATCAATAAATAATCAATTAAAAAATAGTACAAAACTGGTGAGATATTAAAAAAAAAAAATAAAATAAAACATAGTATACATAAATTAATCCAAACTAAAATTAATTAATTAATTTAATCAAAAAAAACAAAATAAAAGCAGCAAAATGCATTGCAGCAAATTAATATTAATAATTAATAATTAATTAATTTATTTATTATTAAAAAAAAAATTAAAGAATTAATAATTAATTTTAAGAAAAGCACAATAATATTATAATTTTATGCTGAATAATATTAATAAATAATTTATAAAGAAATTTTTAAATAAGAATATTTGGCACGTTCGCATGGCTTTTTTCAGCTAAAATCAAAGAATAATAATAATAATTTCATTATTATATATTTTTTTTAGACACTTTTAAATTTCTACTTGACTTAATTATTATTTTTCTATTATAAATTTTTTTATCGCAAATATTTATTTGTTTTTTGTTTTTATATAATTTTATTTATTTTTTTTTGTTAACGCAATCAGATTGATGCAATTTTTGCATTTAATTTTTTTTTTACTTCTTGTTCTATATTTTTATTTAAATTATTTTATTCTAAATCAAAAAAATATAGAGGACACTAAAACCAAGACACAAATTAATTGCACTTAATTAAAAAATTATAATTTTAATTAAAACAAACATATAAATTAACAATTTTGTAACAACAAAAAAAAATGAATAATGTAAAGAAAATTCCTTTAAAGTACTCTCTTTCTCTGCACAATAAAGTCCTTTATAATTATAAACAATTCCTTTTATCTTTTGCATTTTATGGCAAAACATGAAAAGCAAATTATTTTGTATTGTGAACATTTTTTTTTGTCCATAATTCTTTTAAGAGAAAAATAAATTTTCTAATTACGACCGGAATTGGTATACAAATTAAATGATAATTCGATAAAATTGTAATCAGTCGTTAATTAACTTGAAAAAAATAAATATATAATTTGAATAAAACTATAGGCCATTTATTTTTGATTTATTTATTTAATTTTATTTTTTTTATTGCTAAAATTTCTACTCTCTTTTTCTTTTTCTATATTTTTGGTTTTTTATTTAATTATTTTATTGTTTATTATTTATTTTATTTATTTAATTTATTTTATTATATTATATATGGGATAAGGAAAGTGCCCTCAAACTTATTTTTGAGTTTATTATTTATTGTTATTATTAAAAAAAAGTAAAAATTTATTAAAATTATTTATAAATATTTATTTATATTTTATATATGAACAAAAAAAAAACGAAGAAAGTAAAATAATAATAATTAAAATTAATAATTAATTGATATTAGAAATTTATTAATTTTTATAGATTTTTATATAATTATGATTCTAGCAACACAAGAAAAAAGCTTTATTAATTCTCATTCTAAATAATTTTGTTTTGAGGGACGACTTTTACCTTGTCCCATATTAGAGATTTTCATTTTCGTTTTTATTTTTAATCATAAACAAATATTAACACACTAAATACACTAATCAATTAAAATATTAATTAATTAATTAATAATTATATAAAATAAATGATATACTTGTGTCTAATTATCAATTATTAACGTTCAAGTTATGAATTTTTTTTATCTAACAAAAGACAACGCTGGCTTTAATGCTTTTTTATTTTTAATTTAAATTATAAAATATTATTTTTTAAAATCAAATTTAATTAAATTTGTTTTTTTTTTCCTAAAAATTTACATAAAAAAATTAAAAAAAAATCTTTAGTGAACCTTTTATGAATGGATCTGGTTTAATGGAGCCACGTTCATTTGCAATGGCTGCTGAAGGTGAAGGTTGTCCAAGATGTGGTGGATGTGTTTATGCTGCTGAGCAGATGTTAGCTCGTGGAAAGGTAAGACATTTATTTATTTTTTATATAAATATATATAATTTATTATTGTAATAAATTCAAAAAAAAAAAAATAAAATTTATTGAATTAAATTAAAAATCTGATAAAAATTAAACAGGGCTATCATAGACGATGTTTTAAATGTAATAATTGTAATCGAACATTAGATTCGACACAACATTGTGATGGTGCTGATTCTGAAGTTTATTGTAGAGGTATTAAACTGTCACAATATAAATTTCTATGTATTCCCATGTACAAGTCTTTAATTTCTTTTGCAAAATACGTTAATTAAAAATAATTTAAAAACGTATTAACTCAGAGTGTATTCATTTTTATATGTTTTTGCAAACCTAGTTTTAATTGTTTTATATTTCTCTGTCAATTTATTTTTTTTATGTTAAATCCTTTAATAATATATAACACAAACAGTTTAATTTTGTCAATACAACGTTGATGCATTACGAGTAAAACATTATAATAAATAAATAAATAGAAATAAATTAATAATTATCAAAGTAGATACGAAACATAAATAGTATTTTATATATATATTTATTTTAGCAATGGCATAGAGGATGTTTCAAATGTGGTCAATGTACCAAACGTCTTGATTCGACAAACTGTTGTGAAGGTCCTGATAAGGACATTTATTGCAAAGGTTTGTTTTTAACGCGTTTTTACTCTTATTTTAAATATATTTTCTATTAACAAATTCAATTGATGCTGCTGCTATAATCATTTTTTTTAATATTTATATTCTTTTTTACTTTTAATATAAAAAAAATTATAAGCTTATTACGCTCTATAAAGTAGGTTTAGGTTTATAAGATTATTATTTCTATAGATTATGTTATAATAGCAATAACCGCATGTATTTTATTCAATTAGATCATCGATAAATTATATTTGTATCCTTGAATGCTGTATTTATTACGATTTTTTTTATTTATTTATGTTTCCTTTATGTTAAAATGTTTATAACAAACAACCGTAAATAGTTTGCTATGGTAAGAAGTTTGGACCTAAAGGTTACGGTTATGGACAAGGTGGTGGAGCACTTCAGAGTGATTGCTATGCAAATGGGTAATTATTCTCGCTCTATTGTCATTATTAACATTACATTTTTCTGTAGCATTTTTTGTAACATAAACAAAAATTGCAATTTCAATGTTTCCTTTTGTCGTGCTCTCTGTACAATTGTCTTTTTGATGAAATAATAAATAATTAAAAATATTTTTTTTTTACTTAAAACAACTTCTTAGGTTGTTATGCACAGAGATTCGGATCACGTGGCTATGGTCATTCGGGAATTTCGTCGCTTGGTTTAATGTCTGATATTAAGGATCTAGAATGGCAGAGGTAGTTAAACCTATCTGTGTCAATTCCTTAGTTATGTTTATCTTTTCGTATTGATCGTTAAATTCGTTGACTTAAGTTAAATACTCCCAAAATCAAAAAGTGATTCAATCATATAATAAGAACTAAAATCACAATTAAAACATTTTTGTGATGCTAGAATTTATTTTAATAATATATTTTCTTATATTTTTAACAAATTAGTGATTCTGCACCAAAGACTGCAATAATTGATTGCTCAATTATACAAGCTGCACCTGGTCAAGGTTGCCCACGATGTGGTGGTGTAGTATTTGCCGCTGAGCAAGTATTATCAAAGGGCCGAGAATGGCATCGTAAATGTTACAAGTGTCATGATTGTAATTCGACACTTGATTCGATTAACGCTTGCGATGGACCAGATCATGAAGTTTATTGTAAGACTTGTTATGGCAAAAAGTGGGGACCACATGGCTATGGTTTTGCTTGTGGGTCTGGTTTCCTTCAAACTGATGGATTAACGTAATTAATTTTTACATTTGCATGATTTATTAACTATGAAGTCGATTATTAATCGTTCGATATTTTAGTGAAGATGAAATTTCTTCACAACGTCCATTCTATAATCCAGATACAACATCAATCAGGGCACCAGCAGGACAGGGTTGTCCACGTTGTGGTGGTGCTGTTTTTGCTGCTGAACAACAACTTGCCAAGGGTACCATGTGGCACAAGAAATGCTTCAATTGTGCAGAATGTCACCGTCCTCTTGATTCAATGCTTGCCTGTGATGGTCCCGATAAGGAAATTCATTGCCGAGCTTGCTACGGCAAACTTTTTGGACCAAAAGGTTTTGGTTACGGCCATGCTCCAACCCTTGTTTCCACTGGTGGAGAATCTACTGTTCAATAGTACGTTTTAAATAATAAAATCATTTAATATTGCGGTTTTGATAATAAAAAATCATTTTTATATACAGCCCTGATGGTCGTCCATTCAGTGGTTCAAAAGCTGCAAATGGCACTGGATGTCCACGTTGTGGTTTTGCTGTTTTTGCTGCTGAGCAAATGATCAGTCGGAATCGTATTTGGCATAGAAGATGTTTTGCATGCTTTGATTGTCATAAATCACTCGACTCCACAAGCCTTTGTGATGGACCCGACGGTGATATTTATTGTCGTGGCTGTTATGGCCGCAACTATGGACCAAGGGGTGTTGGTTTTGGTATTGGTGCCGGCACACTGACTATGACCTAAACTGTTGTTTTATTTTTATTTTTCATACTTATTTTATTATTTTGATTCTTTCGTTTTTATGTTTTTATATTATTAAAAGATAACTAGTCCATAGATCTGTCTACCAACTGACGCCAATTAATTAATTCTCCATTAAATCGCGGTCGGTCAGACCAAATAATAATGAATCACATAAATCTCTTATTTATTTTTTTTTTTTAATTCTTATTCTAATTTTTAATATAATAACACACAATTACTATTATCTTTTCGTTTAAATTTCGATTGTAAATATTTTATATGCATTCATTAATTATAAAAATGAAAAAAAAAAACTTAAAATGAAAAAAAAAAAAATAAGAAACAAAGCATAAAACAATTTTACGCGCAGAAAATAATTTAGCTTTGCTTTTATTAGTCATAACTAATCAATAAAAAAAAAATAAAAAAAGTGATTATAATTCGACGAACGACCAGACTATAAGGATGTATAGTCTGCGATCATCCACAATTTAAAAAAAAAAAGGAATACACGCAAATGTATTTAGAAGCAAAATAAAAAATAGAAAGAAAATATGGAAAACAAATAATATGAAATTAAAACTCATTCATAAACATTTCATCATGGAATTAGATAATGATTTTAATTAGAGAACATAATTGTCTTTATGTATTATAAAATTAATAATAAAAATAAACAACAAAAATATCACCAATATGCATCCATTTAAACCAAAAAAAAAAAGGCAACAAAAAAGAATTTTTTTATATGAAACGAGTTCAAGGAAATAAAGGTGCAAAAAATATATTCACAAATCAATTTTTCATCATTAAATTGCACCTTTTTCAAACAATCAATTCAACATTTATCATTATAATCAAAATATCAAACAACCAATATTTATTTGTCAAATAATTAAATAAATAAAATAAAAATCAATATTTATATTTAATTTTATTACAAACATTTTTACTTAACTAATTAAATTATTTTTTAATAATTAAATAGGTATTTTATTGTAAAACAAAAAAAAATAATAAAAAAAAAATTGATGATAAAAAAATTAATACAAGAATTAAGCAAAAAACTAAATTTGTGTAGTTTTTTTCATTTTTATATAAATAAATTATTTCAGATGTTAAGTTTCTTTGATTGTGTTACCTATTTGGCTTCTTGTAGTGGATACTCCATGGTTTATTATTAAATAAACATTTAATTTACCTTTCTAATGCTACATGAATAAATTTCCGGATAAATAATAACAAGAAAATATTAAATTTCATTTAGTTTATTTAAAAAAAAAATTATTTACATTTTTTTTTATTAATTTTATTATTATTATTATTATTATTATTTTTAAATTTTCTTATAGATAAATATTTTCTGTTTTCTTTATTAATTTTTAATTATTATATACATAATTCATTAGGAATCTAATTAATTTTATATTAATAGAAATAAATTTTTTTATTAATATAATTATTAATTTTTACAGGAAATGTCAGTCCAGCTCTTATATCTGCAAATAAATAAAATAAATTAGCTATAAAAATTCGTGTTTTTTTTAATATTTTTCATTTTCAATACTCACAATTTAATGTTTTGTCACTATTCATTTATGATTAATTAATAATCGATTATTATTCTGGTTATACGCGTACACTCTGTAAGATAATCGAGATAAAAATAAATCATTAAAATTAATTTTTATTTGCAAAATAGAAAGATAAAAAACAGAAAAAGAACACCAAATGTAAGGAACTAATTACTTAGTTAAAAGCGTCAGATATCCGGTTATATAAGAAAAGATTTACTTAATACATAATCAGTAGGTTATTAAAATCTTTTTTTTTTATCTACGCGTATTATACCTTTTTTTCTTAAAACTACATAAAATTATTGTTTTCTAAAATTATATAATTGATTTAAATTCTAATAATCACTCAGCTTTTCGATTAAACAATAAATAATAAAACGAAGAAATAAACGAAACAATTAAGTAATTTTATTTCAATTATTAATTTTAATAATAAAATTTATAAACAATAAATTATGCTCAAAAGAACATTTGTTTTATAATTTCTTAATTGATTAATTTCTGTTTTTATTTAACAAAAAAAAAACCATTAGTTATAATAACATAGTAGTTTTACGGTGCACAAGGTATATCTAAATTAAATAAACTATTAACTAGTTATAAACAAGCAAATTTAATTATATAAATAAATAATAAAAACTCCTCAAAAATTATATTAATTGTTGACTGTGTAAACGACTTTAGGTTTATAATGACGATGCATTAAATTAATTAGAAAATAGAAATTTAATCGAAAATATTCAATTTATCATTAGAATAAAATAGGAAAAATATCGTTAGTTAATTAATTTTAAATAATATTTAATAGTTTTATATTACTCAATAGTTTAAAATTTTTCTCACAAATATAGAAAAAAAAACTGCGATGCGTTTATTATATATATATATATATATATTTACCTTTGCTGCTATTATTATATTTTTCATTCAATTTAATTACAATGCTGTTCGTTACTACAGAATGACTGTTTTATTTATTTTCTTGAATACGTAATTAACTGGTTTATTATTTACTTTTATTATAAAATAATTTAAAGCAGCAAATAGAAATAAAATCTTCATTTTTCTGTTGAAATTTAATACATTCGGGGTTTCCTTTATTTTGTTTAAATTGAATTTTTTTTATTTTTTTCTTTATGACTTTTGGTAACCCAATTTTTAATCCGTTTATTATATTAGCAACAATGCATGCAACATTATAGATACGTAAATTCTGATAAATCATGATTTATAGACAATATTTTTAACAAAAAAAAATAATTATGGTAAAATCTCAAAAGAATATTTTTTTTAAAAAAAAGTCACCCTTCAATGTGGGTCATTTTTCAATACGACAACGACAATGACTTTAATTTCTTTTCTTTGAGTATTTTTTTTATTTATTTAACAACTTTAGTTAGTTCGTTTTTTTTTTTTGCAGGAGTATTGATGATAGTGGCACGTGGCTTATGCTATTTATTTATTTTTTTGATTTTTTACTCTGATTAATATCTCTTATGTTGGATTGCGTTGTGGTGCGTTACGAACATTATCGGTTAATGCTTAATGTATTTTACATGTGAATGCGCACAAGTCAATCGAGGGTTCTTATAATTCTAATCTCTTTATATTGACGCTTTACTGTCTGGTTTTCTAAATATTTAACCGATGTTATTAATTAATATAATATATTTAGCCTGCGTACGCTACAAAATAATAAAAAAAAATTAAACGAGAGATCGTCTAATCAATCCCATTTATCTGAAAATATTAAAAAAAAAATAAAAACTCAAAACGAATCCTGAAAATTTGTTGTTCAGCTTACCAACATCAATTGTTCAATTTTAATGTGATTATGTGGCTAAAATAGCATTTATATCTGTTATTAGAATCAAAGCCACAAAAAATTCATTTACTTAAAAAAAAAATTGTTTATATTTTTTAAGTAAAAAGGGTGGATTTGGTTACTGATTTATAGCCAAAGTACTTTACATTTTGATTAAGCTGAGAAATTATACGTGAGAAAGTAAATATTCCCTATCATTTGGTTTCGTAAAAAATAATTTAAATAAACTAGAATATACTTCGATAATTATAATGAAAAAAAAATATGTAAAGTTTTTGTAATTAAACATTTTTTTTTCATTATTTATCGATGACATTCCTACCTGTAAATTACTCACTTGTCTTCGTATGTGCGCTAAACTAGATGGATTATATGACATATTAGCAAATACTAAACGTTCCTCATAATCATATTCGCATAATATTTTATTTTCACATAAATAAAAACGATCGCCAACACAGAATCTATTAACAAATAAAGAAATTAATTTACAAAATAAATTTATTTTTATTGAATAATATTTTACCTATGATTACACTGTTGACACGCAAAACATTCTAAATGATAAACATTACTTTTCGCTCGCATCACCATCTCAAAGGCTGGAATTACTTTATTGCATGCTGCACAATAACCGGTAGTACCAAATAACCTGAGACATTTGAAGATTGATAAGTGAAATATGATTTAATAATAAATATATGTTATCGCTTACCTCAGATAATCCCGTTTGCATAGTATTAAATTTGCTTTTATATATAATGTTGAACCGACTTCACCGAGGCGACAGTCACAACAGCCACATTTTAAACAATCTTCATGCCAGAATAAATCGAGTGCTTTTAACAGAAAGCGTTCGGTTATACGTTTACTACAACCGGAACATTTCCGGATACCACCATTCATATTATCTGAATTTGGTGCTGATGACACTGATGTACTGATACAATCATTACTACCTACTGTAGTCGTTGTTGTTGCAGCTGTACTCGATGTTGTCGTTGTTATTGCTGTTGTTGGCCCGTCTGACGCTCCCACATTATTTAATTGAATGGCAGAGGAACCATTTGTTGCAATATGACCCATTGTTAGGTTACGATTTAGCAATGGATGATGCTGATGGTTTTGATGCGGATGTTGATTCTCCACTGATTCTAAATAATAAGCAATAAATCTTTAGAATATATTTTATCAAAATTAACTGCAAATTTTACGCATAGTTATAATAAATTTTTCTATTTTAATAATATTAATTTTTATTTAATAACAATAACTCTAAAATTGTAATCATGATTTTAATAACTATTGACATTCCACAGTTGAACTAACGCAAAGGGATCGTAATTTTCAAATACAAACGATGTCTGAACGATGAATATTGAAATATATTTCTTATTTACACGATACGACAACGGATTGGCTAACTGATAATTTTAATATTAAAACTGATATAAATAAAGTGCTTTGCTCAGGTGTTATTGACATGGCATCAGGTGTACATATACTAAAACGAAAAATACTATCTCTTTCACGATTTTTTATTTTGTTTTCTCATAAATATAATTTGTTATTGCGAATAGCCATTGGCGGCTCATCGAAAATCTGATAAATTATTATTGTTTTTCATATATGTTTATGTATTTATGATTTTTCACCCCGTCAACCATTATTAATATTATGATTATATATTTTATTAAAAAAAATAACGAAAGATCGAAAAGTTAGAAGCAAGAAAAACAGCACATTTGGGAAATATTTGTGATCAGATTACAACGTATATAAATTTTTCTGCAACACTTGCACCATTTGCTAGTTCATGTTTTAAGTTTTTTTTTTTTGTATTAAATGGTAACGATATTTGATTTATAATTTTATATTTACCTTATAAAAATATTTTTTTTAATTTTTTTACAGTTTTATATCCTAATCTCTTATTTTTTTATTAAAAAACTTTACAATGCATTAAAATAGTGCTAAAAAACCAATATTATATTTAAGTTCTGTGCTTTCTTATTTTATAAATGTTGTTACAATTTATTGATGATATTTATCATGTTTTAAATAATGTATTGGTAATAAAATCAACCACTTACAGTTATTTAAGAGGTGAAACAATTTTTATTATTACCGTTTTTTTTTTTAAATTTTCTTAGTTTGTTTCAATATTCTTAAATTGATAAAAACGGCTTAGAATAAAAATTTTTATCGATTAAATAATAAAGCATAAAACAATGTGTCTAGACTAGACTGTGGTCAGGGGTTAAAATAAAGACCGTAATTATTCTGTTCATATATACATTTATTAAACAATATGCAAATTATATTCCATTAGCGAGATGTTTGCTTTTCTAAATTATCTTGTACTGTACATTGTCCATAAATTGAATATCAATAAGAAAATCTTGTTTTATAATTGCAGGATGGTTATCAGTATATTTATACACTAATCATCGTTTTATATTTCCTGTAATTTTTGATAACGACATTTCTTTTTATAAAGTCTACGTTGAATTGTACAAACAATAATTTCTCAAGCACTGCCTAACAAAAGGTAAACCGTAAAAAAAATCTAAGCAAAACATGAATAAAAAAATTAAAACAATAAGAAATTAATATAATTTAATCACTTAATTATTTACCACGAGCTATGAAAGCAATTAAAACTGAAAAACAACAAAACCTGGTATTTTATTTTATTATTATTTTCCAGAATCTTTTTCTTTATGGTTTTTTTTTGTTTAAATAAAAGTAAATTGTGATGAACGAAAAGGTTCATTTTAATTACCCAAAGTGCAAGTTTTTTTTTCATATTTTAACCCAAATAAAATTTATATAACAAAATTAACTTTGTTTAGTCTGCTTCTTTTGGATCCGTAATACATTTTTTTTTATAAATTTTGGTTTAAAACGATAAAATAAAAAAAATATAGAAAGGAAAACAAGAAAGTATCCATCAGATGTTTAATTCAAAATTTCACTGTCTCACTTTTGGCTAATATAATAAAAGTTTTGAAGGGACGACACCTTATATTATGTTTCTTTTCCTTTTGCATTTTAATATTCTTCCTTTTTAGTGTTGTTATTTGTGAGAATATATAAATATACGTACAATATAAAATATCAACCATTTAAGCTATAAATACGATTCCCATTTCTATATTACCATATCGGAAGATTTTTTATTTATTATATTTTATTCAAGGTATTCAATAATGAAATTAATACGGGTGAAGTTTTTTCAATTTTCTACACACTTCATGTCTAAGTTTAATAAAGCTTTTACTTTATGTACTTTTATGTATTTTTTCTTTCTTTTTTTTTTTTGCCTTTTTTATTTTGGCTTTTGGCAACATCCGTGAAATGATGTTAAACCGAATCTAACTTTATTACTTCCTCAACTACATGTTCGATATTTTATTCCAAGTTTATTTATTACTAGTATATTCAGGGATTAATAACTTCCACATTTATCTAATAAACTTACAATGTTTTCACACAGTGAATGCATAAAAAGCAAAAGAATCAATAATAATAAAAAAATTATATTATGGGAGCTAAATATGTAAATAAAATCATATCGATATATTTTTGTTCTGGCAATACATTAACATTATTATTTTTATTATTGCGATGCTAGTTAAGTTTAAGAATAATTACCAAAATAAAAACAATCTGCCCATTATTTAATCATAAAATATAATATAGAAAAATTTAATTAACAAATTAAATGTGTTGAAAGGATAATGACAAATAAAATAAACAAAGAATAATTTTTGATTGTAACAAAAAATGTGGACAACTTTTCCTTATTTGTTTGTAAAAAGTTTTAATTAAACATAAAATTAAATTTATTAAATACATTATTAACTTATTCACATTTTAATTTTGTTAATTAAAAATCATGCAATTATATTCTATTGCAATTAATTAAATAGAGAAAAATATATTTTCGGAAAATAAAATAAGTTATTTTCCTAATTAAATAATTCAAATATGCTGTAAAATATAATTTTAATTAATTTAATAATTTAGTTGATAGTTTTATCAATTATATTAGCATAATTACTTTAGTTCTAACTTTATTATCAATTATTAATGAATTATTTTAAAAATCATTATAAATTTAGTTGTACATTTACAATTTTAAAATAAGATTTAAATTGTAATCTTTAATGCTTAATTGATTTACAAAAATATTGAATAAAATTAAAATATAAATAAATACATTAATGATACAAAATTAAATTGTATTTATGTAAATTACAAATGCAAAATAAAATTATTATTGTTGTAAAATAGTTTTCTTATAAAATCTAATTCAATTAAAATTTCTAAGATAAAAGTACTTTTATTACAAATATAAATAAAATTATAAAATATTATTTTTATTTTATGTTTAATATAATTAAAATAATAATAATAAATAAAATATGTATTATTCAAGTATAAGAAAACACTCATTAAAACATATTTATGTAAATAAGTTTTATGTAATTACAATCAAATTTACATAAATAATATATTAATAAAATGTTAAAACGTTGTTTATTCTATATTTATAAAAAAAAAAACATAATTTTCGTATAAATTTACTAAAATAAATAAAATGCGAATAAAAAAGAAAAGAAAAGATGTTTTTCTAAGAATTAATAATAACAATGTAATAAGACTCGCTAGATTAATTAAATACAATTAAAATTACAATAAGAATAAATAAATAAAAATAATAAAGCCTTCACAATTAGCAATGATGATGATTAATTTAAGTAATTATTAAGTCATTTTAAGTTTTCTATTTTATTCATTTATTAAAACTAGTTTGTGAGAATTTTTAATGTTTTTCTTCTTATTTTAAAATAATTTTATACATCTGTTGACATGTCTAACTGCATACCAAGTGTTTTTGTTAATTAATATTTAATGATATTTTTAGCACTTTATTTTTGTATATGCAGAAGATGAACAAGGTCAAAGATAGATATATAATAACAGTAGAATGGTTATAAAAAAAATATTAATTTTATTGCAAACAAAAATAGAAAATTTAATTAACAATTTATTTTGATTAAATATTTTTTAAGGTCAATGCAAATTATACATTTTTAATAAACTTGACTGCGTTGATGCTTACAGTAAAAGCTCTATTAAAATTAATTAAAAATAAATCTCTAAACTAAAGCAATATTGACTTTAATCATAATAAGCGAAGATAACCTTCCTTAGAAATATTACCCAATTCCTATTATTTTTCAATTGTACATGTCATCCTTGTTTAACAATCTGCTTTATAATTTTATAATGAAAATATTAAACAGCTTTAATGCAGCTTGTTTTCATTTCACTGAATTTAATTTCCATTAATTTATTTTGTATTTGAATTAAAAATTAATAATTATAATCATTTTCATGAAAATATGTGAATTTCTATTTATTGCAATAAAATATTTAATATTCCAAATAAATAAAAATACATGCAAATATTTTCTTAATTTCAAATTTTTAATTAACTTTTCGAAATTAAACAATCTGCTTTGCATTATTTATATCAAGACGTTGTATATTTTTTAATTGAATTTTAATTGCTACAAAATTGAAGATAAATAAAATCGCCACTTTTAATTATAATCTTAATTAAAAAATATAATGTATTTAATTACCCAAGATTCAATTAAATGAACAAAAAATAATATAAATAAACTCGTCTAGTCCTTTAATTAAAATATTTATATAATTTCTTTAAAAAGAAAAATTTAATAAGAAATTTCAAAAAAAAATTAAACATTAAAATATAAAAACATTATAAACATTAATCCTAATTACATAAAACAAGAACATTATATTATTTCATTATCATTATGTAACATTAAATCATGAAAAAATAATTTTTGTTTGTTCTACTTTGATATATTGCATAAACGCATTATAATCTAACATTAAATCCATTAGTTTAATGGATGAACAGACGACAAATGCATTTTATATGTTTGATAAAATTGAGAAAAATTTTTATAAAGTTTTATTTTTGTTCAAAAATTCACTGACATCCTGCAGTCAAATAGTAAAAATATACCATTAATTAGTACAAGTATTAGTGGTAGTCTGTTATATGTCATTATAAAAATATTTTAATACAAATTTATTTCCTTTCCACTATATCGTCATTATAATGCACATAAATACGCTTAAGGCTAGTTACAGTATTATGTAGATTCTGGTTGTTGTAGCTTTTTATTATTATTATTATTATTTCCATATATGAAAACTACTTCAAACAAATTATCAAATATTAATCAAATCAAGTTATACAATTGTCGCACATACGTTTACTTTATAATGCAAATTAATAAATAAATAAATATTATGTATTGAAGGTTGTTAATATAAATCTGTTAGGTGATAAATGTAACGTTAAATGTATATACTTTTTATGAAAAATACTAGATGCAAGATATTTTAACGCAAAAGGTAATACTTTTCAATGTTAAATATTTATTTATCATTATTTATGCTATAAGCATTAGTGAAACATAAATGCAAATTATAAAAACATAATTATATATGTAAATTAAAGGAATTTGCAATTATTTTAATTAAAAATATACAATTTAATATTTTACGAGTTGTCAAATGACTAAAATATAATCATTTATGTTCTTATTATTATTATTAAAATAGTTTGTTATAACTTAAGAGAGCTAAGACTTGGAGTTAACTATGATTATGTCGTAACTTCTTTATTAGTTTTTCTTCTTCGTGTTTATTATTTTTTTTTTATTTCGAATATAAGTGGTTTTCCTGTTTTGTTGCGATCCAGACAGACAGAAATATTTATATAAAAGTAGAAAAAATGAAACACAAAATTATAATTACATTTGTGAAATTTGTGACAAAATAAATTTTTTATTTATCTTGTGGCCATATTAATATTAACAGCATTTAATTATATATAATTTTATCTTATTTTATGTTCATCTTATTATATATTTTCCTATTCGTTGCCTGTCTTTTAGCAAATTATTTTCGCATATATTTTTTTATAACATATAAAAATTTTAACCGTTTGTTTTTATACACGATACTTACTACTTGCGACACATTCATTAAATTATAATTTTATTTTTATGATGCAAAGTGAATTGTGTTTTCATTTTTCTTATATTTTATAGGAATTTTTATTAAAAAAAAAAATTTTGTATAAAAGTAAAATTATAAATTATAAATGGCAAATTATTTATTTTTATCATTTTATGAATTTTAATATCAGAAAACAAAAATATAACAAAGTAGAAATGAACAGTAAAAGCACATTGAGAAAGTAAAAGGTCAACTAATAGCATATCTAATAAAATGAAAACATTATATTAATATTAATAATAGTAATAATAATAATATATACAAAATGTCATTAATAGCAAAGTAAAAATAAAGAAGATAAATACCATCATCACATTATCTAAATTAATTTTTATGTTTTGTTGTGGCGCCGGTTGTTTCACATTAACCAAATACGATTATTATAAATATTTATTTATATTTCTTTGTTGTTATAATTATATATAAAAAAAAAATTAGACACATATTTTACGATTTTAATTAGGGTTCTTTTTTTGTTTATTAATTAATAAAAATAAGTAATTAACAGAAATCATAATTTATTACAGAAAATTATATATTTTTATATAACCAAAAATGCGAAAAGTGTTATATAAATTACCGAATAATAATTTTCGTTTTGATTTTTTAATATTTTTTCGAAACAAAAATACACCTACATACCTAAAAGGTATTATCATTTGTGGTATAATTTAATTAAATAGAATACACAAAAAATTGCATATTTTTCCTACTTTTATCTCTGTACATAACTTTATTTAATAATAATAATAAAAAACAAGCAAAAAAATTATGCCGCCGCGTGCTTTGGCCATAATAATAATAATAAAAAAAGGAACAAAAAGAAAAAATACTATAAGACTTGATTATTATTGTTGTTGAGTCGACAAAGTAAAAATTGTTGCTTAATTGAAGCAAAAATGTTCTTGTTAGTATAATGAGATTCTCTGTTATTTACTTTTATTATTTTAGATTCAAGCATCATCAATGTGTTCACAAACTTCTTCATCATATCTTTCTTTTTTTTTTGCTTTAACTTAATTTTGTTATCCCCAAACACAACAGTTGTTATTTGCTTTAATTTAATTTTTTTTTTTATTATTATTATATTTGCGCATTTATATAATTTCTGTTCATTTAGATTTATATTTTATACAAATTTATACTTATTCAATCAGGTTATTTATTTATTTTTTATCAATATTATCACTGGTTGTTTAATTCATTAAAATTCTTAATTAACCTTATATTGCATTTTATTATTAGTTTATAAATAATTCAGTATTTCTCATTAGCAAGTATTAACAAATAATTACGTTAAATAGTAACAATACCAAGAAAAAAATAATATTTAACTAATAAGATAACAAATAGTTATATAAGGAGTTGAAATAAATGGTAAATTATATTCATAAACCAATTTATAATACTATATTACCATATACGTGTATATTATTATTATTATTTATTTTCATTACCTGTCTCATTAGTTGTTACATTTCATTGAATAAAAAAACATATAAATGAAATACTCGTTTTCCAATTTAAACAACCGAAAGAGTGACGACTTGTCCGCCCATAATCTAGATATTAACAAAACCATTTTATATATTTTATTTCTTGTTAATAAACAGAAAATATAGAAGTAAGGAGCAACAAAATAAAAAAAGAACATGTTAAACTTGTTAAATTGTTAATGAACTCATCTTTATACCCAATATCTGTCACAGAATATAAACGATGTTTGATTAATGATAAAATTATAAACGATAAATGTTTCATTGAACTAAATAGCGAACATTAGTGATTTAATTTAATTTATTTAATATCTTATTAAAATTTTAAGCTTAGTTAAATCGAAGACGTATTTTCTGAATAATCAATCAGCATATTTTAATTTATAAAATTTATACAAATAAATTATAGATAATCACTTAATCTCTATATAAATACAATAATCGTAATACGTGTACTCTTCACTCAATAAAATTTGTTCGAAAAAAAGTTGATTTATTATTATTATTATAATACATATATATTTTTAATAATTAAGCATATAAAATGGCTTAAAAATAATCTCTTCTCCACACCTTTATGAAACAAGAGGAATAACAATGCTCTAATTCTTCAACAACTAGCACCATCATTATAATTAAAATCGTATACATACGACAAAACAGATGAAAAAAATAATTATAAATAAAAATAATGAAAGAACTACGGCGTGCGCTAATTAAATTGCGCGTCTAGCAAGCAATAAAGGCTAATGAAATAAAAAAAAATAGAAGAAAATTCTACTAAGAATATATAAAGGGACGAGGAGTCTAATGAAAAAAGAAAAGGAAAATTAGAAAATGGTTAAATGAATAGGGAGAGATGTTGAACCAGAACAATGTGATTAATTGCAAAGATTCGCCGCACACTCTTCATACCATTAAAAAATGTTCAACCAGAAGACGAACACTGCCAACATTGCCGTTTACCCTTAAGCTTATATATAGTCAAGTAGGTGGTATGACGGAATGGTATCTTTTTAAGTGTACCAAAATTAATTTAGCTTTTTCATACAATCACGCAAAGTTTTATACACATTGTACGCGAAATTATTACAGTAGCGCCGTTATTGTATGTTTGTTTTTATTAAAAATTACAATGTTAGATACCTAAGACAAGTGGAAATAAAATAGGAACTCTGTGTTAACACGCCACTGGTGATAAAAAACATCGTAGTATAGTTGAAAGATAATACATCCAATTTGCGACATTTCCAAAATTAATTATCTGAAATGTATATTTAATTACATAACGCTATCCTCTTTTGCACTATTATCGGTCTTTTTTATATCACCGAAGAGCTAAGGATTTAAGTGCAAGAATAAAGGAATTAAATTTGGCTTGTATGTTGTTGCCCAGTTGTAGTGAAATAAACGTGCAGCATACTATATAAAGGACGATGGACGTCTATGGTGTGTTGAAGCATAGTCGTTCTATACAAAATGAAACAATGAATAAGTTCATATATATGGGATGAGAGGTGAAACAATCCAATGATGAGCATTGTAGCAGCATTTATAGCAGAAGGAATTCCGTAAGTTATTTATAAACATACATTATACACGGTCGTCTAATTCAATAAATGAGTTTGTATGTCATACAAATTTTGTATTCCAATTCTCTGAGTAAACTGAGTAAATATTTTCTTATCCACATGTGGGCGATGTCAAAAATTAATTTTAAATCCCTAACCATTTGGTAATGTGTGATGTTTTTTATTTTTTGCTCTTTACTAAATAAGGAAAAGTAAAAGCTTTTTAGCAACAACAACAAGAAGAAGAAGAAAAACAACAAGAAGCAAATTTAAGAAAAGTAAATTGAAGAAAGAAAGAACAATATCATGTTGTTTGTGTTAAGAAAAATTTCATGTTTGTCTAGTCATCATGGAGTCCAATTTAATAAAAATGTTTTTATTTTTATAATCTTCTATGATTACGATACGAACCGGATATCTGATATTTTACAAGTATTTTTTTATTATTATATATTTTTTATTCGAAAATTTTATAATAGGAAATAGAAAATTAATTTGTTCTGATTGATTTACCCAATCTAATATTGTGTGTGTGTGTGTTTATTCTTATTTTTTTATTTTGTTTGTTTGGAATTTATAGAAAATTAAATTGCGTCTTGATCTTTTAATGAATGTTTACCTGAATGATAGTCACCTTACCGCTTTCCATCATTTACCTAACGAGAGTCTGACCGCAATTCTGTAAATGGTATAGAATTTATTTGAAAATTTTCTATTTATACATTGAATCCTTGAAATGAAATGTAATTAGTCTTGTTAAGACATACATAGTATACAACATTGTTTGCTAACTAAACGAGTTTATTTGTTTTCTGTATGAATTAGTAGAAGTTTCAAGAATGTTTGTCAGGACACACATTTCGAATAGCATAGAACGAATACAAAGAAAATAAAAATCGTTTTTCCTTAATTTCTTAAATTGGATTTTGATTTAATTTAATGCTCAATCAGTCGATAATGTACAGTCAATCGTTTTTCATCAATTTAATTTTCAATGATACTGCCAAATCTATTATAATCACAATTGATTAAAGTTCATTTATTGATTGTAGGCGTATTTGATAAGTAATAAATTTTATATTATAATTGCGTTTGAATAAAATAATAATAATTTTCCATGATTATCATACAATTTCATTTTATTATTCCTTATATTTATTTAGTTATTAATTTAACTACATTTAAGTCTATTATTGCAGTTATTCAGTTAATAATAGTTTCACATTTTCAGAAAATCATTATTACAAAAAAAAAAAAAAAATAATAATAAATAAAAACCTTTTACAAAAAAGGAAGAAACAAAATAAATATACAAAAAATTACTTTAAAAGCCTTTTCAACTAGCTTTCAACTCCCTAAAGTAAAGATGAATAATATAAATGGAAATATTTAGTGTATGAAAGGACACAGCTTTTATAAATCTATCAATGTATTCACATTATTTAACATAAATACATTGATATATTGGTCACTCAGGGATTATCCCATCATTCTCTATTATACAATATTCCATTCCTTATTTTTTATTCTTTATCAATTTACATTCTACTTATCTATTTTAAAAGCATTTTATGTTTCTGCACAATTAATTGTAAAAAAGGAAAGGAAAATAACTAATTGTAGTTTTAATAATCATACGGAATTTCATTATAATGAAAAGTATTTCTGTTTGCTTGTTGGATGCTTGCAAATGAGAGACCACTTTTTTCTAATTGATAATTATCGATCCAAGCAGTCAAATTCACTTAGTTAAAGAACTTAAACACATGATTTGAACATTTACTGTAGATTCACAGTACGATTATAAACTCTCACAACATAAAAACTAACTTTCAATCTAACTTCTGTAGTTACATACTTTAAATGCATTTTCTTTTCTTTTCGTTTTTAATTTTCTTTTATATAAAAAAGCTTTTTTCTTATGTTATAAAGGAAAATATATTCTCCACAGACGCTTCGTGGTTGTCACATAAACGTACTTAATACTACTCTATACAGAGCCACGTTTCACTTTGATTTATTGAAAATGAAACAATATAATGTACACAAAATTAAAGAAATTGCATCAATGAATTCATTACAAACTATTAAAATTGTGGGTGTTTTTCATGCAACTATTGTGGCCACACTTATTACATATTTTTTCTATTCAATTCAGCTAGATTTCCACTCACTTGGCTTGTGTTTTATTTGCAAAGAAAAAACAAATAAAAATCAAGAAATGTAAAAAGTAAAATAAAAGAATTCCTTAAAAACATATTAAATAAGTATATACAACACATTTCAATTCAATTTAATTTTGTAGCCAGTAAATAAAAAAAAATAAAATAATAATAACAAAAGCAGGACAAAAAAGAAGAGAAAATACTATTAAATTCACCCACAATGTCACCCGTCATCAGTACATTACTTAAAAGTATTCAATGTGACAGAAAATTTAGAAATTTCTGTTTATTTATATATATATATTTATTATTTTCTTTTTTTCTTTTTGCTATTGCTACTACTACTACTACTACTGCGGTTCTTCATCCCCGATATAACTTCCATAGACAAAAAATATTTCTTTTTGTTAGTTCATATTCAATATCAATTCATTTCAAATATATTCTCATTTCGCTTTCAACTTATTTCACATAAATTTTATGCGATAGAGCTTTATTATGTATATTGAAAAATAAAAGTTTTTCTTCCTATATACATATATCTATATAAATTTTTTTTCTTTGTTGGCAAAAAAAAAAATTCAATGAATACCAAAAAAAAAAAAAAAAGGAATGAAAAAAATGAAAAGGAAATGGATTTTTTATTGTTTCATCTCATCTACTTTATCCATTACTAAGTTACAATACTTATACAAAGTTAATAAAACAAGAAAAACAAAAATATAAAAAGAAAATATTTCTAACTGTAGCATGTGATTTATGTGAAAAGTGTTGTCTTCATTTTAATATCATTTTAATATTATAAAAAATAACAACAAATACAACTGTCCTATTGATTTTATTTATTTATAGTTTATTTGTGATTAAAGTTTAATTTATTTAAAATATTATAATAAACAAACTCATGCCATAGCGTATTTGGAATAAATATAATTGAAATAATAAGAAATTATGAATGAAAAAATAAAAACTACTCAAGGAGAAATATTTATCAGTTAAACTCGTTAAAAACTGTCATCACAATTTTTATAAACAAAATTAAACAAAAAATAAAAAATACTTTAAGTAAGTTTCGACATCCACCCCGTTCTTAACAATCATTTTCAGTACAATGAAACACATATTTTTACTTTACAAAAGTGAATTAGAGATGTGTTTTAAATGTTATAAGTATGTATGAGAAAATGTCGTGTATATAATAAGGAACATAAAGAAATGATTGGGTTGAGTGGTCCATTGTAATCATCTGTACAAGACAATTCCATTACAAAGTTATGTGAGTTTCGCGATACGGATACAATATGATGACAAAAAGCAAAGAAAAAAAAATAAAAATGTATAATGAAATAAAAAAGGAAGAAAGGAAAAATAAAAAAAAAATCGTTTCCGTATGTAAACAGTGTGATGAAGTGAATCAGAACGAAACTCACTAAAGTGCTGTGGGGTTTTTTTATATAGAAATATTTTGGGTGATTTTTCATTGCAATGAAAATAATTGTGTATATTCTTGTGTAGTTTCTTTCTTATTTTTACATATTGTCTCTACATAGTCTTATTATTGTTACTTTGCTTATATCCACTGTTATTATTGTTATTATTAACATTATTAGAGCCAAAACCAAGTCACCAAAGGCAATGAAGAAGTAACAATTTATTTATTTATTTTTTACTAGCTGGTATTACCCGGCTTTGCACGGCAATAAAATAAAGTTGTGAATATAATTAAACCCCGTTTATGCTAATTTTTAAAGTCCCGACAATATTTAGTTTTTATATTTAATTAAAACCTCCGATTTGCCTTTTCCCATTAAAAATAAACATAAGTAATAAATTCCATAACCTTTTGACGTATTGTTAATGCAATTCAAAATTCTATTTCAGGGATGAAAATAAAGTTTTTATCAGAGAGCCTATATTTTGTTTTACGTATATGTTCACTTTCTAAAAGCCTGTTTTTAAAAAATCAAAGCATTTTTAACACTTAATAGAAGAAAATAATAATTCTTTTTCGTTTATATGCGATTTTGAAGTTATGCCGATTTTTCTATACGACTTTTTAATATGATATTTTGTGTGGGAATTCCCGTTGAATATTGCTTGTATTCATTTTTTGTTGGGAATCTCTCTTTTATATGATTAGTATTGAAATAAAAACTAATTTTAAGGTATTGGTTGGATTCTTTTTAACTTCGATTCTATTTCACTTTACATATCTATTCTTTTGTTCTCACTATTAAAAGGGTTTTCAATATTTTTCACTAACACATACGCCGATCGCAATCGGATTTGGCATATTTTACGTATATTTTCTTTTAACCGAAAAAATTGTTACCTACCGATTTTTTACATATATAAATTTTTATGACCGTTTGTTATAAAAGATAAAATTTTTTTGTTTACCCATTTAAGGGGAAATATTTTTTTTAATTACGTGCTGAACTGCAGAATATAAGTGTGAGAGAAAAATTGAGAATTATTTTACTTTGAGTTTTTCTATTTTATAATATAGTTTAGTTTCTTCCCCCTCTACCTAAATAGTGTCAATTTTTTCCACCTCTACAAAATGTTACAGAAACACACGAAAAAATCGGACTTTACTTTATATATTAGATTACGTCTGCTTACAAAGTTGAAGAGTTAACTACGATTAAAAGACTGGAAAAAAGTTATTATTAATGATTTAATAATAATAATAATAATAATAAGAATAAAAACATTTATCGTCTCATTCACTTGAGACTTAACTTAAATACTCTTCGTTTTACAAAATTAAACACAAAAATGCTAAATAATATTGTTGATAATAAGAAAAAGAATATTTTTTTTAAATACATAAATATCTATCGTCATTAGGAAAATTAATAATAAAACAGATTTTACTACTTTATGGCTAAGACTTAAAATTCACAAAATTAATGTACCGAAAAATCAACTGACAATATTTTTACATCATTTTTTGTTTTTTATCTTATAATAAAAAAAATTATTTAAATAAATAAGCATAAAGAAAAAAGCACAAGAAGCAACAACATAATTATGAAAATATATACATTTAAATTAATGTTGGATAAAAATGAAATTGTTATTTAACAAATGAGGATCGTCTTTTTATATCCGGCTGATTCTTAAGTAAACTTTTATTTTTCCCTTCCTTATTATTAATAGTATTATTATCAACATATTTCTTTTCTTTATCATTTTTTTTTGTTTTTCTTTTTTCATTCTTTTATTTCATTTTTAACGCTGTTAACTGTTCCGTTAATGCAAAAGTATAACGACGAATAAACAAGAATGTAAAGAAATGAAATAAAATGTTATTTGTTTCATTTCTTTTCTTTTTGTTTATCTTTAATTTGTGTTTCTTAATATAAGCGGCTTTTATTAATTAATAAAGGAATTCAATTCAATGTGCGTAAATACCAGAAGCTAAACTAAGTTATAAGAAGGATGGTGTTTCATTTTCTTTTATTAATACAGTCGTTAAAAATGTATACAAGTGAAAATGGTATGAATGATGATGAGTTTAAGTAAGCAAAACAAATATTATATTAAGCAAGACAGTAGTAGCATTTTACTTTTATTTCATTTATGATAACAATTTGTGTGTTGTTTTATTGTTTTGGCTTTTTTATTTTATTTTTCTTCCATCGTATTCTTATTTCTTTTATTTTTTTGTTATTGCTTTGTGATGTGGATAAAAGCTCGTCATAATCAAAATTAATTTTTAAAATTTACTTATTTGTTGTTTATAAATTATATTTTGTTACTTCCTGTTAATTTTTTGTCGAAATTAACTTTAAGAAGCTAATCTTTTATCTTTTATATTATTGTTATTATTATTAGCTGATTGAAAAATAAGCACAATCCCTGGTGTAAAACATATTTCTTTAAATTTAAAATTAAAGAAAATTAAGAAAAACTTATTAAATAAATATTTTGAATAAAAGCTCTAATTAGTAGCTCTAAGAAGTATTTTTGTCTGTTGTCCATTGACGAGCAAAATAAGAAGAATTAAAGGATTGTTTTAAATGGATATTTTTATCACAGAAAAGATATTAAATGAGGTGAAAAAAAATCTCACGATAGTTTTTTAATTAGCGCAATAGATTTGCTCATAACTGTTTTTTAATAAAAAAGAAATTAACTTTTTTTTTTCATCCTGCGCATTGGTTCTTGTGTTAATGAATATGAAAAGAGATAAAAATTCTTTATAGCATGGGATATCTTTAGTCAACCAGATTGCAGAATATGAAATAAAAGTTGTATAATTTTCTATTATATTAGTTTTAATATAAACGTTTGTGCTGGCAACAGCAATGTTTTTTCTGCTTACTCATAGAATTGATTCTTTCTTTCACGGTTATTCACTTAAAAACATAATGTAAAACGATAAAAATATTCTTTTTACATAGTATTTTGAATTATATATAATTTATTCTTCTCTTCATTTATAATATTAATTTATTTAAACAAAAAATTAGCTTGCAAAAATTTCATTTGCCAAAAAATTGTCTCGATTTTACATTTTTTGTCTCAAAAATTATTAACAGTTAAAAAATTAATTAGTTATTATTTATTATATTTTTTACTTCACAAATAATCCTTTAGCGTCTTGTCAACGCTAATTAAAAATTTTAATCAATTCATTTTTATAAAATAAGTAATAATAAAGTAGAACAGTTTTTTTTATATATAAAAACAATTTCATTGTTATGATATAACCGCAAAAATTTCATCAAAACAAAATAATTATAATTAAATTTATTTTAATGAGAATTTTTTTATTTTGCTTTATTATAATTATAAAATGTAAAATTGCATATAATCAATATATATTAATATTAATATTAATATGTATTGAAACAAAGTTATTAATTAATATTTTCATAACAAATTTATTTACATTTTTTTTTTTCTTTTAAAATAGCAATTTGCCTTGACGAAAATATTAATTCATTGCTAATTAATATCTATTTATATCATGTCTCTCTACAACTCAATTATGAAAAACAAAAATATATTTGCAAAAGTTTTTCTATGAAAAATCAAATTAAACTTTATCATTGAAATTAATCAATATTTATTTTTCAAGTAAAACTTCCCTAGATTGAAAACTTTTATTATTATAATTATTATTTATTTATTTTTTTAATTATTGTAAATTAGTTTTTATATCAGAATTTAATTAGTAAATGTTTCTTTTTTTATTTATTTATAATTAATCAAACACTATAAATCTCCAGTCGTTACTTCAATCAAAAATAAAAGAGATTCTCAAACATTGTACAATTCTCCGCACCTGATTTTACTGAGAGAAATAAACTATTAAAAGATATATGACTGAATTTGGAGGTCAGAAAAACCTTTTTTCCTCACACCTTAAAGTATTCCTAATCCCAACAATATATCCATACCCTACTGTAATCAGTAATAATGGAATAAATGAACAGAATGAGTAACAACAACGCAACACGAACTCTAATCATTGAGGGAAAATATTAAAAAAGAAAAAACGTCGACTCGCAATTTATTTGATTGAAATCAATTTCGTTGTGTTGTTGTATTTTCTTTTTTTTTCATTGTTACAATTGGCTTGATTTACTCTTTCTTGTGTTGTATTCTTTTCGTCATTAATCTTTAACATCGGTTATCTCTCATCATTTTAAAACGCAGAAAATACATAAACGAAAACTGAGTAACAACCAACTGAAGAAAATTTTTAGCTTTTCATTTTTTAATTTTAACACGTTTATATTTTCTTAATTGAATTAAAAGAAACAATTATAATGTTTTAAAAATTAACTCACCTGTATCCTCATCAGTATTGGGCATAACTATTTTTTTTATATCTCCGAGGCTAAAATTTTTCACAGAAGTATCATGACTGGCACCCCTACGTCTTGGACACCCATGTGTACCCAGTTTGCTGAAAATATTCATTACCTATAAATTAATTAAATTTAAAATATTGGTTTTTTATAAGAATATAAATTAAAGAGATACAAAAAAGTTATTCATTCATTCAAAGCTAACGTAGCGAAAGTGTATATATTTACTATAAACAAACAAAATAATTCTAACCTCTATCAAACCCAATCAGTTGAGTTTTAAACATAGTAAAGATACATATTAAAATTATTATTATTATAATTATAATTACTATTGATTTATATTGTAAACGTTAATGATTGAAATAAGCAATTATGAAATATAATTAATTGAAAATAAAATAAAATAAATAAACAACAGTTTATAAAACGATATAATTAGGTCATAGACGCTTCATCAATCACCCATTATTCAATTGTATTTTCTAAATTGCATATTCACTAAACCAAACAGGTTAATTTTAATTATTTTCTAGTATAATAAATTTATAATTGAAACGAAAAATCATTTTTTTTTTTTTTAGTTTTCTGCTGTTTTACTTCCGCAATATTTAGCATCATTAAACACAATTAATTTTCCTATTTTTGTTTATTCTTTATCCCACAATATTATTATAATTATTATTTATTAAACTTAATTAAAAGAATAAACAATTATTTATTTATTTTAATTTATTAATTATAATCATTATAGTATGCATGATGCAAAACAGAATATTAATTATAATAATAATTCTATAGTAAATAGAATGATTAAGTTTTAAACAAAAAAAACTCCTGTATTTGATTTCTTAACCATAAGAAATACTACTGTTATCAAGGTGATTTTTAATTTTACTGCAAATTGCTAATGATGATGATGAGAAATGACTGTATTATAGTGATTAACAATGTACTTGTGATATTTATATACATTCATTTGCATATAAATTCAATTAAATTAAATTACTTATAAAATTAAGTATTTTTGTTATTTACATTTTAATGATGTTTACTTTTTTTCCACTCTTTTAGTAATAAAATAATTATTTATAAATTAAATGAACATAAAAAACTGTAATTATATCCATTTAATAGTTAAAAATTAAAATAGTAATTTAAAATGAAGAAAAAAAACCCACATATTATATTTATTTCTCAAATAGGAAAAGAAAATTTATTTTTATTATTTAATTTTCAATAATAATGATTAATTTTCGAAATTTTGAATAAATTTATTTGTAGAAGAAAAATTTATCAAATCACTCATATTAAATACATCAGAATTGTTTTCATCAAGCAAAAAGTATATAATTAATTAAAAAATTTAATCATGATTACGTCAATTATTTATTTTGTTTTTAAATGCGAAAACAAACAAGCTTCGAATATTATTATTTTTCATCGATGGGGCGTTAAAACGTATGATGAAAATTAAATACGATGCACAACAGGCATGTTTATTTTTATTATAATTTCGATGGTAAAGGTATTTGTATTTCCTGTTATTATTGTTGCTTGCTTATAAAAGATATATTAAAAAGTAGAAGAAAAAAATCAACGAAAATAAATCGTTTGATAAAAATAATAAAGAAATAATAAACGAGTATGGGTATGGAAAAAGTTTGCGTTTTTTTGCCAGTAAGAAAATATAATTTTTTTTTTTAAACTTTGCGTCAAAAAATATTCGTTTCACGCCAGATTTTTATTTTTATTTTTCTTCTTTATTAAGCGATGAAAAATACTATAAACATTTACTAATACACTTTTAAATGGCATCACGTCGCCTTACTGTTAAATACAATTTTTTTCTTCTTTAATAATAACATATAGCGTTAATATATTATGTGGGCTAAAGAAAGAAAAATAATAGTAAGAAATACCATGAAAAAAAAATTAATTTATTTTTTATTATTAAATTGAAGCTAAATTGGGTGGATATTATTCATCTAAAAATATTCGCCCAGTTAAATTAATGAAATAATGAAAAAGAAAGCCAAAAAAAAAAAAAACCACCAAAAATATTTTATATAATGTTAACGGAACGTCAATAAGTTTTTTTTTTTCGCCTTTTTATTATTTTTAAGCTTTACCTTGTTGTTTATTAACAAAGTGAAAAAAAAAATCAGGAAAGGAATAGAGATTTTTTTTTCTTCTGTTTTTCATTTATTATTGTTGCTTGCTTGCTTGCTTTTCATGCTTTCTTTTTATTAAACATAACATATATACATACATATATTTTCGTATAGAAAATTACTCCCATCTAGAAAATATACACTTGAGCAAAAGTTAATTACATTTTTCTTAAAGATATTTTAAGAGTTTTATGAGCATATAAGGAATGTTAGATAAAATAATAGGTTGTATGTATATATACATATATAAATATGTATACGTATATATGAAAAGGATGTTATTATGTTTGGTATACGGAAGATTGGGATGTTTAATTAGAAATTAACAAAGAAATTAATTAAGAAATTAAAATGAACAATAATTGTTATTGTATGTTAGTTTCTTCATTCGATATTTATAATTAAAGATTTAATGTTCTGTGTAGAAAATTATAATTGAAATAATTTAATTGAATTTTTGTTTCTTTCTAGTGTGCTTGTTGCTATTTATTATTTGTTTGTTTGTTTCAATTTTACTAGTTATTATTACTATGATTATTACTTTTTTTATTCATTTATTATTTATAAAATCATATTCAAAAAAATAATACATAAAAATCAGTGAACTTATTATTCTTTAAATACCATTTTCTGTATTAATAATTATGCAATCATTTTAATAAAAATAAAAGTTTTTCTTCGTTAAGTATAGTTTTTTGAGGAGTTTGTTAAATATTTATTACAATGTAATGTAGAACAGAGTGGCAGTTAGAAAATCTACAGGTAGTATTGTATTAGTTGCGTAATATAATATCCATAGACATAATTCTCCTGCTATAAATTGTTATGCTTTGTAATTTAAGTAAAAGTAATAACTGAAAAAAATTATTGAATTATTTTGATACATAAAAAAAGGGGTGAAAATTGAGACTAATTTAATGATTTATTAAAGTGTTTTGTTGAAATTTTTTATTGTTATTTGTTTCATAAAAAATTTTCACACATTTTCATAGCCAATTAAAAATATAATCTATAAAAAATAAGCTTGTGTTACAATTATGCTTATAGTTAAAAATTTTAATTAAAACTTTAGCATCCGTGTATAAGGTACGATGTCACAACTGTAATAAAGAATATTGTTTTTATTATTAATAATGTAAGAAAACATTATTGTATTTTAGTAGAAATAATATTTCTTCATCGTTAAATTTAAACAATACACCGTAATGTATTTTGCTAATCGTTCTATTGAATAAATATTAGACGATATGCAAATAGCAATGTTTTATGCAGTGGAAAATACAACTCTGTAATATTATTTTATTTTTGGAAATGAAACATTTTAAGTATCAAATTTTTTTTAGAGTGAATCTCTTCTATAAAAATGAATTTGGAAAAAAATAGAATATTTTTTCTTTTTTATGGCTAAATCGTATGACATTGCAAAAACATAGCTATATATATATCACATACACACGGTTATAATATACATAAAATGCATTGTAATGTAATGGAAAAGTTTTTACTTTTTTTTTTGGCAGGAAAATCAAAGTTATTTACATTTCTGCTTTCAGTAGGCAAAAAGTAAAAATATATCTATAATAAAATAAAATAAAACTTTTCACTTTAGCTGATTATTTTTTGTTATTCACGTTTTTTTTCTATATATGATTTATTTATTAAATTATTTGTACAGAGTTTTATCGTATTTATTATTTATAATTTAATGACATTCTGTCAGTTTTATTAATTCAATATTTCCCTTTTCTTATTCAATGATAAAGTGAAAGATTTTACTTAAAATGTGTATCGAATATATACGGGATACATTATTGTAATTAAAATTGTTTTTGGAATATAATCAATACTTTTATTTTTTATTTGTTATTTTTAATTAATAAAATTGAAATGATTATTTTTTTTTTCGTTATTTTTTTTTTTTTAATTATAAAATTTTAATTAAATATTATATTAAAAAGCATGAATTGTAGCGCACACAAAATAAAAAGTTTTGTGTTTTAACAAGCTGTTATGAATTTATTTTTAAAGCAATTTTTATGTTATTTCTGCATAGTGTGGCATAGTGAAGATATGTATGTATATATAACTGGTATATTCAGTGCAAAAGAAACGGTAAGAATTACTATGTATAATCATAATTAAATATAAATAAAAATAATATTTCATTTAATAAAAGTAACAAGAAAAGTTAACATGAAATTAATTAGTCACAAATATACATATATATATTTTAATTCTAAAAACACTTTGCATATTGTTTGACCTCTTTAAATGTTTTTCATAGGCTTTGTGCATTGTTTGTGTGAAATTATGCTAAAAGAAAAGAAAAAAAATAAAATCAACATACTGGGGGGTCGAGTATATTTATGTTATAAAAGGGAATTAATTCTATATAAGTGATTTTATAAATTTTAGTTACTGTTGCTGCTGTTGATTCATTTTATATTTATGTTTATTTTTTTTCTGTAATAAATCAACGACCAAATTTGTTCAGCGTTTCAATCTCGACCCTAAATAATTATATATATTTTTCTTATATTTAGTTAAAACAGAAAGAAAAATAATAGAAATAATAAAATCAATTTCAATTTAATAACAATTTTCATATATACACATGTATATATGTTTTATGTATTTAAATTCTCTATAGAGGCTGTAACAAATAAAGTAACTTTAACTAATTAACTGATTAGAGAGGGGTAGCGTAGGTTTTTAATATCAAAGAGTAGGGCAAATATTTTCAAATTGTAAATAATACGTGTTAGGCTCTGTTTAATTATATTTCTATCAAAAACAGACACACGTTTTTTAATTAAAAATAATTTTTTTTTGTTTTGTTTTTTAATTATATTTTAATGTTTTCTTTATTATTTTTTTTAATTTTAATTTTAATTTCATTTTTTTTTGCAATTTTAATCTTTTTTGTGATATTTTTATCAAATAAAACTTTTAATTGGTTATGGTCTTATCAAAAAAGAATTCCCTTGTATATAAAATAAATAGAGTTCAGTAATAATTATACGAAAATTAATATGCACAACTAAATCTGTAGATTTAAACGATATAATATATGTTTTCTTACATGTTTTTTCATAATAATACTGGCGATGATATAATTTTCTTTTTTTGCAACTAAAGAAATAAAAATATGTAAACATTTTTTAAGTAAATAAATAAATACAATCAATTTTTATTAAAATATTTTTTATTTTCTTTTATTGCATATACACAACATTGAATTGATTTATTCGTCAACCCCACAAATAACTTCAATACAAATTGATTTTTTTTTTCTTAATAAAAAAATAAATAAAGAATTATATATTAAAAAAAAAAATGAAGAAAAAAAAACTGTGACAACGGAAATTAATGTCGGCACAGCATTTGGTTTCCTTGACAGGACTTTGATTAAAAAAATATAGAAAAAAAATATATATAATATAATGAGTTCAATTGCAAAGAGACAAGACAAAGCAACTTTATTAGAAACCAGATAGCAATAAGGTCAACAAATTGATTTGATAATAAAAAAGGAGAATTACATTTGAACTTTATTATTATTTTTTTTTTTATTCAATTTAACAATTGGACTTTTTTATTATTCTATACAATTGGGCTTAACATCTACACTGTTTAAATACTTGTCTCAATTTTTCTCTATTTATTTTAAAGTAATAATTTGCAATAATTATAATTTTAATGTAAATAATCGGATATTTTAATAAACAAAATACCAAAATTAATAAGTTTCGTTTTATCCACATAGATAATTAATTAAAGGAAATATGCGTAAAACGCCTTATACTTAATTTTATATTTTTTGGTTGTCAACAATGAAACAACCACAATTATTAACACCCTTATCACTTGTCTTTCATTGTATCGCTTATATAGTATATACAACCCTTTAAATAATTATCGTTTTATTATTAATACAATAAAATACCATCTTTCTTTTATTTCTATATATTCAGTTTAGCGTTTTATATATTAATATTAAAATTGTGCGGTAATTTAATAATGAAATGATGAATTTTTTACTTCAAAAAAATTATAAAACTAAGAGTATATATACTACAATATCTATATATATATATATATATATATATATAGATATTGTGGTGTCGTAAATCAACCTAGTCTGACATTATGTATGTAAGTTTTTATTTATTAATATTAAAATTTCAAAATTAATTAAAATAAGTAAATTAAAACATTGTTTATTTATTATTATTTTAAAAAAATATCCTTTAAGTAATGAAATTTTAATATATTATTTGTTCGATGCGTTTTTTTATGGAATGAATCGAATGAATAAAGCGTGAAAGAAAAGAAACAATAAATTTATTTATATAAAATAATAATAATAAACGTTTTGAAAAAAACATTTAATTAAAATAATAAATAAAAATTATTATATTAATAACAAAAAAAAAAATTAATTTAAAACTTATAATTGTTTTGCTTATGTAAATGATTATATTAAATGTATAAAAAAAAAAGTTATTTGATAAACATATCCCATATGTTTAACTCATTCCTTTTATTTTTACTTTATTTTTTATTTATTATTTATAAAATTAACTTAATTATAATTTATGTATTATTATATAAGAATATGCTACACGCAAATTTATATGTATCTACGTTGAGTACATATTAAATGGTATGTACAGCATTTTTATTATTTTCTTCTCTCCTGTTTGTTTTTATATTATATAAAAAAAAATTGTATAAATCTATAAGAGTGGGTAAAAACAAAAATTGCATGGATTCAAAGTTAATTAAGAAAGTTTATGTATCGTACCAGTACCAGTGGTGTACATTCGTCTCTCTAGTGTCTACCAACGATAAAAAAAATAGAAAAAAAATACCAAACCTACATATTATATTTTATATATTTCTATATTATTATATTCCTACTATATTAGTTAGAATACATACTAGACTTACAGGCTATTTACAATTAATTAAAACGCGCACAGTGAATGCTTTTAATATATCAAATTACAATTTTAATATACATACATACATATATACAATCAAATAGCAGCAAGAAGCAACACCGAAATGTATAACTTAAAAAATAAAATGAAACGAGTAAATTAAAACAACGTAAAGGGTATTTTGTGGAGTTTATAATAATATTAGAATTGAATGCAATTTTGTATACAAATAATTGTTTTTCTCATACTTAAAAATCTAAAGTTAAAATAAAATAACATTTTTCAGCATGTTTTTAATTACAAACTTGACGCATTTAAAACATTGTACGATTAGTTATTTTAATAAGAGAATAGATGATTTAAAGAAAAAACTGTTTTACAAAATATGTATAACTTTTATATTCAGTTTTTTACTTTTTCTTTGGTTAATTAAGCATGATTATGTAGTTATACCTTTCACTCACCAACAAATTATTGATTTTTTTCTTAATAAAGTATTCTTTTTTTATTTCTTATTTAAATCGATCAAATCTGGATTTTAATTTCTATTAATAAAGAATAAATAATATTATTTTTTGTATTTGACTTTACATAGAAATATCACGAATTAATATTACTTAATAAAAATAATCTAATTACATCTATTAATATAGTTTTTCTTTGTATTTACTACAGTTTCGTTAACTTGTTCATTAGCATCAGAATTATGTTAAAACACCTTTCACCAGCCAGTTATTAATTATATTAATTCACAGTGCAAAAACAATGGACATAAAAGAAACATAAATAAACCATAAAAAATAATAATAATAATAATAATACAAACACAATTCACGTTGTCACCGCAAATGTTTAATTAAACAGCAACATAAGTGTTTTGTTAATATGCGGTTTATAGTTTATTATTTTTATTTATTTATTCTCATTTCATTTCAATTCTTTTTATTTATCAAAAAATTTATTTTTTCTGTGTGATAATTTTGTAACAGTCACAGTTCTTGGTCTTGTTTATTATATAAAATATATATATATATATATTTATATTTCTTTCTACATTAGTTGAATGTTAATTAATTTTTATATTTTTAATAATTTAACTAAGGAATTTCTTAATTATTAATAAACACGTTTTAATTAATCGTATATACTTTATATTTTATTTGTCAAAAAAATAAAAAGCAAACTAAATTAAAATGTGTGTGACTTCAAAAAGAATGAACGAAATAAAATCAACTATAACGAAAACAAATTTTAATTATTCAATAAAAAGAAAAGAAAATAACGATAAAAGAAATGGAAAAAAAATTAATTAATAAACAAAAAGAAAGAAAAAAACTTCTAACAAGTTAAATAAGTAAATAATAATAATAATAATAATCAAATAATAACGAGTAACGTATAAAACACACAATCTAACAATGGGTGAATATATAATATATGTATATTTATTTAGTTTATAAAATTGTTACGGTTCTAAGCTAATTAAGTTTAATGTTTGATTTTAATTAGAGCCTCATAGAAAATAAATAGCTTATTCAACATAACACAATAAATTAAATAAACAAACTAATGAAAAAAAAAGAAGAAAATAATCAAAAAGAAAAAAAATATAACATAACAAAACAATTTTAATTGTTACTCAAATATAATAAATAATAAAAAAAAATAATTAAATAATTATAATAATGTTTTATATTTGTGCAGTCAAATTACATTTTACACGAAATATATACCTGTTAAAGTTTGTAGATCGTAGAGAGGTAAGAAAATGTAACTAGTTAGCAGTTGAAAAATAAAAAATAATATCACATTGTGTTACCTTTTATTTTCTTAATGGAAAAATAATCCACAATATACTAACGCTATTGTTAGTTCTTTCTGCATTAAAATTAAAATGCTTAAAACACATAATTTTATTTAAGTAAAGTAAAAAAAAATTAATTATAATTATAAAAACGACATTATTCGCAGAGTTTTTCTATTTAGTTTTTAACATTTAATTTTTACTTAAGTAAATTTATGTTTGAGTTTAGTTTTATGTAAAAAAAGAAGAAGTTATAACGAAGCTTGTTTTGTGCGCATCATAATTAATTTTCTTTTTATTCTTGCATATTTATGCTGGTATTTGTTTGTTTTAATGTTTTCTATTTATTTTTATTATGAGCACAAAAAATGCACAATTTATTCTAATAAAACAAATTAATATTATTTTATTTTCTATTATATTTAATTTTAGAATAGTTGAGTCGACTTGAATTTTTAATTTTTTCAATAAATAACAGAGAAAAACAAAACTTTTGTTAATTTAAATTAAAAGTGTGGAATGCAGATTATTTGTCACGGTAAAGGTCAGTTAATTAGTTAGTAAAATGTTTTGTTGTTTTTAAAAAAATTCGCTTTTTATTTTAATATATTCTAGACAATATAATTGTATGCAAAACAACTGTCAGTTATTTTATTGCAAGTAGTATAACAGTGTTAGACCTAATTAGGCATAAAAATACCACGAAGGTGATGCATAAACAAAACTAGTTGCTGCTATTTTCGTAGCTGTCACATGACAAGATATTTGTCATTTTATTCCATCCTCTGTATTTCTCAGACATTTCATTTATTTGTTAAATGCTTGTTCTTTTTATTATTTCTTAAAAATATTTCAATTATTTTGATAACAAATTATACAAAAACAATTTTCATATAATTTCATTATAAAATTTTTATTTGTTTATTATTTATTTATTATTTATACTCGAATTACCATATAGCCGAGAATATTTTAAATATGTACAAACATGTTATCACTCATGCCAATACCATTTTAGCATATGAACTTTTTTCAACAAAAAATTAAAATAAAAAAAAAAATCTTTTGTTAAGTAGATTTCATACAATTATTTATGTCGTCTATATATGTATATTGTTGATAACCATTCCAGTAGTCATTAAACTATATAAAGCCACCCACATTTGGTCCGTTATTATTCCGTTTTATATATCATAATAGCTAGTTATATGAAGAATATACTGTTCTCGTTTTAATGTTCACAGATGACTCTACTAATTGGAAGACTTGTGCGGATGTTATTTTATATAAAGTTTTAAATGAGGGGCAATTATATTTATGTTTAACAAGCAGACGTATGTGTGTCTTTCTTTCGTATTTGCCTTCATTTCTTTTCTTCTCTTTAATATTTTTTTTTTTTCTAATATAATTTAATTTATTTTTCATTCTATTTTTTAATAAATAAAATAAAGTTTTGTTATGCTGTATGCTGGTTTTTTGAAAAAATTTCAAGTATTCAAAATATAATACAATTAAGAAAAATAAATAATCAATTTAAAAAAAAAAGAAACTTTTTATTCAATAAAACAGGACAATGGAAAATACTTAAGTTGATTCGTTTTTTTTTTCTCAATATTCAATTTACAAAACTTGATACTTATATTACATTAACAAGATAATAAAGTAAAAATCATATAAATTTAATATTAATAAAAAAAATGTGTTTAAACTTTAATCATATAAGACTTTGGTCATAAGTGCATAATTTAAATAAATTAATTAATAATACAAACACCAAAAAAAAATCATGTCTGAATTAACAAATAAAATTGAAAATTGCTACCCTTCGCTTCCATAACACAAAATATAGAAAACATACTGTTAGCATAGAAAGAGTTGAAATTTTTTTTCTATTGACCAATCTATGCTATGTCTCATCTACTTAAAAATTCAATTAGATTCAAACGAAATTTTATTTCTATTGAGTATACTACTCCTGTCGGCCGAAACGGGTTGGACAACCATACTAATAATCCTACATGCAGTGACACAAAAGACGATGATAATAATAATAATAATATGGATTCTTTGTGGTAGTCTCTTTGGTGTCATGTATTTTTAGTTTTCTTGCATATAATATACAATATTGATTCAAAAATATCGTCTATATGTTGTGTTTAAGAAAATAAGTTTACTACGCGAGTATTATATATGGTAGTGGTGTGATGGTGGACATGATATAATTTTCAATTTTGAAATCGGTTATCTTTTGCCCCATTTCATCAAGACTCTTCCTTATATTACGTTTCTAATTTTTTTTTCTACCGTTTTTCACAAAGTCATGTTATTTTTCGTTTTAAGTTTATTTTCAATTTGTTGTTATTTCCATTTTAACTGAATGACTTTTTTTCAACTCATTCTTTAGAATTCTTCACACAAACAAGTAAGAAAATAAATAGAAAATTATAATAAAACAACAGACAAAAAAATAAATAAAATAACCTTTTGTCCACATAATATAATGTCCAAAAAGATCCAATTCTCATATAATTTGGCTGTCGGGCTGAATAGAATATGTATTTTTAATTTCAATTTTGTGGCTTTTTGCCATCGTAGACATTTTCAATAAATAGAGACGATGACTTTTACATAAATAAATAATGGGTAGGAAACATATATACAAAAAAAATAAAAATAAAATAAAAATGCCAACAAATATATATGAATTAAAGAAAAATATTTTATAAAATAATCATGTGGTTTTCCTAATAATAAAAATATAAATTTGGCGGAATGCCTTATAAAATTCGGAAAATAAAACACTTTACTTCAATCTAAAATGCAATTATTTGTCTTATAAAAAAAATTTAAACAAACCAAAAAATATTCTGAAATTATAATGGAAGTAATTTTTTGGTTTGTATAACTGCGGTCGATTCTACAATATTTTTCTAATAATGTCAATTAAAAAGATGCGAAAATAAAAGAAAAAAGTACACGTTTTGCTATATATAACATTCCCGTAGAGTATTTTATCAAATATTTAAATTTCAAAAACAAAAAAAAAAAAATATTGTGTAACATTTTTGTTCCCCATCAATTCAGTCACAATTTATCATCTACAGAATCAAATATGAGAATCTAAGTGAAATAACGAGATTGAAAATAAAAACGAATCTTTTATAACGATTTACACAGTCTGTGATTTAAATACTTTATTATAATACCATTCTCATTTGTGTTTCTTTTACTTTTGCCATTATTTATGTAAAAAAAAAAATGTATGATAAAACCCATATAAAGATATTTCGTTAAGCGAAAATAGAAATAAAATAATAATAATAATAACACAACTAAACGAAGGCGTCTATATTTGTTATAATCATTATAAAATCTTTAACAAGATTCTGCATTGATCATTAGTATAATAGGCACCGAAAGAAGATAGATAGAGAAATCGACAACAACGTAGAGGGTGTTATTACGCCAGGCAAAGCATGGCAAAGCACAACTATTCTCGACGTCATCAATTGAAGGATGAATTTCACTACACCATTATTATTATTGTAACATAAAAAAAATATAATAAAACGAATAATAATGAAAAGAAAATAAAGAAAACAATGACAGAAAACGTAAATAATTTAACATTTTTTTTTTGTATTTATACTATAGGAAAACATTATCATTATTATGCAAGAAAGTTAATATAAATCACATTATCGAAGTTTTTAATAAGATCAAACTAAATAAGAATCAACCCAATGTTAAAACAACAATTTAATGGTGAGTAATTCCTTTTGTATTTTGTAAAATTAAAGCGAAGACAGTCAACTGCAATTCAAATTCGATTTGCAAATATAATTTATTAAAAAGAAAGAAAAAAACACTTTGGATACTTTATCAAATAAAACGAGAAAAAGAAAAAAAAATCTCGTTGAATTATTTCTTTTTTTATTATTATTATTATTATTATTATTATTCACTTTTTACTCGTTTAACCATTCCAATTATATTAACATTACATAACGTAACGTTATGTTCTGCTACCGAAATATCAATAACGTGACAAATTGTCGCATATTATTTTTGACTACCGAATTTATGTTGAATGCCTTATGCGTGCAATTTCATATAATCATACGATATTAAAAGCACTTATGATTAATACATTGTACGTGTGATATCTCATCGAAATATTAAACATTAAACATTTGCATTTACATAAAATATGTCTATGTATATAATACAATAAATGTTTTTATTTTATATTCCGGCTATCGAATAGGTGTGGGAATATTGTTAACAAAGCGTTATTGATATTATTATTTTTAATTTATTATACATACATATATATTTATTTATTTAATTTAATAACAAATCATTAAATTCAGTTAAGTGACAACAGCTATTTGATTATAATTATTGATTTATGTAATTTTACGTTTTTTTATTTTATTTAAAATAAAAATTAATTAACCAATTTATACTTTATTTTTATTTTTTAATTTATTTATTTGATATTTTTTTGCTAATTAAATAATTTAATTTCTGTTATATTTTGCTGAAGCTTTAGTTAAAAATTAAATTACCCATTTAATATACAAATTAAGTAAATAAATTTATTTCGTAAATAGAAAATTAAATTTTCTATTTAAATGCAATAAATAAATTAAATAATTTAGTTTAATCTAATTAGATAGAAATAATAATTAAACTATATTAAACAAGTATTAAACCTACTTTTGAAATATTTTTTGTTTTAATAAACTATAATTAAATATTTAAATAAAATTTAATTTAATAATAAAAAAATAGTTAATTATTGGCATTTAATTACGTTTAACAAAAAAAAAAAAAGATTAAAATATGTTGGCACCGTATTTATGCAAATAATCAATTAATAAAAAAAAAAGAAGAAGAATTAATTAAAAAAAAAATCTTTAACCAACCGCTGATTTTATTATAATTAAAAATTTATTGAGAACACCAATTTTATGTATTTTTATTCCACACATAATATTAATAATAATAAAAAAGATTTATTAAAATTGATTTATTAATATTTTTCCGCATTTATTATTTTAAAAAAAAAATATTTTTTTTTATTAATTTAAATTGAATCGAAAATAATAATAATTTTTTGCTTTGCTTTCGATTAACGTATGAGTTGTTATAAACACATTACACACTGTTTATATACAAGTATATCTATATTTTATGTAAATTTATCTAAATTATTACATTAATTATTATTTTTTAAAATTATATTTTATTTGTTTAAAAAATTAATTAAATATTAATCATTCAATAAATAAATTAATCTAATAAACATAATGCCAAAAATTCTAACAAAATATGGATTAACGTAATGAGGATTTGATTGTGAAACTTCTAAGCCACTTTTTTGTAACATAATATTATAGAAACAAAAACTGACAACAAATTTTTTTTGTTAAAATTTATATCTAAATACCTTTGTATAACATGAACAAATTTTTTATAATTAATAAACGCGGTGTTATACCTAAATACGTATTGCCTGTTAAAATTTTCATATGCAGAGAACTTATTCTTCGTTTATTTACATTGAATTGTTTCTCAGTAAATCAGTCAGCACTCTTATATTTTTTAAACAGCATTATTTAAGTAAATACACAGTAATTAATATACAAACTGTTTTGTTTGCTCCAATTTTAATTGTTTAATTAATTGTTCTAATAACGTATTTTCTTTTTTCGTTATTTATTTTTGTAATTCTTGAATATAAAATTTAATACCAAATAATTTAACTTATTACGAAATAAAAAATAAGAAAAAATATCACGGGTAATGGTAAATGTGAAAAACACGTAAATTCGTCATTTAATTAAAAAAAAAATATTTTTTTGTTTCTGATGTTGCTATAAAACGTAATAAATGTTTCATTTTAATGCCAAAACAATGTATAAATATTATTATTATTTTTGTTTATGATTTGAAAATTTATCTTTAAATAAAAATTACTATGCTGGAACCATACAGTAAATTGGAAAAACTGGCAGCATTATATAAGATTAAATTTTATTATTATTATTATTAATATTATTATTTATTTTTTGTTCTTTTGTAACATAGGTATGGCAGTTTAGGTGTTTTCTACGTTGTCTGTGGCCACCCAAGCATATTAAATTGAATATATTTTATTTATTTATTTTATATTGATACATAAAACAAATGTATATAAAATCTTTTATATTGTTTTGTATTTAAATCGTGAAAATATTATAAGAAACTTCAAGTTTTTCTTTTGTAACGAAGTATATACCCTTCATGAAAATGGTGATTGCAAGAAGAAAATAATAAAATAAATGTAAAATATACATATGTATAAACGATGTAACAAAAATCGTTCTATATGAAATAGTAGTATTATTATTTGATTATATAAAAAAAACGATTTTGGCGCAAAAAATCACGAAATACTAAATGCACCTGATGCGCCTCACACTATCACAATTTATATATTACATATATGCTCAATTTATGCTATTTTTCTTCTATTTTATTTTGCATTATATTTATGCTGTTTTTATGTTTTTTTGTTGTTGCTGTGTTGCTCTTCTTTATTATACACTTCAATAGATAAAATAATGTTTTGTTATGCTTGTTCAGAAAAAACATAAGGAAAATGCTAGTCGGTCCACTTTTTATTAAATACACAAAAAAAAAGAATAAAATCCCCACGATAAATGCACAAAGTTTTTTTTCTCCGTTAATTTTTCCAATAAAAAAAAAAATTATATATTTTTTTTTCTAATTTCACGGGGGAATAGATTTGGCTATTGTATAAAAATTAAATTCTAGACATAAACGTTGTTAAATATCCATATAAATTTTACCTTCTTCAGCGAATAAAATAACAAATGTTTTTTGCAATAAAGAAAATATAAATAAAAGTTCGCACGATTTAATTTATATATATATATACATATATATTATTCCTATACAAAATAATCAAAATTACTTAATTTCTTTACAGATTTTATTATTTTTCCAAATAATAAAAGATTACAAAAACTAAACGAAAGTTAAATATATACGTTATATATTATGTTTAAGTAAAGAAAAAATTTTTAACAATATAATTGTTCGTATTTATATGATTTTAGTATAATTAAATAATATTGATCTTAAATAATTTAGACAGTTTATAATTTATGATTTAGCAATAAATCTTCATTGAGAATTTACCTCTTGTTAACATTTATTTTATTTGTAAAATTATATTATTATGTATTAAAATGCTTTAAATAGTATTTTGTCGCAGTGTAATTATTGTTTTGTGTATTTTCTAAAGGGAATTAGCACACGGCAAAAGTTTGTACAACTGAGTGATGTTGCGGATGTTATATGAAAAGGTTTTGTTAATGAAATATTTGCTCATCCTGTTATAATCATATTAAATGATTAAATTTGATGTTTTTTTTTTCACCATATCTCTATTGTATATTTTAACTCGTTGCAGTTACCACTATAAATTTAATTTACTACCTATGTTCCCAACACTCCAATCATCATAAAACGTCAATATGGTTTTATCTAGCCTAAAATAATCGCGAATACAATGTGTAAAAAATTAAAAAAAAAAAATTTGTATGGTATAAGTTTATAAACAATGCTGACAGGATTGCCATTATAGGATAACTAGTATCAGTAGCAAAAAATTAAAATATTACCATTAAAAAGCAAAGCGCCAACCATAACGATCCATTAATCGTTGAGTGGCAAGCTTAATAAATATCTTTCCATTAGCAGCGAATATCTAATGTAAGGGATTTCGCGAGTGTACTTAACAACATTCATTTAAATTAATGCTGTCTGAGCTCTATTGTAGATAATTTTTATGTTTTACCAAATATATATTATTATGTTTTAGTAACAAGTAATTTATCAATTTTCTGATTATTATCTTTTATTTCCTACATTTTTATCAAAACAGAAATTATTGGCAGATTAAAAAATTTTCTCTTCTGCATTGATATGCTCTAATTCCATTTGTTTAAATCTATATTTTCTTTCAAAAATACCCAATTTTTCTTTTCAATAATATTTCATAAAATTTATTAAATAAATATACTTGAAAAAATGTAATTAATTTAATGCTTTTATGAAAATTACGAAAAAATTTATTTAATATTATTAAAGTACATTATCGAATCACATTTTTTAGTCTTAAAATAAACCGAGCATTGTAATCATGTTGAAACATTTATCATGTATAGTGTTTACTGTACTACAATACGTGTGATATACATATAACAATCTACAAAAGCAAATTTTTATTTTCCTTCTAATATTGTTCATGCTTTTAGAATATTGACTACAGATAAAACTCATCCACTCTAAAAGCATTTGAGTGCCTATCAAATCTCTTACTCACTGTGCTTACCATCTGCTATACTCACACCATAATACAATACAATTTACCAATAAGGAAAAATATCAACATAATAAAATACTAAGCAACAAAAAATACATGTTGTTTATCAACATACAAAAAAAATTTGTAATTAATTTGCAAAAAATAAAAAAATGCAAATATAAAAAAAAAATTTACACAATAATGACAATTACAGAATCTGCATTTCGTTATAAATTTAAATTTAATGAATAAATAGAAAGAAATTCTTCATTTATAATTAAAGGTTTTTATTTTTAATAATAATAGACGTTGCAATAGAACAAAGGATTATTTACTTTATTAAATTATAAATAAATAACTAATTTGTATTCGCAATACTTAATTAATACATTAATTAGACAAACACATGACCTATTGTTGTGTTAATAAGCCTACGGCTGGTAAAACTAATTTGCTTAAAGGGCAAATATAATTTATATACATATCTATATGCCCTTAAGATGCATCTATTATACGCGATCTTATGTAAACTTATATTATAAGTTAAAATTCATACAGATGACATAGATATTACTTTAATTATCTCTTTATTTATACACCTGTTCATTATAATTGTTTGGTTATGCTTCTGGTTATTATACAAATCAAATGTTAATGCTAATGCATATACAATATTAACAATAGAATTTTACATAATATATAATATATACTCATATTACGATAGAGTTAAAATAATATTCTTTATAATCTAATTACGATTGACTTCATTTTACCAATTTATCAAATAATATTATTGTTTCTTATCTAATACATTTTTTAATTATACTGCCTTTCTAATTATACAGCTTTCGCATTTTGACGTTATATGCAAGTATGTAACTTTTTTCCTTTTTATAAAAACATATAAGCAAAAATTAAATTAAATAATTTAATAAAAAATATTTGCCAATAATTAATTTTTCAATTAATTTATTACCTTTTAAATTTTTGATTTTTATATTTAAACAAGAGAATTTTTTCTTAGAAATAATTATTTATTCAATATATGTATGCTCATGTATGTTGACTATGAGTAAATTTATAAATTTTTATTGAAATTGAAAATAATTTTTTTTAACGTTGGTTCAACAAACTTGACACACATAGATGTGTCTTATTAAATATGTAATTTTTGCTAATTATGTTAAGGCAATTATTTCTATAATATTTTTAAGAAAAACAAATAACCACCCACATATTGTAAATTGACAAAGATAATATTATATGTTTAAGAAGAATAATTAGATATTTATTTTGAATGAAAATAAACGTTTTTTATTTAAATTTTTTTATATTAAATACAATATTATTAAAAATGTGATTGGTATTTCTTTTTATAAATTGAATAAATTAATAAAAATTGTTTTCGTGTGTTTGGTTTATTATTTGTGCCTTGTTCAATTGAGTTTGCACAGTTTGGGGACATTTGATTGCGTGTGGCACGGCATGTGGCACGGATTAAACTTGTAAAGAACTGACTGACAGCAATAAATATATATTTGTTTTTCATATAGAAAATGAAAAAAGAATAATATTATCAAGTGAAATAAAAAAAAAAACAATTTTATTTCCATTTGATATTTCTGTGTCTCTATTTTCATTTAATATTTGTTGTGATAAATTTAATGTTTCTTTAATTTACTCTTCTTTTACATAATTTGCAAATTATTCAAAATAATATAACAAATAAAATAAAGGAAATAAAATATTTAACGATTTATTTATATAATTTTTTTTTCTATCTACAAAGCAAAACATGTTTTATAAAAGTTAATGAGTTTAAAATTAAATTTAACAAAATACAAAAAATGATAATAATAAATCTTAGAAATAATAATATATTACGTTCCACATAAGTACACAAAAGAAAAAAAAATTGAAAAGAAAAAAATGACTATGTTATCTGATTAAAAATAACGAAAGCAAGTGATGCTCAAGTCTCCATATTTATATCATGGTTAAATGATACATTGTTCATAATTACAGGACATATAAAGTTAAAAACATAACAAATATAACGCATCTCTACCAGATATAACAGATAAAATTCCATTAATAAAGATTTGCTTGCTGTTGTTGATTTTATATAATAATTTTTGCTTCAATTGATTTTCTTTTATTCTTATTCCTATTTTAATTCGTTTATAAAATTCTTTCTTTCATTATTATTATTTAATTTATATCTTTATAAAGACATTTGATCTCGTTTAAATTGGTTACAAAATAACGTTAAAAAATATATATATTTAATATTGTTGTTCTAACTAACGAACATCTTGATTGTTAAATGAAAAGTGTAACAAGCATAAAAAAACTCTAGCGAAGAAGTCTAATACAAACAGAAAAAATCAATAAATTAACAAGTTTATCTTATTATTGAATAACAAAAAAAGCTTAACCACATTTCATTTATTCGTTATTGCCATGATCAATAATAATAATAATATTAATAATTAAATTATTATGCATTGGGTTAAAAAGGTAATAATTATATTAACTTGTTTATTTTTTGTCATTCGTGTTTTGTCTGTTGACGTTTTTATTTTTATTATATTACTGAAATAAGCGACGATAATTCCGTCAAGCATTCTTTATTAAATAATTCCTCAAGTATTGATAATCGATATAATTTACTTGCTATTATAGATAGATTTTAACCTTAGTTACATTATTAGCTTCTTCGTGTTTTATTATAATTCTAACTAAATAAATTAAAATAAATAAATAAATTAAAAAAATAAATGCTATACAAAAGCTCAAAACATTTAATTAAAGGAATTAAAACTTTAAACAGAAATAAATTTCAAGTGTTTGCTTTAACAAAAACCAAATAACCCATATGTAAATAGCATATAGAAGGCACAATTTAAAACATTTATGTTATGTTGATAAAGTGAATATTTAGAGAATTGTATTTTAATTGTACATTAATTAGTGAGACACCATAGATGCATTGTTTGTTTAATTGCATCAGTGTAATCGTTTTCTGCATTTAAGACAGTACCAGTAGCATTTTCAAATAACAAAAACAAATTACATAACTGATAAAACAACATTACAGCATAACATGTTTAAAATGTACACACATAACAATACGATAGTGTTCATTCTTCGTTGACAGTTTGTTTATTTACTTTATTTAGCAATTACTATTTGTATCAGTTCATGCAAAAATTTTAACAACAAGAAATACTATTTGCTATCACCTTACTTGTAAATTTCTTTATTTTATTTTTCTCATTTTCTTGTCTTCTCTTTTCATTTTTATTTGACATATGAAAATGTAATTATTTTGTTGTTGAAAATATTAATCTTTATTTTGGTGTGTTTTGCAATAGTTGGTAAAAAAAAAACAAAAATTAAATTATTCTTACAATACTAATGAAGCATATGTGCAATTTACACAAAAACAACAGTAATAATAATAATGAAAGTAACTATTACATAAAATTGTCTTTTCCTTAATTTAGAAAATAATCCTTAACGAATTGAATATCTTGTTAAGTTTCCTAATGCTCGTTAGTTAAGGTTTGGCAAATTTTCTGTTCTGCGTCAATGGTTCATTTAAATTCGTTGCTGTAGCTCAATTTATCTATAACTAACGAGCAAGTAGTTTTTTATTTTTCTTATTCGCCTTTTGCTATTCTTACATTTTTTTTTCAATATTATTATTATTTTCATTCTTATAGCATTAAGCTTTAACGATAACCACCCTAATCGTACATTTATTACTCTAAATGTTATGTTTGAGTTTCATTCGAAGACTGTTTGAACGGTCTAACTAATGAGAAAAACATGAAGGTGAAAATCGTATTTAATATTATGTACTCTTATCTGGTCGTTGTTTCAATTATTGTTATTATTATTGTTATATTTCTGCTCTTTTTCTCTTTTTAATTTTCTTATTGTGTTACGTTCGTTTTTTCTGCTAAATTGAAAAAAACTTTTCTACCACCATTATTTTTTTTTTCTTGTTTTTCTCTTACTTTTGCAATTTTATTCCAGTAACAGCAATGATACGACACCATCACCCTTATTGAGCAAATACATGGAACATTGAGAACAATTTATAAAAGCAGAATTATATATAGTAGTAAAAAAAAGGAAGAAAAACTCAAATTTGATGTCAATTGTACGAAGTGCTTTTAGAATTCAACTCAAATTAAATTTACTTCATAGAGTTTCATACATTTTTTTTTTTACTTCTCACACACAAATGCCATGGTCACGTCGTGGACATTCAATTAAATGTGATATAAAAGCGGTTTCAATTTCCAATTAATTTTGTTATGTGTTATTGTCAAGACGTATATATTTATGAGATTGATTAAAGTCTGAAATTACAGTGTTAAAATATTACTTTGTTTGGTTTGGTATGAGTTATATATGTATTATAAGAGAGGTAAATTGAAGAAAAGTCGAAAATCTGTGGAAAAATGCTTATTATTAATATTTTATTTTTGTCTAGTTTGTTATTTTTGATGGCTAGATATTTGTTCATTGATCAACCAACTACAACCAATATATTTATATTTTCAACATTTTATACTTAAGTTAACCAAAGTATATAACAAAATAAATAAATTAAATAAATAATCGATGAGAGATGGTGTATTTGTGTATTTATATGGATAGGTAAAAGTCAATTGGCGCAATACAGAAGAAATATCGAAGAAAACAAAATGAGATTTTCAATTATAGATACAGATTTTTTGTTGATCGCGTGCAATTTTATGTACATTCAGCAAAGTGAATGGACTATAAGGACTATGCTGTAACAATGTCTATATATTTATATATCCCACAGTGGTTCTTATTCTGGTTACCAGCTCGTCAATTGCTACTTTATTTTTTAAACAAAATTCGTTATTTCGTTCTTTTCTTTTTATATATATATTGCCTGCTTGCCAAGTATTTGCCATGAAATGGGGTGGAAGATAGTTAATTAGTTTTTCATTAAAAAGCCTTTTAATTTCTTTTATATAGTTTCTGATATACGATTACTTAAATTGAATTTTCATTTTATGAGAAAATTTTTTAATTAAATTTTACGAAACCACAATTTCAACAATAAACCAAATTAAAAAAAAAATATAATAATAATAAAAAAGTTAAACGAAAAAGAAATCTAATCAATTAATGAAATTGTATTCGATTTTACCATAATTACATTTCATAGTCATAAGAGGAGAAGAAAATCAAGTCAAAGAATTTAATTAATACGTTTTCAAGCAGGTACACCCTGTAGATATTTTAGTACTTATAGGGTCTCTAATTCATTAAATTTAATTTATTTATTTAGTGATATTGAAATGACCACTTACCCAATTGTTTTAATATGTTTAATTGATAAAGAGATAGGGTACACCTCGGTGGGCTGGATTGTGTCAATGGTAAAATTGTTAGGCGATTATCTACAGTATATATATATGTACTATTGAATTCCAAATAATTCTCTCGTAAAACTTTTTCCCTTTTCTTGATTCCCTTTCTTTCTTGTAATATAATCTCTTTGTATAAACTCTCTTACAACTGTTATTATTACTATTATTATTTTTATTTCAAATATTTCTCAGACATCTTTCGCAGCTGTTCAGTGAATTTATGGATGAACTTACTTGTATTTATATATTTGTGGGTGGCTCAGAACAAGTAAAAGTGGCGCACCGGCTACAACTAGTATCGTTGCTGCTGTTGCTGTGTTTTTATTATTATTACTTTTACCTTGAATCACTTTGCAATAATTGAAATTCCAAGAATTATTTAAACTTTATCAATATAGTCAACAGCAAATAAAGAAAAATATTACAATTTTGACATTAATTAATTGCGAACACACAAACACTAAAAAATTATTTAATTAACTCCTATTAATTACAAAGATTTATATATATTATTTTTTTTTTTTGGAAATTTTATTAAGCTTTTCAATTTTAAGTTGTTTTTTTTTTTTTTTATTTAACAATCACGAGAAAAATACGTGCTCTGACTTTGCAATAAGAAAATGATTTTTCTTCAATAAAACGCCGAGACTACCTTCATAAACTTTACATTTATTAATAATGCTATAAATATTATTTTACGGTTTTTAATTTAGAAAAAAAGGTCTATAAACGCGTTACATAAAATAATTTAATTAAAAATTTACAACAAAACAAAAAACAACAACAGCAAACAAAACTTAATTAATTTAATAATTGTTTTACTCTTTTTTCTTGCATATTTTCTTGTTCTTTATCGTTTTTTTTTTTTTGGTAAATTTTGTTATTATAATAATATTTTTTTTTTAAATTATGTTTTTAAACTAAACTATAGTATTGCGTTGAAACGTTAAATATCTCACATGTTATTAATAAAATAAATAAACAATTTGTGTTAGATTTGTATTATTATTATTATTTTTATGTTATTACATAAATAAATATATTTTTTTATAATAATAATAAACTAAAATCACGACACTTTATTAGAAAAATTAATAATAATAAAAATAATAAAACAAGATTAATATTTTATTAAAAATTTTTTCCTATGGTTTTCTTTTTTATTTAATAAATATCACAATCACGTGTTGTAACTCGACAAAGTCCCAGTATAGACTGACTCAGTTTTCCGTTTTATTCAGGTTGCTAGGTGCTTACAACTCTTCTGTATCGCCCTACTCACTTAATGCAATGCAACATATAGTCAATTTCATTTTATTATTATACGTACATATATATATATTTTCTCCGCTTTTTCTGTTGCTTTGCTGCTGTTTTCAATTTATTATTCGTACGATAAAAAAAAAAAACGGGGAATCAAAATGATATAATAAAATTCCAACAAGAAAAAAAAAGAAACATCTAATTTATGAGTAGATTATTTCTCAGAGAATATTGCTTACTCTTTGTATAACATTAATATGAACGCCTTACATTATTTTGATGATTACTGAACTAAGGCGACCACCCAATGTTATGTTAAATGAGATTATCTTTAAGTAAACTAATTCGCAATATAAGAAAAAGAATAAAAAAAAAACTGTTCAACAAGAAAAAGAGTTCTTCACATTTACCAATGCCATCGACTATGCTTAACCATCGCATCTCACCCACATTAAATGATGTAATAAAATTGTTTTACATCGATATATACAGTGAATAGTTTGTTGTTGAATTTTTCTATTAATTTTATGATGTTAGTAAAAAAAAAAATAAAAAACATTGCGTTTCGCTACCAATACTCAGTATTACAGATTATTATAATTAAAAATAATTGCAAAAAAAGGAAATTTAATTTATTTTATTATATCCTAATTTTTAATAATTAATATTTTTTTCTACTCATATATTTTTTTAATCATTTCTATCATGAAATTTTGTGACATTATTTCGCCGCATCGCTATAAAACACCGTCTCATTGCTTATGTATGTTTTTTTTAATAAAAATAAATTATGCTCATGATTTTGGTACATGTAATATCGTGTATTCAACGTACACATTTGATTTGTTATAATTTTGAGTAACAAAGTTATATAAATAATATTAAATGAATAAAAAGCGCTTGCGTTACTCATCCTTTTATTGTTTATTTATTTATGTCATGTGGATTTAATGTATCGTGCGCGCAATACGCATGGCACGTGTACATTAGGGACAACAAAAACCTTTATAGTAAAATATCCTTCGATATTCTCTTTCTCTCGTTGATTATTTGTTTTGTTATTTTTGTGCAGGATAAACAGATTAAATTACAATTTTAATTTTTTAATTAAAACTAATTACAACCTCATGTTATTTTGGATTTCGGCTTACCATCTTTGCAGAAAGTCTCATTGTTATTTTTTGTTATTTTTTAATTAAATTAATAAAAGAGTGTACTTTCATTAATTAATTTTTCTTTTCACTATACACTTTTCGTTATTGTTTGATTATATCATTAAAAATTGACTATAATTTAATTGTGAACCTTAGTAAAGTGAATCGACGTCAAAAACATTTCTTAGAATTTGTCACAATAATTTTATTCCATTAAATGAGAATAAATTAAAATAAAAATCCACTCAAATAAAAAAAAGCTTTTAAATTTATTGTAATTATTATAATTATTATAATTTTAAATGTTTTATCTGTACATTCTTTTAACTATATAAAATATATTTTTGTTATTAAATTGATCAATTTTCTTATTCTTCATTTTATTCTATTTTTTTTTTTAATAATTTGGCACAATCTACTCAACATTTCTATTTTATTTCATCTTTGTTAAATTCTCATTTATTATTTAATTGCCATATCCTCGGTAGAACAATTGAAAAACAAAAATACGTCCAAATATTTGATAAAATAATAATAATAATAATAATAATAAACGACAACAACAAGAACGAGAATAAAGGAGATAAAGAAAATAAATAAAATTACATTCGTGGCTACATTAAGAATAACAGATACAAGAAGTAAGTAAGTTGTGAAAGAAACCAAAAAAAGAAGGCAGTTTGAATTCAATATTAACTTCTATTGTTGTTCATTTTTAACATAGTGAATTTCTGTTTTTATTCCTCTTATTATGCCTTATGTACTAATGTGATATGCTGTTGTATTTTTCATTAGCTAACAATACTCCGTTCATTGGTTTAGGCTAAACAAAACGAAACGATATTAAATAAAAAGGAAAAAAAAAACAATATTTATGAAAATATGTGAAAAAATAATATGGAACTCTCTGGCTACATATATATTTATTATTTTTTTATTTTTAGTATAATATATTGTAAACATTGTTCAAACTCTATACAAAATTAATAATAATATTAAAAGAAACAATAATCTAATGGGTTAGCCGACGCCATCGCTATGCTGCCAAATATCACCAATACAATTCACTTTATTTCACTTATATAAATATAACATTCACGAATATAAACGTGTTTTTTATTTTAAACCAAATACCCTTAATACATCCCAAATGCACCCCTTTTTTATATGGATAACATTTAATGTATTATTGTGTATATTATTCGTTTTCTTATTTAGCTAATGGAGATATAATGTGCGGTGTGGCGGCAATATTACGCGATATTTGATGGTAATGGATCTATTTGAATGGGAAATTATATTATGTGGGCAGTACAAAACATAATATTGCTATTGTATTTATATAAAAGAAAAGAAAATCGAAAAAATATTAACAATAATTCATGAAAATTAATACAAAATAATAATAAATAAATAAATGTAAATTATTTACGTTTGTATATTATCTGCATGAGACATTTATTAATAATAACAAAATTCAATAAATTTTACTTGTTTTTCCTATCAATTTAAATAATAATAATTATTATTAGATCACAATTCGTAACTTTTTTATCACAATTTTGATTCTTACTTAAATCATACGAAAGTATAAGATTATGTCGTCACATAAAAACCTTTGTATAAGTAGAATAAGGACATATTAGAAGAACAGAATGTATAGAAAATAAAAGTATTTAAAATAAAATATTGAAATGGGTAGACAAATACCTAAAAATATATAGAATTTCTTTTTATTATCGCATTTTCATCTACTTACATCGATGGTACATAAGACAACGGATTTGTAGAGTCAAAAAAAAAATAAAATAAAATAATAAAAAGAAAAGAGGATAGTAAAAAAAAACATACAAAAATAAACAACATTACATATAGTGTAAGTAGTTAATGGGTTCTGATTTTCACTTTTCATACTTAAAAGCACTTAAATAAATTTTCGTGTTTTTCCATCACTTTTTTTCTTTCTTTAACATGTTTTTTGGTCCATTTTTCAGTTCACTCAGGTAATCCTATACGATTTTGTCCTTTTTTGTATACATTTCTTATGAAACATTCGCGTTATTTTTATTTATTTATTTTTTTCTGTTTGCTGGTCTTTCTATACTTTGGTTGTTTGTGGTGTTGTTCCATTCCACCCGTTATCTCATGGGAATTTTACTTAGCACATTATTCGAAAACGTCCAAAAAACATCATCACTTATCCGTTTTGTGTTGTCATCATCATTCGTACTTGTATAACATTAGAATAGACAGCGAAATAAATAATGTATTAAAAAAGTGTAAATATTTTTTTGTACAGAAGAACCCCAACAAAATATAGATGTTTTAGTGTTTTTCTCCTTCATTTTCGACAAATAAAAATAAAATACAAAAATAAAATACAAAATAAAAAATATAAAAGACTTAAGCATAATGTCAAATCGCATGAAGACAATAAAATAAATAATTTTACATGTTTTTTTTGCAATGTTTTCATGTTTGTTATGTGGAAACATTAAAGTGAAATAATTTGCATAATCAGAAAAGATAGGGAAATGTGTTTCAAATGTTTTTCGGAATGTGAAATTAGCAATGCTTGACTCTTATCAAATCGATAACAAATTATTTAAGGTATTTTGCTTGTTTAAAAAAAATGTATTTTTCTTTACTGAATCGGTGATTTTGAAATAGAGCAACTGGATACAGTTTTTTTTAAACGTTTAATTTTTCACACCAAAAATTGAATACATTTAATAAATATTCATATCAGAAGCGAAAATCTATATTTTCTTAATGCAAAAATATTAATAATTAGATATTTGAAATATTCATAATAATTATGCATACATTTTCTAGATTAAAATAATTGAAATAGCAAATAATAATAATCATTATTATTTTATCTTTGTTTGCTTATAACCAACTCTGCATTCCTTAAAGGTATTATCTATTCAAGAGTATAAATATATAAATATTAAATTAATTGTAGATCAATAAACATATTTATAATTCTAATGCTTGAAATAAAAATCATATAAAATAACTGAAAAATAAGAAAGGTAAACAAAATTGTAGAATATTTAATGTTTAATCACATCCGGGAGTGATATATCTTTCTTTTCCAATAAACTAAAGTACAAAAAAAAAACAAATCCTTATTCTTAGTGCACTTGCTGTTTAGTCTATGGTTATAAATATTTCAAATATTAGAAAACCTTCAAATACCAGTATTTATATAAGCATTCATGAGAGTAAATTGATTGTAGCAAAATAAAATTATAATAATAATATACGAGAAAAATCTTGTATCGAATAGTTGAAATCATTGAACCAATTAATATTCCTTGCATATTTTCATTTATATAAATATTCAGCTTATTTAATTAATTCATTTTAATCAAACATTTTTTTTTTTTTTTTGCAAATTATTAATAAATACAAATTGTTGTTGAAACTATAAGAAAGATTTTTATTAAATGATAAAAAAACTCTTAAAAAATATGCATAATTATAATTCCTAAACAAGGTTTACTAAATTTTACTGCACAGAACATATAAGCGTGATTCCGTTATTCTATGCGTACATTTGCATACAAAAAAAAAATAGTTTTGTCATGTAAAACTTATAAAGTTATTAGTTTTAAATGTAAAATAAATTTTTATTTAATTTCATATTCAAAAGAATATAATTTTTTAACGCATTGAATTAAAGTTATCTGATTTCATAGACAAACGACATATTAGTAGCGACTATTGTTTTACGAAAAAAAAAAAACTTTTTGTTAAATTTCACTAAAAATTATTTTGCTATCATCATTTTATTTCAAACTATAAAAATCTTTAATAGTAAAAATAAATATTAAACAAATTCCTTTATGTGCATACAGTGCTTATGGTAATTGTTCTAATTTTCTGATTTCTTTGGATTTTATTGTTAAAATATAAACATTGTTAAGACAGGGGAAACAATTGTTATAAATTTCATTTTATTTATTTTTTCTACTATACGAACCATACATTTATTTCTGCACTTTACTTTCAGTGTAATATTATTTTATTTTTGTTTGACTGCAGTTTAATTACCGGTGCACATAAAATTACATAAGAATAAAACAATAGCATATAAATAAAACATATGGTGCAGTACTCATTTGCTTTTAGATTAGGACAAATTAAATAAAAGCAAGAAATTTCTATAAAAATTATAATCCAACAATTATAACTTTTGTTTTTTTATATAACAAAAAGTATATATCAACACTTACTATATTATGGTATGGTATGCGAGTAAATCACGCGATTTACTCTTTGCGTTTATTATTAAATGACCTAAAATAATAAAAAAGAAAAGAATAAATACAGTAATAGTATATATGTATCTAATTGAGTTTCCAGCTGTTTTTATTTCATCTGAATTTAATACATGCGTGATTTAATTATAATTTAATGGTGAACTTTTGTTATTCAGAATATTAAGGGTGGTTGTGGTTTTGTACATATATAAAATTTAATAATAATAACAATCATAACAAAGCAATAATAAATTGTTTCAATTTATGCTTTCTTATGCGTTAAATAATTATAAATGTTATTGAAGAAGAATGTTTTTCCTTGTTTTAATTATTTTCTATTTTATCTACTTTCCATATAAACTTAGTTAAATTTATTTAGATTTTTAATAAACAATCAAACGATTTATAAATGGGGAAAATTTAAATAATTGATTTTACTTATTTTCTTTTTATTTTATTTGTTTATATTGCAAATATTTTTGACTGTAAATTGAAAACAGACGCTTTACTATTCAAAAGTATTATCATTAGCAAATAAACTAATCGTACAAAACGTAATTTTTGCTATTTGCCAGCCTTAGTTTTAAGGAATTTATTAAATTTATTGAAAATTTCAACAATTTTAATTTTATATCGCTTCGTTTTTATAATTTCTTCTAGTTTTTTTCTTTTTTGTAGATTATTTTGAAGTTTAATCAACATTTAATGAAGTGAAAAATTAAATCGTATATTTATTGTGCGTATTGCCTATAATAATATAAAAGCTTGCGAAAAAAAAAAGTTTTTATGCTATCTCCTTAATCGACTCATCGTTTCCTATCTTATCTTTGTTTTTTTTTTCATCCAATCTTATCTTAGTCACGCTCTTTAAGTACTTTCCAAAGTGGTATTTGATTGTGTTTCAAACTTATTATTATTTTTTTTTCTTTCGCTAATTCAAAGTAAAAACATAAACGATTATTATTTTATTTATTAGTATAATTATTATTTATTAAATGAAATATTAATTAATTATTTAAACTTAATATGGTGTTAAATTATTCTTTAAAATTATGATTTTAAAGAGGAGATAAAAGTTAATAATAAGTTAATAATAATAAGTTACTTGTCAGTGATTTTTAACAATTATACGTATTTAGTTGCTAAACAACAAACATTCAAATAAAGTCAAACGAAAGAATTTATTTATTAAGATCTCTTAACTTTCAAATTGTACAAATAAAAATTCCATTTGACATTATTGAATAAGTTTATTTTTATATATTATAGTATTTACTGCAGTAATTTTTCTTTTCTTATTTTTTATTTCAATTAAATAGCAACGAATAAAGTTAAATATAAATAATATTAAATAGTTTATTTATTACTGAAGTTTAAGATTTTGTGTTTTATTTCTTTTTTTTTTTAGCTAGAAACATTTATCTAAATAAATTTCTATGCATGAAAACTAAATCTGGTTAACATATGAAAAATTACTTAGTATTTATATCCAAATAAAAATATATATACTTAAGTCCATTATGTTAAATTAAATTTGGTATAAGAGAGTTTCTATTATTTATTTTTTATTATGATTTCTGACATTTTCATTTCTCGGATTGCTGTAATAATAATAATAATAATGCAGATTTGTTTAAAATCCTTCAAAAATTGTAGTCTATGATTGGACTGAACATTGCGAATTGGGGTCCTGATCCTTCTCGCAACACAATACCAATGTCACATAAAGAAAAAAAAAATTTTTTTTGTCCACGTATATTATTGTTGTTTCGGTAAAAAATAATAATAAAGAAGTAAAAAATATATTTTTTAATATTATTTTCCTCGTTCTTTAAAAATTCAAAGTTAAACTACAGTGACTTGGATTGTCTGGTATGGGATTTATTAACGGAATGAGGAGAGGTAGCTTAATATTAAGTTGAATAGGAAGTAATATATATATATATATTTGAGATGATATATTTATTTTTATATTGTTAGAGACCTAAGTTTTTGTGTCCAGTTTATATTAAAATGACAAGAATTATATAGAATGGGTAAACGCCTACATTACCACCAAATCGCATATAAAATATATATTATTATTATTTCTTATGTATATGAAGAAGGATTTTAGACTATATATATGTATATATTTTGTCATAAGGATCGTTGGCTCAAAACTTTGTGGTTCCATACATATTTTTGAATTATAGCCGCACTTATAAAAAATTTCGTTCCTTTTTCTCGTTTTATTTTTTTCCCATTTTTTATTTATTTATTTTTTTCTATCGGTCTGTTTTCATATAAATATAAAAATTTTTTTGAAGGCGATTTGTAAAAAAAAAGAGAGCCGATTATAGTCAAAATTGAAGAATATATATTTATTTTAAAGCTTTATTCCTTTCTTAAACTGGTTCAGTGGGTGACATTATTTATTTATTTATTTACTTATTATTATTATTTTATTGCAAAGTTTTTTTTTATGCTTCTAAATTTAATTTTTTTTTTATAAATTGATTGAAATACACGGGATTTTAAGCAGACTTAAAGTAAGGCCATTTAATATTTATAATATTTTTATGTTATTTAATTCATAATCAAATTATATAATATTACATTAAGTTATCGAAATAAAATAAAAAATACAAATAAGTAAATTTCTTTAATATACTTAGCATAATGATGGTATTTCTTTTATACGTTTATGTATTTATGATTATTTATTGTTGCTTAAAATGATTAAATCATACTCTTCGCATTTCTCAGCTTTTGTTATTATCTTTTTTTTATTTATTATCATTATTATTGCTTTTTTTAATAATATAAATTATTTAACTTTATAAATAATAAATATCATAAATGACAAAGTAACAAAATTCATTTATTATTTTTCACAATTTATTATTTCTGAATAAAAATAATAAAAGTTTTACCTTATAAAGTTCCTATCATAAAATTAGGGTTGTGACATCACATTGATCATCATCATTTTACTCATATATGTTATATTTTTTATCTGTTTCTTTTTTTTTTTTAAGTATTTTTGCGATAAAACTTTATTTTATCTTCGGTTGTTTTCTTCTCTTCAATGTATACATATTTTTTTAATAATAATAAAAATTAGCCAATGTTAACTTCTGCCAAAATATGATGAGAATCATAAATATATAATAAATGTTTGTTTTTTTTTTTGTTACTTTCGTTGTTTTAGATAAATTATAGTAATTGCACCCTTTTTGAGTAAAGAAAATTTTTCATATAGAAAAAAGAATGATTATAAATTAGGTGGATGTTATCAATGATGTATCGATTACCACAAAAGAAAATTTATTATTAACTCTAACCACTGACAGTAAACCTACTCATCTATTAAAAAATAAAAGAGAAAAATTGGTATAAATACTCAAAGTTGTTGTTGATTTTTATTAAAAACATTTTCCAGACATTTTCATGTACGCCAGACGCTAATATTCTTAAGAGCTTTCCGTTTTATCTTAATATCGATAAGGATACGGTGTTTTATAATAGCTGCTTTTATTATATATATATATACTTTCTTGACTTCACTTAAAAAGTAAATATGAAAAACAAAAAAGAGAAACAACACCATTATCATATCACAGACAGCATTATTTTTGATATATGGCTCTAGGTATTGAAATTGACCACATTTTAAGACTTCAATGTTTTTGTAGTATATAATCTTGTTATTTAAAAAAAAACTAATATTTGTTTTACCTAAGATGCGATGTCTTATAATTTTTAAAATGGCTACAAATTTAGGTTCTTCTTATACAAAAAATCTCTTTACACCGAATAACATTACATCATCAGTTGAAAAAGAAAAAAGACGAAAAATAAACATTAAACATTATTACGTATAAAATTGCTACCCAGTAGCCCCGTTGACTTTTTATTTTTTAATTTAGAAAAAAAAAATAATTGAAAAAACTGAGAGTAAAATTCGCTGTTGATGTCGCGTGCTTGATATATTAAAAAAAAAAATAATAAATGAAAAAAAGAAATAAAAAAAACCACTTAGCTCATTAGAATAATAAGAGTTTTGCTTGTGGTCCAATTAGTTTCTACATAAGCATGCATAAGAGTTAATAGTAAAAAATAATATTTTCTTTATACATATTTATAATTTCTAATTAACAAATTTATTTTTATTTTATATTTTATTAATATAAGTTGCATTAATTGGATAAATATTAACCATTAATATCTATTTTTATTCAAAATAAATTTTTATTTTATTAAAATATAAAATTAAACTATATCCTTAAGCTTAAAATGCAATTTGAATACTTCAATTTATATTGTTGGTTTCTTTTTTATAAATATATATTTTTGAAAAATATTTAAAATGAAAATAACAATCCTCAATTGGCAACATGTCAAGATGAATTTAAAAAAAAATAGAATAAAAATATATACAAATTTCAATTGTCTCAATCTGCAATTGTCTCAAAGGACGTGTTTTAAATAGAGTTGTGACATTTTCTGTTAAAGATAAAAACTATATTGAATTGAGAATATCAATGACGGAACGGACACAATAGATAAACAAAATTTCATTTTTATTTTCATTATTTTTTATGACATGTCATTTTAGATTATTATTTATTTATTTTTAACTTCCGTATACAATGTTAAAACAAACTATTTAATATTCTCTTTATGCGAAATCATAACGAAAAGCATACAATTATTTGATGTCCATACAGAAACAGAAAATAAAAATAGTTAAAAATTGCAGTCGTGACGCCAAACATTCTCTTTTTTTATTTTTAGTTTTGAAAAAAATATATTAAAAATTATTCGTTATGATGATTTTGATGATTTTCGTTTGCTTATTTGTTCATCTATAAAATTTTTATTACAATTTTTTTTAATGTGCATATACATGCTAATTTTTCACTACTATTTACGGTAGTTGCTAATTGAATTAATTTTTCTTTTTGCTTGCTATTATAATTTGATCAAATAGAAATAAAATCACAGAGTATAAAGCACAATTTAATTGTTAAATGCTTTTAAAATAATAAAAATGAAAAAAAAAATGAAATTGCTAAGTACTTTTTATGCTTTTAAGGTATGCTATTAATGTATGTAATTTTGCATTGATAGTTACCACTTAAATGTACCCTAAATTGATTTATGTATATACTTAATGAATTAGTCGCCAGAACTGCTTTATTTTTAAAATCTCTTTTTTCAAATGACAATTTAGTACATGAAATTGCTTTTATTAAAAAGCTTTTTAAAATTAATAAATTTATCTTTTTCGTTAGTTAATTATTTTTTTTATTCATTTTAAAATTAAAAAACAAAGTGTCTTTTAATAATTAATGTTTTTTTTTTTGTTTTTTAATTCTATGGAATTATTTTAGCATAAATCTGTACGCGTTTATAATTTAAAAGCATGAAATTAATTTTTTTTTATAATTAGTAATGAGAAATTATACTAAAAAATAGAATTAATTAAATAAAACATAGCAAATTTATTATCATTTACTAAAATAACATAAAAACAACAATAAAAATAGAAGAAAAAGAAAAAAATACTGTTTGCGTGTAGTAAATGCATGTTGCTTCTGCGATAATAACATTTTTTTTATTTTTATTATTTTATTAAATATGTTTGCAGTTTTTTGTTTTATTTTATGACTTATTAGGTGCATAAAAAGTATTTTATTATATTTAACATTTATATGATGGCATGATTGAACAGACGGTTTTAAAGGGGTAATGAAATAATTGCAAACATGCTCTAACTGTAAAGAAACTGAATGATTTAAAGACAATAATAAATCCTAAAATAAAATTTTAATTGAACTATTGACCTAAGATATGCGAATTCGAATTATAATGCATGCCAACCAGCAATTTAACGTTAATTATTTCACTAATTTACATTATTAAGTAGATTTAACAAGTTTTTGTACGAATATTAAAAAATTAAACATGATTTTGTCACGATAAACGTATGCTTATAAAGTAAACAAGTTGCATGTGGTATGTGAATAGTCTGTTTTTGTTTAGAACAATATTATTTTTTAAATTCTTCAGTGTTTGTGACTTTAGTTGAAAAAAGAAACATCTACTGTAAAAATATCACATAAACATTGTCATCACCTTTTGTGTATTGCAGTCAGGTTGAAAATGAAAGTGAACGCTCCGCACAGACAACATTCACTTAAATTCTACTCGCTTGAGAAACTGATGTTAACCTTGTTGTAATTCACCAACAAAAACATCTACAACAATAACCGTATAAAAATATCTAAAGAAGCATACAAACACACTTATCTATATTGTATATATATATATATATATATATATATATATATATATATATATATATATATATATTAACAAAAAAAAAAGAAGTAAATAAATAAATAAAAAATTATTGTTAAAAGCAACAAAAAATAAAGTAAAAAAAATCTGTTAACATGTTATGTATTTTTCTCTTCTATATCGTACAGATACTTGATGCCAGACCAAAAGCTGCAATAGAAAAATGAAAAAAGAAAGTAAGAACCAGGCGCCTCCACCGGTAATGCCACAATAAACGTTTATATTTTTCTAGTTGTCATTGTTGTCGACTAGACGACAATGATTTTATATTTTTTGAAGCAATTCAGTAAACGATATAAGCAACACGTGTTTTATTATTTTTTATTTTTACAATATCAAGCAAAGTTGACAAATGATAACAGCTATTATTCAACATAATCTGAAATTTGTGTTTGCCTACAAAACAAATAGCACAAAACATATTTTTCATTGATTTTTTTTATTGATCATTTAGCTTTGCTTTTTTTCCTACTAATTCTAATGTTTTTGTTGCTGTTGTTATTCGGTTAAGAAAAACAAATATCAAATTATCATTAGGTGTAAGAATTTAGTGTGGTAGAAATTACCTTAAAATGTATATCTTTTCAATAAAATGTTTCTACCATAACTTTACATTTTAAACCTTATTTTAGAAGTTTATCGTTAAGCAGATGATTGCTTCTAAGAATTGGTAAATTCATTATAAGAAAAAACATATACATTTTTATTAAACAAATCAATCAAAATCATCTTTATTCTCGTATGAATAGTAAAACAGGGACGAAATACCTTTAAATTGAAATTGATTCTCATGTGTCATAAAACTCAAGGGTTGCTATTACATCTTTTTTATGGAATTTTTCTTATTTACTTTTTAGCATAACGTATGAATTTAAAAAATAATTATTGATATCAATAAAAACTATGTTAGCTGAATTATTAATAAATTATTGATTTATAAAAATCTATAATGCTAGAAAATTATCCACGAAGAATTTTTTATGTTTGTTCGCTATTTTCAAATTGTAAGAAAATAGGAAAAAAATAAATAGATCACATATGTGATCACAAAAATAACATAAAATATTAAACCAATCTTTATATATGTTCATTTCTAGTTATTAAGGTAATAGATTTGGAGATTTACAATGAAAATAATGGAAACAGATTTAAAGTTTGTTTACAATTTTATAGGCGACTCTAAAAGTCAATAATATAAGATAATAAAATAAAAAATAGCGCATAAGCAAGTTAGTGTAAAACTGAAATAAAAAATAATAAAATGTTCAAATGACAATTTTCTTGTCCTGTGACAGATTATGTTTTTGAGTTACAGGAGGATAAACCTTAAATTTATATTTATGACATTTTTGTATTTTATTGAAGTTTTTTCAATTAAATTTTATTATTATATTAAATTGTCTTTGTTATTTTGTCGCAATGAGCTAATAGTTGAAATATAAATTTTCAATGTGTTGTGTTTATTTTACCTATTCATCTGTTTTGATAGCATAAAGTTCATAGATATGTTTCTTTATCCGTAAAAAAAGAAGAAATTAATAAAAAAAAAAAGTTTTAAAGTTAAATGAAAATCCGTACGTAAAACACAATAATTTCAATGAAATATATGTCACTGTTATGTTATCCGCCGTTGTAAACTATTGTTCTAAGTATCATATAGCAATTAAATATAACAAACTATTTCATTATCACTTATGATAACTTTCAAATCAATTTGATTTCAAAAGACCATACGATATATATTTCCGACTCAACTAAAATAGCAATATAATAATAATAATTAAATTGAATTTCATTTATAAATGTAAAAATATCGAAAAACTTACTTAAAAGTGACAACAAAGCGTTTATCATTTCACTTTATTAGTTTCTATGATGATACAATTATTCACCTGAAATATAGCATGATATTAATATTTATATAGTATTATAAAGTCTATATTACTATTATTTAGTACAATTTTATGCGATAAACTATTCATTTTATTTATTATTAAAATGCATTTGGTAACACCCATCACTTTTATGAAACCAATGTAAAACACTGTATATTAAAACATTTAAATTAAAAAGCAATTCATATTTCACCATAAATGCAGGTATTCAAAAAGATTGAAATCCTTGGATGTGTCTAAAACAAAGTTGCAATAGCTGATAATACTCTATATTTTAATATTTGCTGAAAATGTATTCGTTCATTTTCTATTTTAATTAACAAATGATCTATAAAAAATAAATTTATTAAATGTAATAAATGTAATATTTTAGTTATAAATATACAACTACGATGAAACTTACCAAAACTAAAATGTTTATAACTTATATACAATTGAAGCAAGTAGCAACAAAAAAAACTGTTTTATTCATGACGCCAATTTATTTTGCAAACACTCTTCAAATACACTTGAAAAGAATTATATATAACAGAGCACCAAAGGAAAAAAAAATATGTCTTGGTATAATAAAGCTCCTCTCAATTCTTATTTTATTTAAATTATTTTATTTTTTCTTCTTCTCAATATTGAAAACTCTGCGAATTAGATTGGATTTTGTGTAAAAGTAGCATTAATATATCTTGTAAAGAAATGAAATCGAAAAAAGAAATACACATTTAGTCATTGAAATAAATGAAAAAAATCACACTTGTACAACTGATTACATTTATTGAGATTGGATTGAACGCGATTGGAATCCATTTCATTTCTGCTAAAAAAAATAAATAAAACTAAATAAATAAACATGAGAAATTTGTGTGAAAATATCGCATGGTTCTCAGTGAAGCAGTCACATTGATTGAATATACTTAAACTGTCATCTAATTGATTAGAAAAATTAATTTTATTATTGCTTTCGTTTTTTCAATAATTAAAAATAATTGAATTTATGTTAGAAATTGATTTTTTTTTTGTTGGCTAAAATAAATAAAAATAACTTTTCTATACATAAATATATATTTTTATTTTTTAACAAAATTCAGTAATAAAATAAAAACAAGTAATGCGGCAATAAAATATTATATTCCTATAAAATATAACCGTCACCGTCTATTTATCATTGTTATCGTTCTTTTATATAATATTTTTATACGATAATGGTCATTTTATTATAAAGAATTGCGTACTTAAAAAGAATTATATATTTTCATCCTATTATTAAAAACTATTGGCAATATCTAATAAATAATCATAAGATATAAAACAATATTTGGAAAATTGTTTAATAAATTATTTCTAATTTTATTGTAACAAATTTTTTTTTTTTTTTGAAATATATACATATTTATTGCCATTCAAATGTTGAATCTACAGTTTATGTATCTGCCGTAGAATTATTAAAATTTTAATGTTGAATTGTACTCATGATTGAACTATATCATCATGTTAAATATATTATAGTTTGGTAAAAGAAAAATATTTTATTATCGTCAATTAATTAAAGAATTTGATAAGGATTCTATTTTTCTTCTCTTAACTATATAACACAACAGACTTAATGTCTCCAATCGTAATAGCATAATAACGTATAATAATACGGGTGAAATATTTTCTTAATTAAAATACAAAATTCTATAATAATCAATTATCACTCATCTTCTATGTTTTATAATTAAATATTTGTTCATATTTATTAATTATAATGCAATATGATCTTAAATCATTTTAATGTTAAATTTTAAGGATTAATAACGTAAATATTTTCAATTAATTAAAGTATATTAAATACTGTACCATTTTAATACTGTAGAAACAATATTGTTACATGTTAATCATTTTTCAAAAGTTAATTGGTTTGGTTTTGTAGAAAATTTATAGGAAATAGTTTTTCAATGATTTATTATGGTTTCATATTAATAAAATTGTTTTTGCTTTATAAAAGGTTTACATAGTATATAGTTGTATAAAGAAACTAATCAATATACATGTATTAATAAAAGAGAAAATAATAACATCAAATTTTGATTTTAGTAAAGAGATTAGTCATTTCAATAATCTTTGACCACTCATAATAGAAACACAATAATATTAAAGATTATATTTAAAAGGGATAATATATTTATTGTATATAAAAAAATGAATAATTAATGTATTAGCAAGTCAATGCAAAGTAAATAATCTTATTTCCTTTGTTAGCCACCAAATTGATTATGCTTTATTAAATCAAAATTTATAAATATGTTATTCGATTATTATTATTTTTTTGTTTAATTTCTACACAGTTTTTCTCCATTGTTCAGTTTATACAAATCCCGATAAAACACAAAAGCGTAACGCAAAAATAATAAAATGAAATTGTAAAAAAAAAAAACTTGTTTATTGTTTGTTCTAGAATGAAAGAGTGCAAAAAAAAAGTAAATTAAATTATTATAAAACGATATAGATTGATTTTTATTTAATTCAATTTTTTGATAAAAAATATTAAAAAAAAAATATTGTCGTTGCCAATATAATAAAACATATTTCATTTCTTTTTCATTATTAAAAACGCAACAGGAAAAAAAAATGTTTATTTTCCATTTAATTAAACAGCATAACAACACACAACATATATTGTTAATAATGAATTTACTCGTTATATATATATACTAAGCGCATATACTGCAAATGTAAACATTTACATTTTTTTTTGTTGATGCAATTTTTACCCTCACCAAAACGTCATTATGGAGTTTCTTCGATTGTCCGAATATAACATAAATGGTGTTGGATGGTTAAATTTTGTGTGTTGGGTTGCTCAGTCTACACTTTTGACTTTGATTAAATTTATTTAATGTTGGATGCTGTTCTGGTAACACAACAATAACAAACTTCAACGACGCTTACAGCATAAACACAAAAAAAAAAAACAAAACAAAACAATCACCATCACAAATGGTTTGAGTGAATTTAATTAAAAATAATTAAAAAATAAAAAGTAGCATTTCATGCTCTTTCATTATAATTATTATTTTATATATAAAAAAAAATAATATATATTTTTTTTATAAAGCTAATGGAAAATGAAATAAATTGGCTCTTAAAGCATTTTTTTTTTGTATTAATAAATTTAATTATTTTTATTAAGCTTTTTCATTTTTAATTATTTTAATACGTTTTGTTATTTGTTTTTCATTTTTTTTTTAATTTTTTAATTTTATTATAAAAACATAATTGGTGAAAATGATACTTTTGATGAATTTAAAAATATATATTTTGATTATTTTTATTATTATTATTATTATTGAACGATTCTCACTATTTAATTGATCATTTTATCAACAGCGAATAAAAAATACATTTTTTTGAACAAATTTTATTAAATCAATTACATATTAGTTAAATATATTTGTCAAATACGATTTAATTAATTTGTTTTAATTATTTTTTTCCATTAAATAAATAAATTTATAATTTTGCATACGTTAAAAAAATGTTTGTTGCAAAATCAATTTTTATTTTTATTTTAAATTTTAATTATTTTACGTATTCACACCCAACTTGTTGATTTAATAAAATATAAATTTTCTGTATTATAGATATTAATATATTTTATTGAAACGAGATAAACATTAAGTTAATACTTATAATGAATTGAATAGTCGAATAATGGCAATGTCACAAGTTACAAGACCCATTCCATTCGATTATTTTACAAAGTATTAGCAAATTGTTGTAAGAAATCGAAAATAAAATACATAAAACCACCCCATAAGACAAATAAATAAATAAATGAAAAAAAAACCCAATTGATCTAAATACGAGAAAATTAAAAGACAACTTTAACGTTCAACAGATGAGAGACAGGCAGCACGTTTATGTTTTCATAGACAAGTATATAAGAAAACAAAACCACAAAATTCACCATCGTTTTGGTTTTTCCTTTTTAATTTTATTTCCTTCGCATTTTCTGCTTAGGATTTTTTTTTTCGTCTTTTCAATTATCTTTTTGACTTGTTTTGGTTCATTTTACATCGTTATCATTTGAGTATTTGATAAATAGAATTATATTTTAATAATTTGCAATAATAATTTTGAATTTTTTTTTTAAATTATTCAACTATATGCTGTATGAAAACTTTTATACTTAATATACAGGGTTTTCCAATAAGAGGTGTTATTTTGATATTCAAAAAAAAATGCCATTTTTTAATATAAATGATCGGATGTTTATTTCATTATAAAGAGAAAGGTATGCCATTAATAGTGGAAAATAACTTCAGGCAAATGACCACCACGACCACGCTTACAGGACCATATCCTTTTCATGAAATTTTCCATAACCAAATCGCAAAGTGGCTGCCCTATGTCCTCGATAGCCTCACGAATTCCATCTTTGAGGTCTTGAATCGACGCTGGGCTGTTGGCGTAGACCTTCTCTTTCACGTGGCCCCAAAGGAAGAAGTCGCAAGGTGTTAAATCACAAGATCTCGGTGGCCAATTGTGATCACCTCTTCGAGAGATAACACGGTCCGAAAACTTTTCCCGTAAAAGATCAATGGTTTCGTTGCTTGTGTGGCACGTAGCGCCGTCTTGTTGAAAGTAAACGTTGTCCAGATCAATACCATCCAATTCCGGCCATAAAAAATCATTAATCATCTCTCGATAGCGCAAACCATTCACCGTAACTGTTGCTCCAGCCTCATTTTCGAAAAAGTAAGGTCCAATGACTCCGCCGGACCATAAACCGCACCAAACAGTCACACGTTGAGGATAGAGAGGCTTTTCAACAATAACTCTTGGGTTTTCCGAGCCCCAGATGCGACAATTTTGCTTGTTGACGAAGCCACCGAGGTGGAAATGGGCCTCATCACTCAAGATGATTTTTCGATGAAATTCCGGATCATTTTCATGCATTTCAAGGACCCAATCAGCAAAGACACGACGTTGTTGATGATCGGCCGGCTTGAGTTCTTGTGTTAACTGAACCTTATAAGCATTAAGACCCAAATCTTTATGCAAAATACGGTGTAATGACGTTTGTGGAATGCCTAATTCCAAAGAACGACGAGGAATGGACAAACCTGGGTTTTCTTCAACACTTTTGGCTACAGCAGCAATATTCTCGGCTGTTCTTGAACGACGTGCACGGATTTTATTCTTCACATCACTAAGTTGTCCCAACAGCTCGAATTTTTCCACCAATTTCTGTATTGCGGTCCGACAAGGTGCTTCACGACGACCCAAAAATTTTCGAGTTTTACGAACCGTCTCTGCCAAATTTTCACCATTTTTATAGTGAATTTTAATAATTTCAATGCGTTGTTGAAGCGTGTATCGTTCCATTTTTATTAATGGCGTAGTTTCTACTTGTCAAATGTCAACAAATGATAGCTTCAAAAGTGACATCTACCGAAATAGCGGGCTATTCAAAATAACACCTCTTATTGGAAAACCCTGTAGAATTGTTGACATTTCTGTTTGTAATATTTTATTAGGTATTTAAATGAAGGATGTGTGTTACATTATTAAGAAAATATATCCGTTAATAAATTATCTACATTGCAGATTTTTCACCAATTACTATATTTTTATAGATAAAATAAATTTATTCATTTTCAAATAAATACTTTAAATAATGTTGATCTACAATCATCTGCAGCGAGCTGCCACATTGCACCAAACTGAAAGCAACCAGACAACCGTCGCTTAAAGCAAAAGAAAAATTAATAAAATAGTTAAAGGATTATTTACTACACAGATGTTGTCCAGTGATAGGGATGAAGAGGTATAGAGATTGTACCAAAATCATATATATGTATCCAAAAGTGCAATTGCAGTCAATTTTTCCTGGTAAAAGATCATAAAATTTTATATTTAGTGATATATAGTATGGGACAGTTTGTATTCAATTCATATGAAAAAGGAACAGGTGATATTGATGTGACATCAGTGGGTCATTTGAAAAATGTAACCCATTAATTCTAGTTCACATGTTTCACAATTTAAATCAGTTTTTTTTTATCATCGCTATATAAAACCAACATATTGCTATCACCAAGTAAAATAAAAAATGCAATTATTTTTATCATTTCACAATTAAAGCATAATTTAATTTGCTTTTATATTAGTTAAACAAAAATGTAATGGGAATTGTCAAAGCATTTTCTAACGTACAAGTAAAGATTTTTAAGTGCTAAGCATTAAAAATTAAATAAATAAAAAAAAAATGTAAATAATTTGAATATATTATATTTTTCTTAATTCTAATTAAAGTGAATTCTTTTTCTTTCTTTCTAAATTTATGAATATTCTTTTTAAGATTAAACATTAAGTGGTTTGTTTTATACGTTTGATGATTTCTTTTTTCAAAAAAAAAAATGTTTTTTTTTATTTAAAAATAAAAGATTTTCTTGAATGATACTTACATATAATATTTAAATGAAGAAGACTACTTCCAACACATAAACATGTCACATGTTTTGATATATTTAAGAACTTTTAAGAAATTTTAATTTAAATAAACATGCCAACGCTATTTTAATTACTTTATATATACTGTTGGCGTATTTTCTATGCTATTACTGTTGCTATCTATGAATATAGCTTTTTTTCAAGTATTATTATTATGAAAATAATAATAATAATAATAATAATTTAAAGATTTTCCCTTTTTTTTTATATAGAAAATAAAATTTTCTAAATTGTAATTAACGTTTATGACTTTTAACTTTAATTGCTTTAATTAAAAATCTTCATTTGCATCAAAAGTTTTTAATTAAATAATAATAATAATATTTTAAAATTGCTTTATATATTTTTTGAAAATTTTTTTTCTTAAGCACATTTTATAAATGTTTTTAATTTTTATTTCTTTTATATTATTGTTTTATTTTTATATATAGAAAAAAAATATATATATATATCAAATAAAATTAAAATAGTTGTGACTTGTGACTACATAGTGAACAGCAACATTAAATAAATCAATGTCAAGCTTTGTATATCAATGAAATTGTATATGCTTTCTTGTAAATAGTGGGTCTCAACCACAAATTAATATTTAAACCCTTTTCTAATTTACATTAAATAAAAATGCTGAGAAATAATTAATCAATTAATAGATCAACAAGTATTATTTAGCAACTAAGCATGTGGTAAACGAAAAACAAAATTATTAAAAATATAGATAATAGACTGGACAAATTGAATTAAAAAGTTCTGTGATTAAATATAGCCGCCAATATTGAAATTGTTTTTTTTCCAAAGCGAAAATTTTAGTTTTTCTGAGTGTGATTAATTGTGGATGATCATATGAAATTTTATTATTTTTCATTTTATACTTTGTTATTCAGGTAAATTTATTTGGCATTATATTAGAAAATTATTTCCTGTGTTTCTCGATTTAATCACTTTGTCGTATTTATATAGCATGTTCAAGTAACTTTCAAAGTATTTTATTAAAATATATTAAATACCAGCAGGAATAAATCAATTTCCTTAATATTACCTTAAACAATTCCATTACTATTTTCTTTTTTTAATTTGCAACTACTCAATCTACTCCCATCAACCATATAATTTTCATTAAATTCAGAATTTAATTAAACATTTTGAATTTATTTTATTTATTTCGACTAATTGAAAAATGTGGTAAAAAAATTATAATTTTTTTTATATATATAATTAATTTGTTATTTTCTGTAACAAAAATATTCAACTGAAAAATTAAATTTTTAACCTAAAAACGAGGGTGGAAATTTTTACATTTCATTGTTTTTATTTATTATACTTTTTAATTATAATTATCTTTTTTTTTTTTGTTTTGTTCCTGTTAACATATTTGTTATATTTTATAATATTACATACTAGAATTAACTGAATTTTTTTTATAATTATGTCATATGGTAAATAACATCGCAGTATAGCATAGAAAAATATTTATTGTTTAATTTAGCAACAACAAAACATCTTCTAATTAAAGAGTTAAATGAGTTGGGTAACAAAATATAAATTAATAAAAAAAAAAATAATAATAACAAGAAAAACAACAAACAAACAAGCAGAAAAAAAATTGCAAACCTAATTAAAAAAGTTTTCTATTTATAATAAAATGAGAATAACGAAACACCGACAATGTTCAAATTTCATTTATATATTCATTTTAGAAGAAAAAGAGATGGTTTTACTGGAGTTTTTTTTTATAATCACTATGCGATGGGTGTTCGTCGCGTATAACTAGATCGTCCATTTTAGTCAAACGAGTAAAGAAAAGGAATTTTAATTTTATTATTATATATATATACATATATATATTTTCGCTGTTATACGAAGAAAAACAAAAATATATAGGACAATTACGTATACAAGATTGGTATGAGTAAGAAAAACAATTACATGGGCTATGGCCATTTTGGTAATATTCGCATTGTTGACTAAAATTATTAGATTGGCGGTTTGGTTTTCTATATAGAAATAAAAATGAAAATCTTCATCCAAACTTTTACATTTATTTTTTAATTTCTCTTTGCTGCTTTTTTTATTATTATTCTTAATTTATTTTGTTCACAGACTGCAAAAGAAAGGAATTAAAATAAAAATAAAATGAGTACCGCAACACCCCGTTTATGACTCCATTTATTGTACCTTTTATTTAATATAAAAATAAATGAAGAACAACAGAAACGCATACCAGTTGAAGAGAAGAAGATATATATTAAAACAAAGAGAAAAACCAAAAAAAAATTATTATTATTATAATAATAAACGGGTTGTTCAGCGTACATATTCTATAATTTTTATTCATAGTCCCAAAATATAATTTGATAATTAAAAATTTAACGTCTTGAGTACACATAGTCGTATTGGTTATAATAATAATTAAAATAATAATAATAATAAAAAATAATAATAATACAAGATAATTCCTTCATCTCGTTTTAACAAACAATCTAAAAATATTCTTAGCGTGTACGACACAATCAGAACGATTATGTTAAGAATACTTTTTTGTCTTCAGTTCAGCCATTTCATAATAAAAATTACCCTTCTTCTTTTTCTCCTGTGTAGTTATGTACATCGTGTGCTAATTAAATTACGCATAGAAATAAAGGCTAATGAAATGTCAGGAGGCAAAGTATAATACAAATAATAAACGAAAATATATGTAAAGAGTAGAGGAGAGTGAATTGTTATTATTATTATTTTTATTTTGTGGTGGTTAGGTAAGCTGAACGCGCACAATTTGATTAATTGCATAGATTCTTCTTCTCTGTTATAAATACCCACCATCTATATTGTTATAATTAAAAATATTAACAACAATTCCTATTGAACTTTCTACCAAAGTTTTTATTTTCTATGCCAGCCCCATGTGCAATTGTTATTAGTACAACAAAATAAAATTGATTAAATTTGCTCGCTTTAACTTTAATAATAGAAGATGTAAAGAGGAATTTCTAAAAGCAATAAAAATACTATAGCCACTTAAATCATATTAATTTAATTGAAAATATATAAACAAATATTTTTTTAATGAAATTATAGCTGATTTAATAAGACACGGAGTCAGGTAGTTTAAGTAAATGTTATATAAAATAAAGTTAATTAACAATAAACGCATTAACTTATTCAATACATTTTATCATATAAACAAAATTATATTTTATTCTCTTTGTTAAGTATTCAAATAAACTATATAAATCTATGTAATTTGAAAATGCAACAGTAAGAAAAAGTAAATATATATATATATATATATATATATATATATATATATATATATATATATATATATATATATATATATATATATATATATATGTATTATGTATATAAACTTCCCATTTATATCACCTATCAGTAGATCACTTTTAAACTTAGATTTTATGTGACATAGTCTTCCACCACTATATTTTTTTTTCTTTCTTTTCTTTTCTTTATATTTATTCTTATAAACTAAAATATATATACAAAAACCACATGTTACTATCTATTACTTCCTTAGACAGCAAATAAATTTTGTGCAATCCAATTCAATTTTTATTCATTTACTAATGTTTTCTTGTTTATCAAAATCAATTCAATTTATTTTCTCCAATACAAATTTTTCATTTTCACAAAAGGTTTTTACTGTTTTGTCCTGACATTATCTATTATATATAAATAATTCCAATCTTATATAGAAATCCTATTATGTATTAAAGATTATTAAAAAGGAAAAAAAGAAAACAAGTCTTATTCATGTAATTACTCTGCACTTATTGATTATAAGCTTTACTTCTAATGAATTTCATTTAAAAGGAATCTTAAATTAACTTTTGCTTATTAATAAATTTTTCAAATAGCAATTAAAATAAGAAATTAAGTCTGGCTTATCAAAACAATTTTAAAAATAATTTAATTATAATGTCTAATTTTACTTATTATCTTATCCACAACAAATTTTCATTATTAAGGTAATTTATTTACATAGAATAAAGCAAAAAAGTAGAAAACACCGACCCATTAAAATAAATTTGCCAATAAATAACACAAAATTTCATGTTTGAATAAAATTAATTAAGAAGAATGAGAAAAAAAAATGTAATAATAATAAAGTAAATAAAAAAACTATTTTTTTATCACTTTATTAAATTTTTGTTTATTATTGTTATTAGAAAAACACACGATATTTTCATTTTTCTTTATTTCGTGTTTGAATTAATAAAATTTCAGTTAATTTTGTTAATTTGAATTATTTTCTCTTTTTTCTGTTTTTTAATAAAAATGATTTATTTTATTTTTAATTTGTGCTAAGAAATTTTAATGTTTTAATTATGAGACATAATAAACAAAAAATATAAAAAAACAATTTTCTTACTCTAATTTTATGTTTTTAATTAAATATAAATCTATTGTTGCCACGTAAAATCAGTGTGCTATTTGTTTATAATTTTGTGTTCACCGGTTTTTTTGTTTATTTCATAATATACTGATTAAATATGTTTTAATGCTTTTCAACAAAAAAAATAAAAAATGCAATTAAATTTTATATATGTAAATTAATTTTATAGAAAATAAATAATAAAATACATAATTATTTCAATTGATATTATTTAATAGAAAATAGAAAAATTATATTTAAATATACAACTTTATCATAACAATAAGTTAATTGAATTGAATTTAATTATAATAATAATAATTATATTATAACGATTTTAATTATAATACTCTAATACTAATCCTTTTCAAATTGTTTCAAATATAAAATGTAATTGCAAAGCATAATGATTAAAACCATTAAATTTATTCATATAAATTTAACTGTACATATACATATTTATTAAATTTACATAAATAATTTTAATTAGTTTATACAATTTATAATGCTTACCATATGTAACTTTATGTTGAATATTAATTTTATTATAATTAAACAGGGATTAAAATTTTATAGTTATAATAATAACGAGTGACATTAATTAAAGAGTCAAATAATAATTTGATAAATAAAAATATATGTGATGCGATGCAATTCGTTTAATATTTTTGAAATTCATTTAATAGAATTATATTACATTTCATTAATAAAACTTTAAAGAAAAATAATTTTTCCAATTTTGTATATTTTTTTTAGTATTACTTTTAATTAGAAATTTCATTTTAATTAAGTTTAAATAGATGTGAAAGAGTTAATGAAGCACACATATACATAAAATAAATACAAATTCTAATCAATAAACCATGTCATGTTTATAGTTTAGCACAGTATAGTAATCATTAACATTCTATTAATTAATATATATTTATTTACAATAGAAGGGATTTGTTTTAATTAACACAGAAAAACGTTTTGTTATAATTTCAAAGGATGCTAGATATTATTTAATGCAATTCTGTGCACGTTTTATATAGTATTTTCAATTAATTATAGTTCGCCCCTATATTAATTTTCATTCTTATTTTTCGTCTTATTTTTATTTTCTATTAATTCACATTTATCATTCATTGTCTTCCTTTTTACCACATATATATATATTGATAAAACTGGTTAGTAAAACCCAGAAAATATTTTTCATTAATAAAAGAAATAACTGATGAAATAGATAAAAATATTAATGATTTTTTTTTTGTGTTTTGAAAAAATTAATCAAGTAATTACTACCTGAAACTTTTATTATTAAAATTCAAAGTATTTCACTAGTTTATAATAATTAATATATATTTTAATAAATAAATTCATGGCCAACAAAATCATTAAATTTTACTTCCATTTCTCTCTATAACAAATTCAATTCTTATTTATCTCATTCCACTGAGCAAATGCACCAACAAATTTCAATAAAAGCATATTTTACAATGTCATACCTTTTACAGAATCACTAAATATTCTATAACACGATTCCCTACCTTAATCCTATTTTATTAAAATTTATTTATCATTTTATTATTAAATGAAAAATTAAATTAAAATTTTTTATTATACAAAAAAAAATGAAGCGAATCAAGGAGAAATTATTATTATTATTAAAATAAAATTCTTTCTATAAATTAATATCAGCAAAGTCTATAGTAATAATAAAAGAGGAAAATTAAATAATTTTTCAATTTTAATAATTCGCAGTTTTTTCACCCTTGTTTATTTATTTATTGTCATATTCCCACGAAAAGGAATTTAATATTCTCTATTCTGAAATTAATAACGATTAAAATAATATCAACAATTTTCCTTTTTCAATTAAAGAAATTTTAATTAAATAATTTAATTAATTAATTTATAAAAAAAAAAAAAAAAATTAATTTGTTTCTTAATTAATTATTTTATTTTGTAAAAACAAATAATATGTTCTCATAACTCATTATTTTCCAGCCATTAAGACATGTTTTTTGTTCATGACATTTTAATGAAATATTATCTTGTTTATTTTTATAATATTAATAATAATAATAATAATAATAATAATAATAATATAGAAATGTGTTAAAAAGAATTTTCTTTTCTATGCTGTTTTTTTTTTGTGTTCTCCCCATTCTAGTGTTTAACAAAAAAACATAGAGCATAAACAACAATATAAACATTAAAATAGTGTTTAATATTCCATCATGATAATTAATAAAACTTATATGTAAGATCGTGCACGCTTCATTTCATGCTGTGTTCTCGAAATGAACTATAATATTATTTTTATTTCCATGAAAATACTCTGTTATTATTATTATAATAAATATATTTATTTTTTAATAATATTATGTCTTACATGTTACATCCTTACCACAAGTATCCTTACCACCCTTGTCATTGTCTTTTAATTATATATTTTCACCCTTACGTAATTATAATTATTAATTTTTGTTGTTTTTATTATTTTTTTTTGCGTTTTCGTATTCATTTTCGTTGTTTATTTATTAATGTCACCAAAACCTTTGTAATTATGTAGTTGGTGGCTACGTGATAGACGAATATTAAATAAAATCATGCCTTTATTTTGGTAGAAAAACTAGAAAATTAAACTTGACAAAGAAGAATTTCTTGTTAAGTTTGATGAAGAAACGTTAAAAAGAATTCCATAAATTTATCATATTTAAGGATATTCACTTATTTAAATTCAATTAGGAATTTCATTAAATTTATTTAGGTAAAAATGAGTAAGTAATTATTATTTTCTATTTAGCTAATTTTATTTAAATTAATCGTTATTTATGTATTTATACTCTGGCAAATAAATAAAAAATAGTTATTTTTGTGAAAATTTTCACATAAATTTGTATAATGCAAGGTTTATTACCTGGTGGCAAAAATAAAGTTCATTTCTACTTCTACCAGATAATAATATTCTTGATTTTATGATAATAACGAGATAAAAAAAATTTAATTAATTATAAAATTCATTGGTACGAGAAAAAAAAACTCCCATATACATTTATCTATTTTGATCCAATTACATTCAAATATGTCTAATGGATTTAATATAATACAAAAGCAAGAAATATCTTAGTTATTCATTATCAAAGCGACTCTCTAAGTGACAATTTAAACATCTCTTATTACAAAATTGAAAATACTTTACTTTAGCTACATTTCATATCTATCCGTCTTTGTGGTTTATCTACACTTTACTATCATAATTATCAATATCACTAACAACCATCTGAACAACATTCTTAAAGTAATTAGAATTTCTCTTTAATATAATAATAAAAAATAGCAAAAAAAAAAGTGAAAAGAAAATGTTTATAAAAGCGAAAACTTTACAGCATTACCGAACGCAACTGTTTAATTAATCAACTCAAAAAGCACTTAAATGCAAAAGATAGATTGACAATTTTGCTTAAGGTTACCACGGCTACTAAAAGTATTTTTCTTTTTGTTTTTTGCAACAATTTTTAAACAATTGTAAAAGCTTTAGACAGACGACACTATTTTCGCCTTTCTATAAAATTTTCTAACAAAATAAATATGAATAAACCCAGAGTTAATTAACCTTTTCTGATTGCATAGTAAAATTATTATGTTGTAAACAAAGAAAAGATTAATATATTAATAAATTATCACATTTTGCAGCGTGAATAATTATTTTTATAATTATAATAAATTATTTTATTAAAATTCACGCTAATTTTATTATTTTTTTTTTTATATGAATATTGTTTTCTAAATTTACTTCAGCCGGTTTAATATGCATAAGTTAAGTGGAATGTTGAACATTATAAAAAAAGAGTTGAAGTTAAATTAAATACTAGTAGTAATAAAATGGTTTTGTATGCATTATATTTAACAAATAAACACTTTACTTTAAAAGAAGTACAAGTTAGCATGCATTAAAATTGGTAAAGTGATTTTCCTGTTGTCGCACATGCAAATAACATAACACAAATGTATAAAACATATTTATTTATATGTTTATATTTTATTTGCATACTTAATCTAATAAAATCTTTTTTTTTTTATTATTTAAGTATTTTTTATTCGCAATAGAAAATATCAAGTTTTGTATATTGTGTCAGAGAATGGTTTATGCTCTTAGTTATTATTATTTTTATTTTATTTTTTCATGTATTGTAGCGTGAAATTTTATAATTTATTCGACTAACATGCAAACTTATAATTTTTTTTTTGTATTCGTTTGTTGTTTGATGCGATTTAAAAAATTATAATTTTTTTTTTTTACAATGACGTAAATCGACCACCAGTAGAGAATAAAATAAAACATGAATTAAGTGTGTTACGTGAATAGGAAACATTATTAACATTTATTTATTATAATTATTTGTTAAAAAATATATGTTCGTTATTAATAATTTAATTAATATATATAAAAAAGAATTAAAATTCTCATAGGTAGATACATCATTATTTTGATTATTTAATTATTGTTTTAATACAAGAATAATGTATTTCTTCTTGAATAATTGACATAGTTATCATAAAATAAATCGGTTAATCTTTTTAACTGAAGTTAATGATAATAGTGGGCGTTTTTGCTACATTAAGCCACCCATAACTATTTAAACAAATATAGATATTAAAAATAAACAATATATCAGCACAATTATAATAAAACTTAATTATTAATTACCATAATAACACAATATCCTTCTTTGCATAATGTATATTTTAATCATTATGTTATAATTTTTAACACTCAGACAACTAGACTAATTGGAAGAATTTCAGAAAAGTTTTATTTTTATTTTTTATTTCAAAACATGACTCAATTACAAATACAAAAAAGAAAACAATTTTTTAACAAGCTAAATTTATTTAAAAAAAATAAACAACATATTTATGCTGTATAAAAAATTGATATACCGTGAGTTTTTGAACAAATAAAAAAAATAATAATAATACTAAATGGAGAAAAAAAAGAAAAGTAAAAAAAATAATAAAACCTTAATACATAAAATCTCCGGCATTCTGTAAAAATAAAAAATGTTATCCATAAATTTAAATTTCATTGAAAATTAATAAAAAAAATAATACCAAAACTACAAAAAAAAAAAAATCAGCAAAAAAAAATGAAATTCAATTAAAAGTTCAAAACAATGAGTCAATAAATCTTGCTTTAAAAATATTTCCAATAAATTCTTTAATTTAAATTAAATTTTTTTAATGTTTTAATTAGATTTTTATTGAGTTTTTTTTTTTATTTTTCGCGTAATAAATAAAAATAATTAGTTTTCTGTATGCAAAATACAAGAAAAACAAAATAACCTAAATTTATTTATGTATATTAATGATGTGAAAATTTTGTCTGGATTAAATGTTCTTAACGAGACAGACAGTACCACCTGCTTATAAGCTTAAAATCATATTTAATTTATAATTAAAATTAATTATGTAGAAAATTATTTACCAAATATATTATAAATGTTTATAATATTTATTTATTAAAATCATATTTCTAGAATAATTGTTTATAACAATCTCATGATAATCTATTTAAATAAAATTAATATTGATTAAAATAATTGTAATGAATTAAATCAATATTCAATACACAATTGTGGTAGATAATACAGTATTACTATTATTATTATTATTATTATGTATTATTATTATTAACATTGGAATTGTTTCGTATCGTATTGTATTGTATTGTATATTATGTATTGTATTTAATTGTACCATTCGTTGTACGTGCTAAATGTGGTTGTTTATATCCCATATAAAACATACAATTACAATTTATATGCATTTAATGAAAATCAAACTATAAAATAAACATTGTATGATGACACAAGTTTATATTTATTGAAACGGGAACTGAAATTATGGAAAATTAAATACATTTCAGTGTTTTTTCAGTTTTTTTTTCTACTTTAGTTACATTCAAAATATCCAACCAATTTATATATTATTTTAGTTATTTGATTAAACAAATAACAAAACATAATTTTTTGGTATGAATAGATTTAAATTATAAATATCGTTTAATTATAATTGTTATGAATTGAATTTTATTTTTTATAATTATAAATTGCAAATAGAATTTAGTTAATTATATTTGATTAGACTAATGGTATGTTAATTTTTAATTGTGAACAAATTTTTTTATACAATATTTTTAGTGTGATCGCAGTTATTTAATTTATTAATGAAAGTAAAAAAATTGTTAAACACAAAAAACTACTCAATATTTCTTAATAATAACTTATATTAAACTAAATTATACCGTGTTTTTATCATAACTTTTAGCATTTAATGTTTAATTTTTATTATATATACTCTAATTGTAATCAAAAAAACTAACGACTAGTTATCATGAATAAAACTAAAAATAAAAATTCAATTAAGATGTGACTAACTGATATAATTAAGACATAAATTGGTTTGAGTTTATTTTTAATCTCGTTTTATTATAATAAAACTCAATAATTTTTCTATGTTAATCTCTGTATTAAAGAATAATGAACAATTATAAAATAAAAACCATCAACTTCACTCATTGTATATATATCCCTAATCCTAATTACATTGTATTATTATTACCAAATGCATGTTTCTGGTTGATCTTTATATAATATTAATGCACACAAATGGAACATTGTTGTTTACGATGATTCACTTGGGAGATAAAAACGGTGTTGTTGATTCTGAAATGGGGGGCCGTCAAATGTACCAAAAAAAAAAAATTAAAATTAAATTAAATAAAGAAAAATTATTCATTTTACCCTTATCATTTTTATTTTTTAATTTAATTAACTTTATTATCAGGTTAAAAAAAATAATTATTATTATTAACAATAAATGATATTAATATAATCAAATCAACAAAAATAATATGTGATTGTTTAGAAAAAAATTAAATATCATAAAATTTATTTATATAAATTATGATAATTTGTCTTCTTTACAAATAATTAAATTGTTAATAATAATGTGTGCGTGATGAGACAAAAGTTTACAATAAATTTCTCTATATCTTCCGATTATTATAGTTAGCTCGTTGTAGTTAAATTTTAATTAGTAAATAAAGTTTAAATTTTTTTTTTTTGGATTTATTTATGCTTTACTATAAAAACTTTTGCTTAATGTCATTTTATCATTGTTAGTGAATAATATTGTTAATATCAAAAATAATAAACAATAAATGTATATGAACGTTTAAATTCCCATGATCATGAAAGACACAATATAAAGCTTTTTTGCTATTTTGTCACATCGTAAATCCAGACTAGAAAATAAAACAGTGCTTTCATTTATTTAATTTCTCTTCTATGTTTTTTTCTTTCCCTATTTGTTTTGAATTTTTTGCTTTGTTTACATATTTTGTAATAAAATCATATTCGTGATGATAATGCTGGATTAATTTACTTCTTTATCTCATCATATATTAATATAACTGAATCGCGTCGCACAGCTTCCCAACTATATATATATATATAATACGATTTACTCTCATCACAATACGGCAAAATTTTTGAAAATTATATAAACTGTTAGTGACATTTTCATAACTTATAATGGCATAATATAGTTAAATTGTGATATCTACTATTACCATCCATATTTACCAGAAACTATACTCCTTTTTTTGTACATTTTGCTTCCCTTTTTAATATTGTGCTTCTTTATTCGTCGAGTCAACTAGTTTAGCTTATGTCAAAATAAAATTAAAAAACAAAATAAAAATTAAATAAAAAAAAATATACCACCCTCTTCAGCATCGTTGACTCTAGTTATTTAATGAATAGTTTAATGTTTTTCATTTATTACTACTTTGTGCTTTAATGCAATGTTTTTATCATTGTTATTATTATTATTATTATCATTATTATTATTATTATTATTATTATTATTATGATTATTATTATTATTATTATTATTATTATTATTATTATTATTATTATTATTATTATCATTATTATTATTATGATTATTAGTATTTTAGCATAGTTTTGTTTGCATGTTTATTCGTTTGTTATACGATGTATGTTTTGTAACAGATTTGTGAATTGTGGTATAATTAAATAATTACTTCAGTAACCATTGTTCGTGAAAACTTAATTAATAAAATTTAATTAAATAAATAAAAACAATCTAAACATTGTTATGTTTTATTATTATTTTTTTTACTAAAATTTCTCATAATTTTCACAATAAATATATAGACAAGATTACATTAGATTATTAATACTTAATTTTTACATATATATGTAATATGTATTTTTATTTATTTATTTATATGTATCAAGCCTTTATATTATTATTTTGTCTAAAACAAGAAAGGAAAAGAAAAAATTACATTTCCATTATTTTATCACATCACACGTACACTTGTATATAATATATATATAATATATATCTATATATGTTTATAAAATGACAAAACATAAAGCGCGAGTTTTCTCCCTGTTGTTAATACAAAATTTCACGACATATTCAGCTCACGCACGAATGGTAAAAATAATTGCATTTTATATAGAAAATATAAAACCGGAAAAATAGGATCACGTCATGATTATGATGAAGTACCTAATTTTCATTTCTTATATATAATTTTTGTTATTTTTTATTTTAAGTTTTAAACTGTTGATTGGCTTCCACATTTTCTTTATTATTATTTTTATTGTAAGAAAATAAAAATGGGTTATATGTTGACTTAACATACATAAATGCTTTTCTTCAAAAATTTTCCATTACATTAATGAACCCTCTCGCATCTTAGTCATATATGTATAATCAGTTATACGAGTTATACTCGTATTAATGTAATTTGTTTAAGAGAAAATACATGAGCTATAATCTTTAGGGTGGGTTATACATGTAATTTTATTAATTTATTAACAAATATCCATTATTATGCTTTGATGTGTAAATTTAATTAATATAAATAACAAGAAAAGACAAATCTATAGCCAGTTGCGTTTATAGAGAATAAAAAAAAACATTTTTGCTAAAAAATTATTGCATTAAAAATTTATTTACTATTTAATTATTTGCATATTTGCTTTCTACAGTGCAATGATATTTTTAAAATTCTTAAATAAATTAATCGAATACTTGATTATGTTTTTTTTATATTTTTAATAATAAAAAATAAAACATAAATTATCGAACAAATAATATAAAATCATAAAACACTCACCGAAATTAATATTATTTTTTAATTTTAATTTAATCATTTTTCACCATAAATATAAAAATAAAAATGTTATTTTAAAATTAAAAATTACAATTATTATTATTATTATTTCAATAAATTTTCAATTAATTAATATATATTTGCGTTTTTGTATTATTTTTTGGTCACTAAATTTATGCCGTTCTTCGTTATATTAAAAAATTAATAAAAATTTACGATATTTCTTTATTAACAAAATAAAAATAAATATTTTATTGCAAAATTATAAAAAATATTATCGTCATTATCTGTTGTTGTTATTTTTTTTACATTTATCACGATTTTTTTTCTTATTTATTTATCTGTCGCTGTAAGAACACGATTTTACTTTTTCTCATTTTATTGTAAATAATTTATGTAAATTATTTAATTAATTTTATTAATTTAATTCATCAATAATTGTAGAAGAAATATGTATTCTCATCAATCAATAATATTTTCAGCACGATTTTATTGAATAAACTACTGAGTAAATGTAATCATCTTAACATGATGTTCTTGTCATAAAAATTGTCAGAATATTATGCATTGTGAATCATAAATCAATTATTAAATGTTATATTTTTGAAGGTTTTCCTTTTCTTTATTATTATTATTATTTTAATGCATTATTTAACTGCTTTATTGTTTTTATTTGAAATAAAAAAAAATATTCTCCTTCATGCCTTGTATTTCAATTAAATAAATTCAATTTTATTTCGGTTATTTGTGGCCAATTCTTTATTTTTCGGTATTTTGTTTTTTATTGCTTTCATCAGCATGTTTATTTCATTATATTTTCTTTTTCTTTATCTTCTTTTTTTCAACTTTTTGATTGATTTATTGTAATTCACTGAATATATATAAAAATATAATATTATTATTTGTTGTCTTGGCCAAAATTTAATGAAAATAAGTGGTTCATTTGGTTTTAAATTTTAATAGCAGTCGATTGATTTATTTAACTGTGGTCAGTGCTTACTTCTTTTGCTAATGCCGTTCATTATTTTTTTCATTATAATAAATAAATAAAATCGTATTATTATTATTTAACAGCCATAGAAACTAATATAAATAAATCAATAAAATTATTTTTATTTATTAGATATGTGCTTATGTTATTTACATTTAATAAAAAATTTGAAAATAAATTTTTATAGAAATATATTTTTAATTATTTCTACAGCAATCGACTATAGATAATTGCTACAGAAAATTATTTTTTTTTATATATAATTAGATAGCATGAATCATTTTAATGAGATATTGTTATTGGTCATAAATCGATAATTACTATTTACAAATATTTTTTGGTTTTTATTTAACGTTTTTCTTACTATAAAAATAATTAAGAAAATTTGATCAATATTTGTGTTTTTTATATTATTTTTTGACTCAAATAATGTTAAAGAATTTTATGTTATAAAGAAATGTAATAAAATCAAAACAAATCTTATAATTTTCTTATATAGATAGAATTTTTTTATTATAGAGAAACAAGAAGAAAATTATTACTTAAATTGTATTATAGATGTATCAAAATAAACATTTGTACACATACTGTAGTAATTCCATATATACATATGCAGAAACATAAAAAAAAATTTAATACTTGACTTTACTCACGTCTTCGTTATGTAATAAAATGTGATACAAAAGCGGTTTCAAATTTTCAATTAATTTTGTTGTATGTTATTGTCAAGATATATTGGATATTTTTTAGATTGATTGAAATCTGGGTGTTATGCAGCTAGTATGAGAAATCTTTGGCATAGTAATATATATATATATATATATATTACTTATAACTTTGAGTAAGTGTAACTTGTTATTATAAATTATTATGAAAATTATTTTTATACAGTAAAAGGATTATTATTATTATTATTATAAATTTTTATATAGAAGATGAAAATGTCTTTTAAATTTAGAGATGGTAAATGATAATATTTTGACCAATCGTTATTACAATAACGATGCAACGATCAATTTTTGACGTCAATGATGTCTACATTTTTACTGAGCAAAAATACTTTTTACATTAAATGAATTTTTCTTAACACACATATACAAGCAAAGAGCTTTGTTATACAAAAAAAAAACTAATAATAATAATTTCTTAGAAAACAAGATGAGATTTTCAATTATAGATACGAATTTTCTGTTCATCGTGTACAATTTTCTATAAATTCAGCAAAATTAAATAGAGGACAAGAGAGACGTCGTTTCTTTACCTCAAATTTAATATATTGGCTAGTCGTCGTGTCAATTCCTTATATTCTATTAAAAAGTATTTTTTTCAATGTGAAAATTTTAATTGAAAATAGTTAATTAATTTTTTTTTTAAACATAATATTTAATTAATTAATTATTTTAAATTGCAAAAAAAAACTAAATAATGAAAAGATTGTGAAAAAATTAAGCTTTTTCTCAATGAATTTAACTGAAATTGTATTTCGAATTCCGTTTAATAATATTGCAATTCAAAAATATCGTTCTAAAAATAATCCTTGAAAAACATCATTAAGAATCACTTTGAGAATGTAATTACCAAAAAGTTACCTGTTAATTAGCTAAGAAAAAAGCAGAAATTATTTATTATAAAAATTCAAAAGACAAAAAAAAATCTTAAATGAAACGAAAATCGTGTAAGACTTCTCCAGTTTTTCTTAGTCAACAATGATGAATACTCTTATGCAGAGAAAATTTAAATAATGAACATGCATTTGCGCAACTTTGTGAGTTTTTAGTAAAATTCTTGAAGATGTTTTACCTTCAATAAACTGTGCCACATGGCCACAACAAAGAAGGATTCAAGAGCAGAAAATAATAATAATAATAATAATAATAATAATGGGAGTATCAAAACCAAACGAATTGGCTATAATGAGAGTAATAAATATAAGTAATTGATATAATTTTTCATTATTGAATTTTTTTTAAGTGCACTTTAATGGTATATTTATTTTATTTTTTCATTTTTCTTTTGTCATGTTTTCCTTTCAAAACCACTCACAAATTTAATTCACTAACTCAACCAATTGATCGAAATACAATTACGCTAATAAAAACAATCAATCATTTGTTATTTCGTTTCTCTTTTTTTGTCTCATTCATAATTTAGTTATTTTAAATTCGGTTAAAAATTTAATCTAATTAAATTTAATTAGTATTACTCATAGAACAAAAGAAAAAGAACAAACAACAAAAAAAGAAGAAATTATTTAATTGAATTTTTATTAATTTAAATTACTTTCGTATGATTTGCTATTATTAAATTAAGAGAAAAATTGATTCAAACAAAAAAAAGCCAAGTGCAATTGATTTGATATAAATTGTTTATAGAAAATTTTTAAATTTAAGTAAATTAAACGTAGTTGGGTTATGACGCAACTGCAAACACTGCATCACCCATTCAAAACATTCCACATACGATTTTTCTAATTTAAGAAGAAAATATATATATATACCATCCATGACACGTGCTCTAATATCAAAATAATTTCAATTTATATTTTTTTTCTTCTGTTCATTCATTTCTCCCCTAGTTTGTGGCCGTTTTCTAATAACAATATTTTTTAAAATGGCTTTTTTATTAAAAAAAAAGGAAATAAAGAATAAAAAAATAAACCTTACTATAAGTGACATAAGACACAATTTATGAATATAAAGATTTCAATAAAAAGATTCAACTAAGTTGGATTATTTCTTATTAAATTCACTGAACTATAGAAAGCCAATAATAATAATAATAATATTATTATTATTTATAATAATAGAAAAAATATAAATAATTTCATCTCGTTAATCTAATAATAATAATAATAAAAACAATGATTATACAATTCACCACATTTCATAAAATGCACATCGGTAATACAATTTATTTATTTATGCTATCGGTAGTAAAGACATAATAAAAAAAACTCGCAAATGTAACTACAAAAATAAAAAACAAAAAATGAATACCGAATCATAAAAACCCCTTTTTATAACATTTAATGTTTTATTGTGAACATTATTTGTTCTTATTTAGCTAATGGAAATATAATGTGCGGTGTAATAGCAATGGAGCGCGATTTTTTGATGTGACGTGGCAATGTGAATTTGTAGAATTGTTAAATGTTGGCGTCACCACCCCAATCGCGTCTGTTAATATTATTTAAAATACAAAAAAAAACAGTACAAAATGTGTAATACGCACATACAAAATTTACTGTCATTTACATCACTTCGATTCTAGGCGTACATAAAAACAACTCGCATCTACATAATATATAAAATAATAAAAAATTTAAAAAAATAAAAAGGTGTTAAAACAAAATATTGTACGCCACAGTCATTAAGCTTTTAATGACTGATAGAATGTTTTTAATTATTAGACTTTTTTTGTTTGTTTCATTTTTATAAAATATGAAAATACATTAATTTTGTTCAATACTTATGTATGTGTCTTTTGATCAATTTGCATTTTGGAACTTATATTGTTCTCTAATAAATATTAAAGATTAAAGAAAAGTTATTTAACAACAAATGAAAAGACAGAAAACACCTCATAAACATTTATTGGAGTGAGTTTAATGGGTTTTGATTTTCACTTTTCACTCTAAAAAGCACTTAAAGAGAATTATTTACCTTTTTTCTATTTTTATTTCAATTTTTTTATCTTATTTTTATTTTTTTCGTCTAGTTCACTTCAGGTAATCCTATTTGATTTTGTCCCTTTTTCTTATGAAAATTCTATGTTTTTCTAAATAATTTCTTAAGTCTATAGGGAATTTAACTTACCACTTGATTTCCAAATGTCCAACAATTTTATATTCTACGTTTCCAATGCTATGTTATACACACGACCTTACATATTACGTTGCTAGTGATTATTACTTGTTTCTTTTACGTTTTTTGTTAAATCATTTTCCTTAAATATAAAGAATTTTCAACAAAAAAAAATATCTCCTTGTTTCTATTATAAATAAAAAATGATCAAATCATATTCACCCACATGTCATGCGAAATAAATGAACAGACACAAAAAATTAGTAGATAAAATGCATTATTATTATCTTTGTTAATAAAATTATTTATCCTTGTTCATATTATTCCTATCGTTATTATTTTATCTTATTTCATTTATTATTAAATTAATTAAATTTTACTTGATAAAATAATCTTTATTTAGCTGCAAGCAAATTGCAAAACTATAGGCTAAAACCATATTTATTAAAAGTAAAATTTCGATTGTTAAATTATAATATACTTTATTAGACACATTCTGTTATGGGCAATACCCTTGGGTAATACATAAATATTTTCCTTATGATTAAGCAATTATCTGAAAGTTTAATGCAACAACAAAAAAAAAAAAAAATAAACAAATAATCTAATAAAAATATTAAAAACACGAATCAAATTCAATTACCCTTACTTTAAAGATATTAATTGATTTAATTATAATTTAACAATATATTCATCATGAATTATGCACAAAAAATTATGCCCTACGTTGTATATATTCATAGAATAAATATTTCACCAAATACTAGAACTTATTTGAAAAGTAACGTCTGTTTATTTATTTATGCTTTTTTATGTGATTTTATTCTATTTCATATTTAAATTTGCTTATTTATTTTCCTTTGATATTTTATTTTATTTTTTTCTTTCAATTTAGATAACTTGCAACAGCACTGACTACAAACTCCTTAATTTATTGCATTATTTGTCATTTAAATATTATTTATGATAGTATTCAACAATTGTCTCGTTTATAATAATATTTCTATAGAATATATTATCCGTTTGTGATTTTAATTTTTATTTATTTTTATTTTATTCACAGAATAAAAAAAACAATAAATAATTACTTTTTTGGAATCAGGAAAAGTAATGTAAATAATCCTAACAAAAAATAAATAAAGAATTCTTAATAATTTTCATTAAAATTAAAACAAAAAATAACAATTATTTTGCTGGTGTTGTTTTAATTAAAACACCTGTGCTTGTTATGTGGTAACAATGTTACAAACACATACATCATTAAAATGAGAACACATGAAAAGCAAAAAAAATATATATATATATATATAATAAAATTGATAAAAATAATTGCATTGTTATTATTTTATTTTACTTTTTTTTTTTGTGCTTACGTTAAATTTCTACGCAATTTAATATCTCGTTATTTCTGTTTATTTTTTTTTAAATTTACATATTGTATATAGTTTCTCTTGTTTCAATCATGCGTAAGCTGTATGCTTCCATGCAAATAAATACATGTGTAGATATTTGTGTATATTATTCTAACGAAGGTATTCACGTCAGTACATTTTAGAATACATAAAAGAAGAAAATCTTCTCAATTCAGCATTATCAACTGTATAAAAAATAAAATAAAAATCTTTAAAATTATACTAAGTATAGCATTTTTTGTTGAAAAAAATATCGCGATAATATTTTTTTTAAAAACATCATTAACAAGTTAGCGGCGCAGCTTAACTAATCCATATAAAATCATCAATAAAGTATATTTACAGAAACTACCATAAATTAATCATTTGAATTTTATTTTGATTTATCCAAAACAAACAAAATTCTATTTTTATATTTGATCGAAAATACACCCTAAATAATTCTTTATCCGTTGCTTTCACTCTTATTGCAATTTCAATAAGCACACAATACTCGTTGCTGTATTATTAGTATTATTTGCTTTATATTGACTTTTATTAACATTCTTTAATGTATAGTTGGAAAATTTTTATTGGTATTGTGCACTGGGTGGCAAATTTAGCAAACGCTTACTGTTTGGCAAACAATAATCCAGCTTTGATAAGAATCACGTTCATTTGGCGCTTTCTACATTCAATAATTTTCTTTTCTTTCTTTTGCTAATGTAATTTTTCTTCTTTTCTTCTATATTATATTTTTTCTCTCTGAAATTTAATCAAAATTAAATGAAGTGAGAAATTAAATTGTATATTTATAATACCTATCATATCCAATGCTCTGTGGATAGGTGCCACGATTGTTTTCACTTTGTAACAGTTAAACTCTTCAACACGTATTATTGTCTATTTTCCATCTCTTTTACATCATTTATTTATTTATAAATTATATTTTATGTAAAATAAATAAATTTAATAAAATAAAAAGAAAATACAAAGTGATATTACCTCTGCTATAATTTGTTTTATGATATTTTAAGTAGTAATTAATTAGCCAAGTTAGTAAAACAAAAATAAATTTTTATTAAATATAAGTATGCAGAACTTTTCTCCCTTAAGTTTTAAATATTTAAATTATTTCACTAATTATTTTAATTTAGTTTATATTTTATTTCTTCAGTTTACTATATTTATATAAATATATTTCTCTTGTAAATATAAATAAATAAAAATTTTAGTTTGTGTAAAAACTTTATAAACAAAAACGGTTTTATAGAAATATTTTATAAGTCAGGTAAATCAAAGGAATTTATTTATTAAGTTTCTCTTTATACAGAATTTTAGTTTTTGTTATAGGTAAAAATAATAATAATAATAATACAAATATCTGTTAGACCAACAAAATAACTTATTTTTATTTTCTCTCTAAATTTAACTATAAATTCTATAGAAAATCGTTTTTTCTTTTAAAAATATGTATTTATATATATATTAAATTATTTACATAAGTTATGTCTGCAGATGGTTCTTCCTGTATACATTTTATTGTTAAATGGTTTTGTTGGTTTTATTATATAAATAATAAAAAATGCTTTTAATCCATTTAATTTTCTTTTAAGAAAATGATTTAAATAGTTAAAACGACTGAAAATTCGATTATAAACAAAAAAAAGTTTATAATAATAATGAAAATAAATTTAAATTGTAAAGTTAATGTTTTCGAGTGCAGCGCAAAGCATTATTTTGGCTGCCTTTTTGGTGTTTTTAGTATAAAATGAATTCATTTCGGTTTTATAATTAACTGAAAAAAAAGGAAAGAAATTCGGTAAATTTGTAGATGTGAGGTAGCAGCTGCGAATTTTAATGGGTTGCGCATCGGTTATGATTTTTGTCGTGTTTTTATTTATTTTTTTCTATTATTATGAATCTATTGAATATGAGACAGCTTATCGTAATCAAATGGTAATGGACGAACGCCACAGGCATATCGTATTTAATGTCAGAAACAGATAAACAATGGTGTATATGAGATGTTTATTTTACTAGGATGACTAAAAGAGATGCTGAATCGCGATGAACAATTGTGACAGCATTGACAATGATGATGATGATGACAGCAAACCAGCAACGTTACAAAAATGGACAATTTTAATCAAATTAGTTATTTAAGGGTATTTTAGCATGAATTATATATAAACAGAATGGTAAAAGCTTAAGGACAAATTATATTTTCTTTCTTTTTTATATAGCCGAATAAAGCAAAATTATAAAACACAAAATGAAAAAGAGACGAAGGATAGTCGAATATATTTTTCAATTGAATAAAATGGAAAAAACAACACTTTTTCTGATATTTTGTTAAATAATTTTCATTTTTATTCATTAAAAAAGAAAAACTAATTTGAATATATTTTTTTATCTTTCATATAATAAAGTCAATCGTGTGATTGTTTATTTTTTTAAGGATAATAAATGATTTATATCCATTTAAATAAATTATTAGTTAATTTATCTAGATAAAATTTTATTATTTTCTTCTTCTCTTTTTTTAAATATTTTTTGTTTTAATTACAAAACAATTATTAATATTATAATTATTTCATTTATATTAATAAAAAACAAATTATTATTTTTTTTTTAAATAAAATAAATTGAATTTAAAAATAAAAGAAAATTGTATTTTATGGAAATTATAATTATTTAACCAAAAATGATATATCGTCCATTCTGGGTAAGCTTAAATTTAAACAAATTCGATTAAACCTTTTATTTATATATTTACGACAGCCAACAGAAGATACTTTGACATTTGCCAGACATTATTTAATAAGCCAGAATCCAATATATTTAAGAGCTTTTACTCTTAGCGCCATACAAGACGACCTCAGTGTTATTCAAAAATAAAATTAAACAAACAAACGGAAAAAAAAATTACTCGCCTTCACCTCCATCACTGCGGTAATGTTTTCTTGTGATTAAGTATTCTATAAAATACATTTGATTAAATTTACGAATAATATAATTTGTACAAAACAAACAAAAATTATAATCAATACTCAAAGTAAATAAACCATAAATGTAATAAATTCAATTAAAAAATAATAATAATAATAATAAGATATAAAATTAGAAAAAAAAATATCATTAAATTTTGTAATGGTTTAAATATAATCAATTTAATTTAATTATAGCATATTTTATATAATCACCCCTTAGCGTGCGTCATAAAGTAGAATTCAAAACCATAAGAAAAATAATTCCTTTTATCTTAATTAGTTTGTGGATTTGAGATATGTCGTCATTATTATTGTCAGCGCTTCTTGCCAGAATGTTATTGTTATTCTCATTTAATTTACGTTTTTTATTTAATTTTTTTTTTTGTTCTATTCGGATTAACAATGTTACTGTTGTTATTATTTTTGTTGCTTATACATCGACCTAACGAGGTCATTGAAAACACAGAGAGTAAAAATAAAAACACCACATAAGTATTGCGTCCAAATATATATTCTTTAATTAAACTAATGAGCTTCTCCACATAAACTTTTTAATTTCCTGAATGAATCTCGTACATGATTAGTAGGTAGCATGTGGTGCTCTCTGAACTCATACTCTATATTATGATAACAAATGAATGTGTAGCAATAAATGAAAAAACGCGGGTGGGTTGCCTGACGTGCTTTTTTTTTTGCTTCTTTAAATAGAATTTCATTAGATTTAATTAGTTTTTCTGCAGTTGGGCTATATTTGTTCATTATTATTTCAAAAATAAAATAAAAAATTACTTTAATTTAATTTATTCATAAAAACAAAACATCCCCATTTGAAATAAATTGAAGAAAACTAAACCATCCAATTTACTAGTAATATACCTCTGCCAACGTGCAATTCATGCACATAAAAAATCATTCGTCATGAAGCTTATATCTTTATTCAGTGTTGATTCATGTTTTATCCGCTAAACTTGCCTATTATATTTAATCTTTAACGAAAATTTTAACTTTGGTTTTGGAATGAGACAATTTGCTTTATTTTTGTATAATTAAATTAAATTGCATCCCCTATACAGTGGCTTTGTAAAATTTAAGTTAACGATCTTCTATTCAATTTTAATTTTCATAGCATCCGATACCTCAAACCCCAATTATATTTTTAAATTAAAACAGTCGACGAATCTTGTTGATGGGTCGGAAACATTTTATCATCATTCTACTTGACAAAAAACAATTGTCATTTTCGCGTCTATCATAAATGTCGTTATGGTTTAAATGCTTGGAAAATATAATTAGAAATTCATTTTAATTGAAATTGGTCTGTCATTTGTTCTGGCATTGTCAAAAAGGCATTTAACGTTATAAACATGTAAAATGAATTTATTTATTTTATGTTTATTTTTGTTATTAAAATTATATTACACGAGAAGAATATATGTGTTCTAATATGAAATCTATTTTTAAATATTTGCACTAGACAACGTATAAATTAAACAACCTATGGAAAATTAATCAGATTTAATTGTATTTTAACTATCCAGTAATAAAGCAAATTAAACTCTTATCGTAAATTCGATATGTTAGTGATGCTATGTAGAGATTTTGTTTTATATAATTGTAATGTCTATGCGAATTAATTCTCTAACTGTGGTTATTTACATAACCACCATATACAGGATATAATAAAGTATCAAAAGTTATATACTCAGTGATGCGAACGATTTTCTTGATTAATCTCATCAAAAATGAAAATACATTTGCTTAAATTTTAATGCTTTTGGATCAAAAATATATATATATCCGCGAAATTGTATTTGTTCGTGATTGTTGATGATCTTGCTTAAACGAACAAGAATCCGCGACTATTAAAAATATATAAGCGACAGTAAAAATTCTATAAATTATAAATGATTCAATTTAATCAAATCGTGTCTGATTTATGATCAAACCGTTAAAAATCATAAATAGCATTTCCACTGTATCTTTTCTCAATTCAAATCAAATTACTATTTTCTTTTCTATTTAATGTGCAAAAAAATATAATCAAATTTTACACACCCACTAAAAAAAAAACAAGAAAAAATGAATCAAATTCCGTAATTCTCCAACTATAGTACTTAACATTAAATTAAAATCTTTCCACTTAACGATATTTAAATATAAACAATAAAAATATTTTAATTAGAATAAATTAAACAAAGAGTGTTTTTTTTTAAAGAAAAGGTGTAAAATGAATAAGATTAATAAAGTCAAAAAAAGGATTAATTAAATTATTTATCAAGAAAAATGAAAATTTGCATAGAAAATTGTCGAAAACAAAAATCAAAAAATAAAAGGATTAATTAACTAAACTGAATTTATTTGTCTTACCTTAATTAAACACAAGTAAAGTCTAATTTTAATGGTTAAATATCAGATTTCCATAAATATTTAATATTATCTTCTATATAACGTTAAAAAAAAATAACTGAGCAAAACACAGATAAATTAAATTCTATGAAAAATGATGTAAATTATTTACCATATTACAAACAACAATCTACTATATTTATATTTCAATGTATAATACTTGTGTACGGCTTGTATATATAACAAACATCATTTTCCAAGAATCTAATTAATAAAATTTAAGTAAATTTGACAAGCTTAATTGGCTCGCCTTGAATATCATTATCCTACTTTTTTTCATCTTATTTTCTTCTTTGTACATTAATAAATATTTTAGCAATCCAAGGGCTTACTTTTGGTTAAAATTATTCTATTAATTTGTTTTCCTTTTATTAATTTAAATAACTTTGTCATTATTATTGTTTTTATTGATTTTACTGTAAATTGAATATAATTTAAATATTTTATCAGAAAGTAATAACATCATAAATTCACTTGTTTAAGTTATAATAATATAAAAAATAATGATAATAAATGATAATAAAAAATAAACGAAGGAAAATCATAAATAAAAAAAATATTAACGATACAAAATAACTACGCGTTTTAGTGTGTTACCTTTTTTTTTTGTTATTTTCTTACTTCAAATAAGCCACCCACAATTATTTTATTTAAGTTGACATTGTTAGTATTTTTTGTCATTCTCTTGATATCATTATTATATTTATATTTTAATAGAGAAAAAAACCGTCTGTTACAAACAACAACAAAACAAACAAACAAACAAACAAGTAACTCAGCTCATTAGACTAACAAGAGGCGCACTTGTGGTCCAATTAAGACATCGCGGTTAATAGAAGAACTTACAACAGAAACAAAATTTTATTATATATTTGATGAAGTATTTTTTTCTTTCTTTTATTTTTTTAATTAATTAATTCTTTCCAGTCGCATTATAAGCACAATTACATTTCTATTTGTTGGACTTTCTAGTTTATTATACTTATCGTTACATTTTATCAAATTTCCTTAACTTTGCTTTATAGTCAAGTCATTCAAAACATAAAACCAAATATAAACGACACAAGAAAAATGAAAAAACTTAATACTAAATTTTTTTTATTAAAACAAACAAATGTTTAGTAATTGGATGACTTCAGTTAAGATATAAAGTTAAGTAGATTTAATTGGAAGCTGGTGTCCTATTTAAAACGACTTTAAACATTTCTCATTCCATTAATTATTTATATTTATTTATTTTTATTTTTAATTTCTCTCTCTGAAGTTTTAAAATGTTTCCTCTAAATACCTACCCAGCTATTGTTTGTTTTTATCTTTCATTAAAAAAAAATATTTTCCTTTTTTTCTTATTTTAACATTAACTAATGCAATTATATTTTCCAAATTAATATTTTAAATCAAAATAAATTATAATTAACGATGTAATTACTTCAACATATAATTGAAATATCATTCTAATGAATTATTTTTTAATTAATTTTTCCTTTTTCTTCTTTCTATTTTTTAATTAAATAATTAAGTTATAAAAAAAGAAAAACAGAAAAAATATTATAAAACATATTCGTTGCCTTTTCAAAAAAAAAATTTGTTTAAGTGAAATGTTGCTACAGAAGAAATAAAAAGACAAATTTTTGGTTTATTAAAAATTCTCTTTGAAACATAAAAGCATGCTTTTGGTATTTTAGACCCAAAGTTAAGTAAATAATGCGAGAGGAAAAATAAGTGATAAGTAAGTCAAAGGTACATCAAGATAGAGATACCATGTCCGTTTAATTTAAAATGTAAGCTTAAAAATTGGCGTCAATTTTTCATTTATTTAATAAAAAAAATATTTTTATTCTTACTTTTTAAAAATTTATTATTTATTAAAATGTTTCCAAAAAAAATAAATAATGTGTAAACGAGAGCGAAGAAAGAAAAATTTAATTCAAATATAAAGTATCTTAATTTATGTTAACACTTTATATTTATTACCTTAAACCAATTAAATGTTAGCTTCTGATAAAATTTATGTTTATTGTCATTTATATTGTGATTGTAATTATTATTACAAAATTATATTGTAAATTCAGCTAAAAATCGAAGCATCAAATATTGTTTGATCATCAGAATAAATGTTTTATAGAAAACTTAAAAATGAATAGTCTGAAGAAGGGGATTATTATTTACATTATCAGAAGCATATTTTCAAAAATACAACGAAGTATTATTCAATAAACCTCAATTAAGTGAGTTTAAATTAATATTTAGGTAACAACCTAATCACTTGAATGTCTTATATGTTTTAAATTTTTAACAAAACTCAGCACACATATATTTTGTTTCAAATATTTTTCATTAATGTTTCATATACATTTATGATTTTATGTTAATTTAAAATAAATAAATAATAACAAACAACCAAAATCACACACAATAAATTGCCTACTAAGCGTACATCAAATGGCTATACAATGCCAAATTATGTCTGACCAAACTAAATTTATATTTAAAGAGGGTAAAACATTGTTCAAACAATAAAATATTGTAAATAGAAAAATATTATAAAATTTATCGAGTGTAGAATATATATAAAAAAAATATAAATATATATATTTTCTTGCAGGCTTGTCGCAAAGGATTTGTTACATAAAACTAGAAAAAAGGAGCAGAAAAAATGCGAATTAATGTTATATTTTTTACACATGGCTTTCGAAGCGTATAGTAATTGCAAAAACACGCAAGCTATTATAAAATAAAAACAAACGTTTTATTTTTTTAAGTTTAAGACAATTCTTGACTAATTTTTCTTATGTTTGTGCTCTAACATTACCATGCATAGAAGTGGTTCTATTGCACTCCTTCATTCATCACAATTTTCTTCTCGGTTTCCTATGAAATGTTCTAATAAAAATAAACATTATATTTTATTTCTTGTAACAAATTTTTATGCTCTGAATAAAGAAAAGAAACAAACAATTTTTTTTTCAACACTAAATTGAATAAGTATCACAAAAGAAAAACAAACATTAACAAAAAAAAAAACGAAATGAAATTTTTTACTTTTACTCTTCAAGAGAATATTAAAAACGAAAAAAATAAAATAAATAAACACATGTAAAAACTCAGCGCTTTCAGTTTTCACAGTAAAAAGATATAAAAAAAAAATGTTTTTTCTATTGGTTGTCTTCTGTTATTGCTTGTGCTGTTATTATCAGGTCTTGTGGTACACATAACGTAATAATTTTCACTCAACAACACATTAGTTACATCTAATTTTTTATTCTACTACCAGATCTTGTTAAATAAAAAAAAAGCTGAAGAGAAGAGAAAATAAAGAAAACCAAACACACATAATGATTACCATTATTATTATTATTATTATTTTTATTATTATTATTATTACACCACCCTTTGATATAAAATGAATTTAATTCGCCCACTTTTCTAAAGATTAGTTAAATATAGTATAGAAAAAATTGTGTATACAACATACGAAAAAAAAACCATGTAGAATGTATACAAGTGAACTGCTGTTTATAAACGTAAAAGATGTTAGCTTATCGTGCTCGCTTTATTTTCATTTTTGTGTCACCAAAGAGTAGCTGCAAAAAGTGACATCAGTAACCGGGCGTCTCCATCTCACTATTACGACAACACACTAAACGTTGACGATTTTTTTTTCGATTCCTTCTTTCTTTTATATTGTCACTTTTATTGGATTTTATTTTCTTTCTTCTCTATTATTAGTAATTGTAAAAGCAACACGTGTTTTACTATAGATATACGAATACTAAGAAACGACAAACTATGTAATTTGTTTAAGAGTTTTTTATTTGTTTATAACTGTTTATATACTAAATTATTGTTTTACCAAATAAATAATTCTGTCTAATTTTTTTAGCTTTTTAATGTTTCAGTTAAACTAAAATATTATTAACATAGTCTCGATTACATATAGCAAGCATCAAAACAAAAACACATATTTTCATTGCAGGACATATAACTCATACTTTTTTAATACTCGCATGCAAATAATAAAAGTATAAAAAAAATGGAATAAAATTTAATAACGTTGTGTGTGGAAAAATTTTACAAAAAAATCTTACATACATGTTTTTGTGTATGTATTCATATAAGCAAATCAATCAAAATATTCATCCCCAAAAGAATAAAAATTCAATACCTTGAAATTGAAATTGATTCTCACATGTCATAAAATTCAAGGGTTCATATCATCAAACTCACACCCAGATTATAAAAGTATATTGGGTAGTAAAAGCAACATTGAATTGGTTTTATTGAAACGCTTTTTCAGCTACTACATAAGTTGCGACAAAAATGTAACAAAAGTTGATTAAACTAAAGTATGGGTATTGGGAGTATGCGAAAGCATTATTTTTATTATATATAAATAATTTTTTTATTTTATTTTATATTTTTTGTTTAAGTAAATAAAGTTGCTGACGGCAATAAGTATATTGTTGGAAATGACGTCATTTTATTGATATTTTTCCAAATATATATTTAAAGATTAAATAAAATTAGATCTTCGCTCGATTGCAAAAAAATAAAATAATAATAATAAAAAATAATAATACAAGCAATAAATAAGATATAAAATAGAAATTCAAATTTATTCCTGTTACGTTGAATACTATTGAATCATTCAGGAAATGCTTTAATAAAAGTTCCCAAGTAACAGATCATACCAAATTTAATAAAAAATTTACTAATATTTATAACAAGATGGACAAATTTCTTTTATGTAAAAATTCCACATTTTGTTATCGATATTTAGATTTTCGAAGAATGATGAATTTTCTGCATCTTGTCTTAAAGTAAAAATTCAAATATTCAATTTGTTTATATCATTTTAATGTTAAGAAACCACAAAGCCACTGATATTTTTTTTTTTATTATTTTTTACAAACATAAAAATAACAAAAAAAAAAACCAGAAGCAACTACTTTTATGCTTGCCACCTCGCAATAATCCAAACGCATTGATGTGAACTCAAAGTCGAATAAAGTTAACAGACTGAACGGACAAAACTATGCGCAAAGTATCAATATCAATGGTCAAAGACGATACAGAATTTTTTCATTTATATATTTGGTCACCGATGCAATATTTTCTTTGTGCGCGTCCAACATAAATTCATAAAATAAAATACATATTAATACGTAAAAAATGTTAAGCATAACAAAAAAGTAAAACAGTAAAAATATTGAAAATTTTTATATAAAACTACAAAAAGCTGCATAGATCATTCCTCTTGTTTAAAAACAAAAAAATAAATTAAAAATAAAATATTTCTATCTTAAGATGAAGATTTTTTTTTAATGCTAAACTTCAAGCAGAACGGATTTTCTATTATTTTATCTATAAAGAAAAATTGTATTTTTTTAAAAAATAAAATAATATAATTGAATTTTGAGATGTTTATTTATATTTATTCTACGAAACAAATCTTAAAGTAAAAAATAATAATAAAAAAAAACGACAAAATAAGATTGCAATAAGAAAAAATATTTACAGGATAATGAAGAATCCTTTTGCTATATGACAATTTATATTTCTAAACAATACAAGGATAAACATTCTGGATTTATATTTACAATTTATGTTTATGTGTTATTTTTACAGTATTGATATTGTTTTGTTCCCCTTTTTTCCAATGAGCGACAATTTCGTTTTCAATTTATTTTTTTTCCTATAATCTTTATTCTGCGAAATATTTTCACTGTAATTTATATTTTCAATTAAACTTTGCCATCAGAAAACCCATTTAGTATGACATCTGATAGATCATTATAAGCTCTATTAAATTAATATTTTATTGGAGCACGCACAATGATAGTTTTAGTTTTTTCTTTTCTTTGTTATTATTATAAATATTAAAATTAATATTATTCTTCCCACATTATAAAGAAATATTCTTGATAAATTGAGCTTCACATTACCAAGTATTAATTAAAAATTATTGAGAAAGTTAAATATAAATTTATACATAGTTTATAATGACAAATTGATTTACTATTTACAAAAATATATATCCGGTAAAAGTATCATCAACAAAATATAATAATTATTATTTATAAACAAACAAAAGAAAAAAAAACTCAATTGATAATAGAACAAAGTGGCATCAAAAATCGTTTATCAAGTTACTTCATTAAAGTCAACGATGCTGATACTTTTTCTCCTTATGTACATTGAAAATTTTAATATCGCTAAAAATAACAAGCTGTTGGTAAATTAAACATTTTATACAATTTATACAGTGTATATACATAGCTATAGAAAAAATATTCTCACAAAGTATCAAATTGTATTTAACAAGATAGGTTAGAATCACTTTGCACCCGATGCTTTATAGTTAAATTATTTGCATTTTCCGGTAGAACTTTGTCAAACAAAAAAAAAATTATTTCTAGTTAAATTGATTTGCCATATAAAGTATGTTGTCGTTGGAAATTTGTTTTTTCTTCTTTTTACTCTCTGTTTTTTAGTCGATTCTGCTACAAAAGTTAAACTCTTTTAATTATTTCGAAACTAAAAATAAAGTTTTTTTCTTTTCTGTATAAATATATTTTGAGAGTGCAGATTACAAGCTGACAAGTTTTATTTTTGTTTAATAATATATTTTTTAATTAATTAAATAATACAATTTTCTTGACAAATTGTAGTAACTCAAAAAATTCAAAATTACATTTTCTATTACTCCCATGTTTTCTCTGTACCTTTATTTTACTCAATTTAAAAACTTTCATACACACACCCTTATCAAGTAATTCTAATTAAGAAACTTTCATTGTAGCAATTAAGAACGAAAATTTACTGACAAATACAATCATAATGAAACAAAAAAAAAATTCTAATTATATTAACCTCAAACTAATTTACTCGACCATTACGATAATTAACCTCAAGCTTTAGTAAATAAGAAAAATATAAAAAAAAAATAGAAATAAATTCTCTGTATGAATATAACTCAATTAATTTGATTAAAATGATTGTATATACTATTTACTATTCACTTATTTAAGACAATAAAATATTAATAAATTATATTTAAATGTCACATTAACAAATAGCATATAAAGGTACATTTTACTAATATCCAATTATTTTAATGTAACCATAAAAAATTTATTTATTTATATATATATTTTTTTTTAATATAATAAACTAACAAATTTTACTTTTTTCATACCATAAAAGAAAATAAATAAATATATAATAAAAAAAACGAATAAAATAATAAATTTAATCAATAAAATAACGATAAACGCACAGCAGTGTATAGTCACAGGGATTTTACTTAATTTTAAACATGTGATGAAACTATTTACGTCACTGAATACGTTAGAACAGAAAAAAAAACACTTTTATTGTTGAAACAGGCAGAGATGAAAATTTGATCTATGAAAAGCATGATTTACAGAACACTTTTTGGATAATTTTCTATGGATTATCAATTTGATTATAAAAAAAACTATAAATATTTTTTATTTATTCCAATTCTATTTACTAGCAATACTTTCTAGAGTAAAAAACATGCAAATAAATTATTTAAAAGTCGTTAAAAATCATGCTTAATATGCATTTATGTTTGAATATTTTTATGATTATATCGCTGATTTAAATTTATTATTTAAAATTATTTAAAGATTAGACGAACCGTATAATTGTCTATTTAACTATTTCTGTATAACATATGTCCATTTAATTTTTATTTTTGTTTTTACTATAAATAATTTTAACAAACAGTTTTCAAAAACAGAGAATAAATTCTATTGCATAGATGTTGTAAAATGATAGAAATTATCAAAAAAGAAAATACTCATATACATATATTTCTAATTTAGTTAAAATGTTTTTTAGTTATCGTCTAGCAATACAATAAAATTAAATGAAAAAAATAAAATAAAATAAAACAAAAATAGCTGACAAAATCTAATAGAATTGTTAAGTAAAGTTCTGAATTAGAACTGGAATTCTCTTTTTGTTACAAGAACAGACATTAAAAATTAGTTTTAAATAAAAGTTTTACAGAAAGGAAAAAAAAATACCACAAATAAATAATAAAGATGATAAAGTAAAGTCCAGTTATAACCTAAACTACAAAGGATTTTCAGTACTTTTGATAATTGCTAAAATTCATAATTTATCATATTGCAGTCTTCTCTCTATATCTTCATTTTACTATATTTTATCTAGTCAAATATTTATTTATTTAACTGAAATTAACAAAATAATAGAAAATCTTATTATATTTTTCTAAATAAACGATAAAGAAAATTTTAAATGTTTTCACATTTCGAGGGTACACAAGAAGAAATTTATTTAACGTTTCTCGATATATTTTTCAACATTAAATTAAATTTACATGAGAGTGAGCGTTTTACATTCAAAAAATTTAATGATTTAATTTAAAAAAAAAAAAACTAGATAAGATTATCAGTCAAACTTTTAACCACCCAATTTTAATTAAAATAAAATTGCATTCACTTATCATGAAATATATTTGCAGAAACAAAAAAAAACTTACTAAACTAAATTAAATGAAGAAAATACTTCATTTTCTTGATATGTTTTATATACATAAATAAATATTTATTTTTTCTCATCTGTTGGGTGGATTCTCTGATCCTTACTCTATGTGACAACGATTTACAGCATTGTCAACAGACATTAAAACGAACGTTTATTTTCAATTCTTTGTTATTGCTATGTCGTTTCGTAACTAACTTAATTTTAATGCAATCATTATTTTGAATAAAAAATGTTCCCAAAACGAATGACATAAATATACTCTAAAAGGAACTTTTTATTATTACAATTTTCTTTATTTTGCTGCTCATTTGCGTGTAGTTAAATTTAATTATTGATTAGGATTTTAGTAGCAATCAACTCTGTGTCTGTGGATAATGTTCAAATTTTCACCTTAATTAATTATTTACTCTAATTCTTCTTGCTAAATAAATTTTCTTTTTTTTTTTCATTTAAACATAAACATGTCTATACATTACTTTTCATTTATATACAAAATATATTTATACCTCAATCCGTGCTATTTTATAAAACTATTCTTACACTGGCATTGAGTTTGTGTGACAGACCAATTTATTTGATTAAAATCAAATTTATAGTTGACATTTGAAAATTTCATGACTCAGTTATATTTTAATAATAAAAAACGATCGAAATAAAAGAAATGTAAAGATTATTATTATTATTATTATTACTATTAATAATAATTAATACTAAAATATTATACATTAATGTCAATTAAATCGAATTACAAATTTGTTTTAAATAATATATGAAAATGAGCAATTAAAAGAAATACTTTCCCTTAGTACACTCAAGAAAGATATAATGTGTTCTTAAGTGTATGAGACAATAAAAATTATTAGTGAATACCCATTAGAAAGTCATTAAGTGAGTAATAATATTGCCACGCAAAGTACGTGGATTAATCGTTTTACTTATTTCGTACCAGAATTATAATTAAACAAGAAAACTAAAACTATTAATAGATAATTATGACTAAAGTAAAAGTAATTTTTATTGCATTTATGCTACTGTTATTAATTAAACATAAACCAAACAAAAACATAACATGATTCTAATCAAAAATTATATTAATTAGATGTTTATTGATAAACAAATTATTTTTTTTTTAAACATAAATAACATATCAAATAAAATCTATTTATTTAATAATTATTTAATTAAATTATTTTAAATTTATAGCTTTCGGCTTATGACGGTTGATTTAAAAAATATTTAATTATTTTATTTTTGTTTTTCATTTTTTTGTATTAAAAAATAATATAACAATAGAGCGAAAATGATATGTAAAAAAAAAAAGAAAATGAATTTTTTTTAATAATATATTGTTTATTATTATTATAACAATAATAATAATAATATTAATAGTAATAATATGCTGTTCTATTTAATTAAACAATATAATATAAATAATAAATTTGATTGGATTTTATCGCGTTGTCCTGCTGCAAATGTGCCTTTATGTGCCATATTTCATGGATATTTTTTTTTTTATTATTATTATTATTATTTTATTTTTCATTGTTATCCGCTGGCATGGTTCGGTGTTTATTGGATGGTAAATTTGACTTTGATTAAATTGAAATTCTATAAACAAGGATAGAGATAGACGATAAAATTGAAAATTGAGCTTTGTAGACAGGATGGGTGGTCGTGAAACAAAAAAAAAATAAACAAAATGTGTAGTCAGTAGTTTGAGATATTTTAATTAAAAATTATTTCTCACTTTTTTTTTTTTATTTAAATTTAAATTAATTCATTAATTTTATTAAGCTAATGGTATAAAATGATTTGTTTTTGTTTTGTTTTTTTTTTAATTATGTTTATTCAATATTGAAATTAATTATTTAATTAATTTAATGTTTGAGTTAATCTATTTATTTAATTAGAATTTTTTCTTTTATATATAATTAATACATGTTTTATGAGTTTTGTATATTATATAAGTAAAAATGAAAAATTAATTACAAATTGCAGCTATTATTTCCTTGTCATTGCAGCTTTTCTTACCTTTTTTATTTGTCTGACAAATTTTTCTCAAGAATAATTTAATTATTTGTGTACTTTTGTTGTGTCACATAATAAAATGGTTAATCATATGAAGAAATGTATAATTAGAGCCTTTATACAACACTTTAGAATGGTCACTGATGCGTTTATTTTATAAAATGCACATTATAATTCTGTCTTTAATTATTTCAATTGTTTATGCATCACCTGATTAGCAAATATACTTCAAAAGCAACCACTATGAGAAATATACATATATTAAAATTAAAAGTAAAAAATAAAAGCAAAAACTAAAATAAACGTGAAACAAACCCTATTATTTTTCACTCACACATTATATTTATGTACTCAACAAATATGCAAATTAATTGGCATAGTAATTCTTTACGGTAGAATAGTTAACTGAACATTATAAATAATTAAAATTTATTATTACTATTGTGGCTATAATTATTTATATTAATATTGTTTAATTAAATGAATATAAAAAAAAGAATTATTATTATTTTTTTTTTGTTTCATTAATTTAAAATAATAATTAATAAAATGTAAATATGATTCATAATGAAACAATATTGCATTTATTTTTATAATAATTAAAATTTAATTAAATGAAAATATGTTTTTTTTTATTATTATTTATTAATAATAAATATTTGTAAATTACAATTAAACTTGTGTAAGAATAAAATGTAGTGAAAAAAATATAAGGATAAATCAGTAAAAAGTCTAATGTCAGTCTCAAATGAAACATAACAATCGTCATCACATTATTACATTTTCATTTACATTACAATATCTGTTTACATATCGATATAACATCGACTAGACTACTAGCCCATATATGTATACACAACCATATTTATTTTCTTCATTCCTTTATTTTCAATATTTATTATTTGTAATCTAACAATCATATTACCACTCTCACTCACATCATTCTCCTGATACTTTTGTATTTACCATTTGTTGCAGCATCCAACAAATAAATAAATAAATAAAAAAAAAATCATTCAATTACAATTTTTTTCATTTTTTGTCGTCAATTTTATATTTATTTTACCAATTTTTTTTCATTTTGCTTTTGTATAAATCTGATAAAAATACATTATAATCGAATTTGTGATTGGTTTTTTTGTTGACTGAAAATCAACGAAGCGGTTAATCTACGCATTCTGGTGTGAAAATATGACAATGATATTGTTTTTTTTTTTTTTTTTTTTGTTATCCTTATGGGAGAAAAATTTACGTTCATTGACGTTATGTGAAGAAACGTAAAATTAACTTACGTTAACTAAGAAGCTGTTAAGCGATAAACTTATCGTTCAATTGAATTTGATTGTTAATTTAAATTTAATTTATTGTTATATATATATAATTTTCTTTACTCTATTTTCGATTCTGTTTTTATTATTAAATTCTTGAAACAGAGAGGTTTTTTTTTGGTTTAATAAAAAAAAACGATTTTAATGGTTTTTTGTTTTTGCATTTATTTTTGGTTACAATATATATGAGTCACGAAATTTGAAATGTCAAGTATAAATTTGATTTTAATCAAATAAATTGGGCTGTCACACAAACTCAATGACAGAGGAAGATGAGTGTATATAATGGCACAGATTGTGGTAGATGGATGAAGGATGAATGAATTGTTTCCATTGAGAATCAGAATCAAAAAAACTAAGTAAATGAATATATTTATTAATTCATCAAATTAAATTTTTTAAATTATCCAGCTTACCTATAATAAATAAATAAAAAAATAATAATATTTTAATTTTTTTCGGCAAAGAATCAGTCATCGAATTTTTTTCGTTTTTAGTTTAATTATGTAAATCTTCGCTTATTCAGAATATACTTAACTAAAACAATAAACAAAACCTTAATTTCGTATATACGTTTCCTCTCATATAATAAATCCTTAAAAGTGACAAAAAAGAAATAACAAAAAAAGTAAATACTGTAAAATGAAAGATTTCGTTAAAAGAAAACGCGATAAACGAATGCAATTAAAATTAATTAAAAATGGGCTGCTAAAGTGAAAACTTTTTAATTTGCTGTCTATATTCTTTTTTATTCATCGTTTATTGTCGCAAAAAAAGGCAGACACACACACACCAAGAATACAAAACAATAAAAATGTTTAAGTCACCCTATTGCTTTTTTTCCAACGAAATAATTTTTGATTTAGGTAATAGTCGGTTAAGGTAGGTAGAGATAAGTAATTTGTGGCAACACAGAGTGGTTTAATGAATGGAATTTTTCCAATGTTTTAAAAGCATGCAATCTCATTCCTTAAAAAATTATTAAAAATATTTTTTTGAATAAAGGTAACGAACCCCTTTTTTCCATTCTTTAATAGAATAAAATTTCATTATCTGACAAATAAAAATCTCTGAATCTATCGCTTGTTGTCTTTTTTTTTTTTTTGCTTCTGCTGCCGCTTTAAATTTTATAATTCACTGAATATTAATTTCCGTATCAACTTATCATGTTGTCATTTTATCGTGTATATCACAACTAAATAATAACAAATTATTTTCTCCCTTAAATGCATTTGGCAATGTTTTTGTAAATTGTTCATACATATTTTTTTTTTCAACATAATTCATATTCGTGTTTAATTAAAAAAAATAACACAACAAAAAAAAAGAGGAGAAATTACACAAAAACAAAACCACTTAGGGAAGTTATTGTCATTTCTTGTTAACAAAAAAAAAAAAAAATTTAAATATTTGAAACTCATGAAATTAATTTAAAATCATAATAAAAAAAATCATTATTATCTACACCCTTACATCTTATTATTATTATTTTTATTTTTAATTGTCATTCTCCTACTGTAAAAAATGGAAGCAACAGCAAAAAGTCTACAATTTTTCTGCAGGATAATAAAAAAAAAGTATATTACTTTCTTTTCCATTATTATTTTTTTTTTAATAATCAAAGACGAAAGTAGTTTCATTCCATGTTCATTTTTTCTATGCGCAATTATTAATTATGAAAAAGAATAATAAATAAAAAAAAATTCTTTGTTATTTAATCAGTGAAGTTACGAACTTTTCTTTTTTTATTCATCAACTTTTTGGTCGGCAACAACAAATAATTCATTAAAATAAATTACATTTTTATAGAGAATGACATTATCATTTTGCGCTAAGGTATGAGATGAATAATAATAATAATAATAAATAAATACTTGAATTGTATATTATAAATTTAAACTTTATTCTCATTGCCATAAAAATAATATAATGTCGACAATATATCCGTTTACTTTTATTTAAAGAATTAAAAAACAAATATATTCATTTTTCTATTTATATTTAAATTATTAAATGCAATTTTATTTCTTCTACTTTTCATTTTAGAAACAATTTCATATATTTTAACAATAAATATTATTGTCATAAAAAATTTAACACTATTTGCTAAATAATAACATAGCGGAAGGATAACACCGAAAACTAAACAAATAATTTTACGCTCTGTTTATTGTTAAATTACTATAGACAATTTAATAGAAAATGTGAAAAGAAAATTTTGGTGAACGTACATAGTAAAATTATTTATATAATATAAAGTATTTTGTCACTATTTATTACTCGTTCATAATTCAATTAATATATTTTTGTTAGAAATTTATGAAAAATGATTAAAATAAAATATAATATAAACACAGGACAATCCATTATAATAAAAGAATATTTAATAAGACCAACATAATAGAATATTAATATAAATATTTAAATAAAAAAAAATATTGAAAATGTATTATTTAGGGATGGTATATAAATATAAACTAAAATAAACATTTAAAATATTTGTTATTCAATTATTTTAATAATAATAATAAAACATAGAACAAAGGTAAATTTTCCACCTTTTTATTATTAATGATTTGTATATTATTGAGTAAATTCAGTTAAGAAATTTATTTGGAAATTACATGTTGATTTATTATTAATAATAGTCTAAGAATAATATTACAAAATATATCAATGTTTTCTAGAATATTATTAATGCATTTAAGAAATCATATTTTCTTAGTTATTAAACACTATATGTATGTATAAACTGTCTATGTTTACTCATTGTGTAAATATCAATACAATTACCTTATTTTTATTAATATTATAATATGCTTTACATATCTAATTGAACGTAACATTACACTTAAGTGTTTCTTAGCGTACAAATTGCTTGTTATAACGTTCAAAGAAATAATTAATAATTATTTTAATTAGACATTAACGGATATGAAAATAATTCTCACCAATCATATAGAAAGTAAAAATTAATTTGATTCTTTATTAATTCAATCAGACAGTTTGTTAAAAATTATCATCGTTTTTATTATTTTTTTTTAAGTTTTAAGTTTTATTTTAATTAAGTAACTTGATAAATGATCGCTGATGGTTGATTCTTCTCTTCTTATCTTTCACATTTACATTTTTTTTATCATAAATGTGCAATTAAGTTATAATGATGATATTATGTTTGCTGTGATACTTTAACCGGATATACTCTTGTTGCTCTTTTTTTTTTTGGAATATATGACTAAATCGATTTAATTCAAAGTGGTAAGGAACAAAAAAAAAATATAATAAGTTAAATTATTTATTTAAAAAAGAAGAAGAATAATTTCATATATAAATTTTAATAACTTGTAACAAGACTCTTGAGTTCTTTCTGATTATTAAAATACTTACCATATTTCTCTTCGTTATATAACTTAACATAAATTCTATATAGAATTTTTTTTAGAGAAATATTTTAAGTGTTATTCCTATGATTTATTTAGCTTTGAAAATATCTATTTAACCGATGTTTTAGTAAATAAAGGAATAATAATGAAAATAATTTGCAAGTTATGTGTAAAAATTCAAATTTTATTTCAAACGTTACCATTCTGCTATACAGTTTATTAGATTTTATTTAATATATATAAATATATATATTTTGTTTATGGCTCAGGATATGAGATACCATCGTGATAATAAAAAAAAATTTATGAAAATGTCCAGTAGTACAGTTGAAAAGGATTAAAAGCCATCACTGAACTAAGTTACAGTATTCAATATAAGAAAATGACTTTCTTGTTTTATCGTCGACGTTTTTCATATTCTGAACATCAGAAATGCTTGATAAATTTTCCATTTACTTTCTGTAAAAAAATAATAATAATAAAAAACATCATATTCGTTGGCTTTGAGGAATTTTCTTTGATATACAATCAAAAAACTGTCTTTTCACAATTCAACTCGTTCCCCATTCGGCCACCCGGTTGACGCCACATATGATAATATGAAAATTTAAAAACCAATATATTTTCATCACTGGACTCAGATTATACGTATATATCCCACTAGTCGCCATTGTTTAGTCACAAACATCATATCGTTTGGCATTTTTCTATTTCATATTAACTCAAACCTAAATATTCTTGGCCGCTGTCTCGTTTGCAAATAGATTGTTTTTATCCAAGTGGTCTTATTTCTTCACCGTTCCATTGATGCGACACTAATAAAAAAAATCATATCAAATACTGGTTGACATTCAGCACCAACCCACCATCCTTTCTTTATTAAAAATGATAAATATGAACGAATGGACATCATTTCTTTCTTTATATGTATTTTACATGTTCGATCTTACATCGTTTTATGTAAGTGTCCTCTTCCTAAACACCATCCTACCTATTTTGACAATTGAGTCAGTTCTTCTTTATTTCTACTCACCTCACTCTTTACTTTAAACTTTCTATATGTTTTCCTTTCTATTTATCTTTAAATTGTATTTTTAACAAAAGCACGTCAACATAGCGACGCTCTCATCATAATCTGTTCTCATCATATAAATTTATTTTCATCTCTATCCATCGTATTTATATATACTTTCAATTTCTCACATCCTTAAATAATCTAAGAACGTCGCATCCCTTGTCGTTTTCTTTGTGCCCACCGTGTTGGATGGGTAAATCATCTAATTTTTTTCTCTTCATTTTTTTAACCCTATCCAATTCGCATTTCCTTTATATCAGTCTGGATATAAACAGTAAATGGGCTATAGAGGGCTGATATGAACCCTTGAGTTTTATGACATGTGAGAATCAATTTCAATTTCAAGGTATTGAATTTTTATTCTTTTGGGGATGAAGATTTTGATTGATTTGCTTATATATATATATACATATATATATATTTACTAAAAAATATAACAGCAACATAAAGATTTTATTTTTATTATTATTATTAAAGAAAAGGTAAAAATAAATGTAATTTTCAAAAGTCCTACGATGACAACTCAGCTAAAATATGTACACAGACATATGATATTTATATAATTTTTTATCATTCAATTGATAAAATATAATTAAAATAAAATTTCTCTTTAAAATATATAATTCATTAATTATTTTTAGTATAAAAGAAATAAATACTTCAACGATGTGGCTTCGCTCAATGTGTTTCAATAGAATAATTTCAATAGAATAATGGCTTATTAGGAAGTTTATTAAAGAAGAAACACGTGTTGCTTGTTACGATTCTCAACAAAAAAAAAAAAATAACTAAAACCGAAAGAAAGCAAAAATAAAATTTAAACACTAAATAAAATCATCGATGATACGAACATTATTAATGAAATTTCAGCATTTATTGTTATGTTTCTATTGTTAGTATTTAAAAAAAAGCATTTGAAACTGTTGCATCTGAAGATTATTTTTTGATATAAATAAATAAAGAGAAATATAAGAATTGAGAAAGGTAAATAAACAATTTTCCTTTATTTTTTCTATTCACAAAATTCTTTTCCGTTTATTTTTCATTTTGCTCTTAAATTACTTTACTTAGAATAATAAACAGATGATTAATTATTTGCTTAAAATTAATAATTTTGTTGACATTAGAAAAGCATATGGCAAGTCATAAGTAATATGATTACAAATGATCTTGTTTTACGAGCATAATAAGCAAAATTGTTATATTTTTACAAAATTTATTATATGTATATGTGTTTATTTATTAATAACATAAAATTAACAAAGGGATAATTTTGTTGAGTAATATTATATAATAAACGAGATGTTGTTAGTAATTTATATATAAATATATATAAGATAAGCAAAATAAACCTAATTTTCTTAAGATATTTACTATTTAAGTAATATTCTGATTAAAATTAACTTCTTAGCATTATATTAACAAAGATTTTCCAAAAACTCATTATGAAAAATTTTCTTAATTTTTTGCTAAAACATCAAAAATATCAGCAAAACCCTTAAACACTATTATGTGGCAGATTTATTGAATGTAAACAATTACATAATCATGATTAAATGTAACCAATCAAAAATATCCAATAGAATAATAAATTTTAAATTAGATTTCATTGGAAAAGCAAAGTCATCAAATTCTCTTTTCACTATACTATGCCCAATTCCACTAGTAACATAATCGAAAATCTTTATTAAAAATAATATTTATACATAAAACTATTAAATTTAAAAACAACAAACATAAAATTTTGCCATTTAATAGAAAAAATAAAACTATAAAAATCCATCAAGAAGGTATTAATTTTTTGATTGTTTATTACAATGAAATTGTTTTGATAACGCAATGCCTTTAAATTTATTATATATAGAAACATAAAAACAAAAACAATTTATGATCTGCATAATAACAATTTATATGTTTATGTATCTATATATATATATATATTAAATCATAAATAGTACAATATACGCTAAATTTATTACATATAAATAATAAAAATGTAACATATTTATTTATTTATACGGATATTACAATAATTTTCATTGAAAATATATTTTTTACAACTTTTAGCAAATTTGTTGAATCGCGATAAAAAAAATAAACAAACCTACGGTAAATTAAAGTAAAAATATATAAATTAATTTTTAAAAAACGCTTAGTATTAAAATGCAATTTTTGTTGACAAAAAATTGATCATTAAAAATTGAAAGAAAGAACAAACAAAAACGTTATATTAAATTAAAGTGAAAATACTCTATTCTTATATCACATTTCACATATGTATAACACTGTACTTAGAGTACAAAGTAAAATGAATTTTCTTAAAAGCAATTTCATGTACTTAATGTCCATTTACATTTATTTCTTCGTTCCTAAATAATGCTTCTATCTGTTTGACTAAAGAATAAAAAAATAATAATAAATAAATAAATAAAATAATGTAAAAAATGTGAAAATAAAATAGGAAGTGAATTGTTGCTATAGACATTTATTTATTTACTTTCATGTATCGTGTAGTTAACTTCTCTTCAATAGGTCCTTGCTTAGTTAAAATATATCAATATCGAAAAACAAAGTTAAAAAGAAAATAACCTTAGGGGCATCTTTATTTTATTTTATTTATTTATTTTTCTTTTTGTTTTAAAACAGATAAAAATAGAGTTTTTCGAATGCTACTCAACTTTAATATCTATAAAAATCCATTTATAAATATGCAATACACTTCATTTGCCAATTTCTCGTATATGTGACAGCTATTTGACACCATCGTCAACTTTCGTTGAACTTGTTTTAGTGTTTTTTTTTTATTTTGCTTTTTGGCCATGCAAATTGTCACACAGTGTTACATTATTTTATTTTTTATTTATTCAATAGCAACATGAATTTATTTTTTATGAGAAAATTACATAACTATGTATAGAGACAGGGAGAGGTATAGCTGGAAAAACTGAATGCGATATTACGATTAAATATTTATTTGTAAATATTTTTAGTTTTTATAAAAGATTCGCCTAACATAGAGTGGACAGAACTTTTGAATTTTATTTTAGCCATTTGTACACCTTTGGGTTGTTGCTTCTTTTTTTGCTTCTCATTTATTTAATATATTTTCAAAGTAAATATGGAATGTCACATTTGTAATGGAAAGAATGTTTAATGTCAGTTTATGGGAAATGTGAAACGTCTGTTATTTTTTTTTTCAATTTGTTGTTAATTCCGTGCGACTAGTCTAGTTTTTAACAATTTTTGTATTTTTTCTATGCTGATTTTAATGCAAAAAAAAAAAAAACAAAGCTTAAAATAAGTAACATCACAGGCACATACATTTATTATTATATGTCCACTAGGAGATGGGTACTTTCTATATAATTTCAAATTTTATACGGTCCAAGAATATATATTCTATGTCCTGTCACGTTGCCAATAAATGTTTGAATATTCTCGAAATAAAAATCATTTATGAATAAAAAATAATAATAATAAAAACTGAAAATAGATTTAAAAATGCAAAATTTTATGATATTTCTTATAGACAAATTTTATTTCTTTAATAATTTATTAAATATTTTTCTACCAAATATAATCCATTTATTATATTCATTTTAAAATTAATATATATATTATATAGATTTATATATAAAAAAAATTATATATAATATATAGGTATAGTTAAATAAAGCGGAATTTACATAATTGATTATAAAAGTTTTTGTTGAAAAGTTTTTTCATTAAATTTTATAAAATTGTTTACTTACGACACGAGTTAATTTAAAAGAAGATTTTAATTAGTAATTTAAAAGAGAAAATTATATTGTTGTGATGGCATTTTCAATCCTTAAATTAATGAGAAAATTTGCTGTATATTTTTATTTATTTCTTTTTTTTTCAATTTTCTTTTTCTTTTTTTTTTCGCTTTTTGGTTGATTTTTGCCTCATTTAATCACGCATAGAAAACTCTTACCTCGAAGCATAAGCTTTTTATATTTGTCTAATGAGCTGGGTAATTTGTAAGTTTTGTTTGTTTATTAAAATAATTGGATAAGAGTTTTGTTTATTTATTTATTTTAGATATATATATTTATATAGATATAATTTCTGTTTTTACTCTTGGAATTTCTATTTTAATTAGTAATTAATTAAATAATTAATTTGAAAATAAAATATACAAAAAAAAAAATATGCTTCAATTATATTTTAAAATATAAATTAAAAGATCAATTAAAATAACAAAGATAATTAAAATTTTATAATTGAATAGGGAAAAAAAGCATTTTAATTGTTATTCAAACCTTTTAAAGGGTAGAAAAAATCTAAGAATTCGTTTATTCAACATCTATTAATAATTTTCTTAAGGAACTTAAAATTTTTGTTATATAAATATTATTCTTTAGAAAACAATATAAATGAAATTTAAAAAATTATATAAATGTAATTAGCTTGTAGCTCTATATCAGAAAAAAAAATAACTTTTAAACAATTGCATAATTCGCATAGCACATGCAATTGATTTTAATTTTGAGGAACGTTATAGATAATTCAGAATTTTCATTAATTATTCTTCAGAATTACTTATAGCATTAAGTAATTAAAAAATTACTCGGAAAATATTTTAAGTTATATATTTGACTGTTGATGAACACTTAATTTATGAGAATGCAATTATATTAATTGCCTTAGACGAATTATTCTTCTTACGATACTAATCGATAATTTTTTGATTACATTTTACTTTTTTTTCGTTCACTAGAAAATCTATTTGCCAAAAAAGACTTACCTATTTTTTCCTAGTAGCAATAATCATAATAATAATAATTTGATATAAATCTTTTATTTTCGTATATTTAACCATAACTCGCTTTACTTAAAGAAATTAGTTTTTCTTTCCTGAAATAAAAAAAAAAATTAAATGGCAGAAAAATGGATTAAAAATAAAATTAAATATACAACATTGAATGTTCAAAAGGAGAGTGAAGCCAAAAAATATAAATTGAATTTACACGTTGAGAAAGTTAGTAATTGGTTGATGGTTGTTGCAATAGATATTAAAGTAATTGGGGTAGAAGAGTTTTTAATATTTTCTTATTATATAAATTTTCTGTGTTTTTCTTTTTATTTTTGGATAGATAGCAGATAAATTTAATTCAAAATATTATAATACCGTCTCATTCTATTTCACATATTTCTTTTATATACTTATTTATTTTACTTTTCTTCAGTTTTCTTCTTTATTTTTTCTTAATACTATTTTTTACTTTTTTAACGTAAAATAAAGAGTAGGTGAAATTGTGTATTCGTATTTGTATGCATTTATGTATTGAAAAGAGATAAACCAAATAAAAAGAAAAAAAAAGACGATATTTATGATTTTCCACGCTCTGATCGTAAATCAGCCCCGATTGGATTAAATTGAATCATTTATAATTTATGGATTGCTCCTGGGCTGCTGTCGGTTGTTTGCTTGCTTTTGAAAACCTTGTACAGCAACTGGAAAAGTAACTTTTCTGGTTTTCTTACTTCTTTCTTTTTATCCCATATTTTTCTTATTTTGATCAAAAAAGTATTAAAAGTTAAGCAAATGTATTTCATTTTTGAATTTTTGATGAGATTAATCAAGAAAATTGCACGCGCGACTGAGACTATAACAACGTCTTTTATTATATATAAATTTATTGGTTATTTCCATTCATATTATAAGCTGAACCTCTAGTGTTTCATTACTTTTTGATTTAAATGCAATAACCAATGGAAAAATTTAATTATTAGTAAAACCACTTAAGATGCGAATTATATTGAGGTCAGATTAGATTTATTTTACTTATTTATATTTGTGCCTTCATTCTGTTTTCTCAATATAATATTCTTTTTCTTTTCCATTTAATTTTCCTTCTTTAGCTACTAACTTATTTACGTTTTAATTAAATAGAAATTATTAGCAATATAAAACAAATTTAATAATAAAAACAATATCAATAATAAAGACTTTACTATTAAAAAGGTAAAATGGTTATATTTGAACATCTTGGCAACAAAAAATTAATTAAATGTTATTTATTTTAATTAAAATATTTTATTGATCATAAACTTAATCAATACAATTGAAAAGCATAGCTAACTTGATCCCTTACATTTTTATAACAAGGAAACAATCAAAAAATATAAATTCTTTGATATAAACAAAATAAATTTTATTCCGGAAATTAAAAAGTCATAAAACCTCTTTATTTTAATTAAAATGAATTTTCATTTTAAAACGATGTTGCAGTTATTATTTTATCTATTATGTTGCAATAAAGTAAATAATTGATTAATTCATTCTACAAAGAATTTTATAAATACATTTTGCATTATTAATTTTATTATTTCTTAAGTTTAACATACTTTTACTTGTTTATTCCCCAAACTAATAAATTTCATTTCTTATCAATTTTATGCTATTCTGACGGCTGATCATTACCCTAAATTATTTTATTGTTTATTTCAGATTCACATGTGTATTCCATATAAAGCTTTTTTTAAATAAATATGATGATCAACGATAGGTCACATTGCCATCCTTAATATTTTTCAATAATATAATGCTTGTCTCTGTGATTTATTTATTTACACATTTTTCTAACAAATATTATAATAGTTTACTAAAGTAAGAAACAAAATATATATATAAATATATTTAAATGATTAATATACCTTTGAGATTAAACTTTATATTGATATTTTTCTATGTATCTATGAATTTTTGTGTATAGAAATTTTATATTTAAAAATAATGATAATATTTTGAAAAAACAGATGCGCTCGATTTATTTTAAAATTACAATACACAAATCACAGTGAGAATGATTAATATTATTTTTATTAAACAAAAAACAATATAAAGCATACAGGAAGGAAAATAAAATGTAAAAAAAAATAAATCTATGATGTAAAAATTTTCCACATAAATATGTATCAACAAAAGATAGTTTAGCTAAAATTTTTAACTTTTTTTTGTGTTTATGATTATATTTTACTTTATTTAAAACAATCTATATATTCGTATATGTATAGAAAATTTTATTTAACTGACCACAAGCCATATACAACCACTTATATTGTCATATAATATTATATCACACCTGTACTAAATTTATTAATTGGTTTGTGGTAATGTAAATTACAGCATATTATCAAAATTTTAACCATTGCATAATCAAAAATAAAAATTGTGTTAACAAAATAGTAACATGAATAAATATTCTATATTGCGGTGCACTATGGTTTTGCAAGGAAATTTTATTGCAATTTATTTATTTATAAAATAACAAAAAATAAAATTAATTTTGTTTGCATAATTTTTTATTTAATCAAATTATTACAGATTATTATTTTTTAAGCTAAAATGAAAAAAAAAAATAACAAACAAACTCAATTAATTATAACAATATTGTTAAAATAAACAAATCAGAAACAAACAATTTATCGATTAATAATTAAATTAATTTTAAATAAAGAAACAGCAAACAAAAAAAAAATTAATAAACATAAATATTTTTCGTAAAGTTAATTATGCTTTAAAAGAAACATAATTAATTTGATTATATTATGCTTTTATCTTATCGCATGAACGGTCTTTATATAAAATATTTATTTTAATAATCGTCAATGTCTTAATAATTATAAATTTATTAAAAATTTTCTTTACAAAGCATTAGCACCATATATACCGACCAATATTGTTTATCTGTTCCTGACATTAAATGTATAATGCCTGCGGCATTTGTCCATGATTATCCTGAACACACGTTAAAATCTTTACAAACATCGTATTTATTTAGATTGGTCTTATTTCAGTTAAAAAAAAAATAGAGAACAACAAGAAAGAAACAACCCAGACATCCTATCTTAAAACATTATCCTTGTTTTAGTTAATTATAAAACACAATGTTTTCATCATTAATGTGCGACAGAGTGAAAGATTACGGTGGGAAAATACGAAAACAAAATATGTAATCTGAAACATTGTGCGAAAAATAAAATTTACAAAAAATTATGAAAGCGATGAAAAGTTTGATTACAAAGTTTTTGTAATTTTATTTTCTTATTCTCGATTTATTCGTTATTACGTTCGTTAATATTTTCTTTTTATTTATTTATAATCTTTATAAAACTGATGATTTTAATAAGCATTATGAACTGTGTTATGATTTTAAATTCAATAACAACATTTTATATTAATAAATGTTTCAATATTTTTATTATTCAAATATAAGATAAAGTTAACTAACTTTTAGTACATAATCAAAATAAAGTAGAAATTTTTTCTAATTAATTATTAATAATGAGATTGTCTTTTTATTTTATTTTTTTCGTTACGCAACAACATTCTAAATTTTTAATTTCTCACATCATTTAGTTTTGATTAAAACTTTGTAAATAATTATAGTAAAATTTTATTTTGCATATAAAAATTAATATTCATATATTTTAGATTATAAAACAGCAAGTCTGTTCAATCATTTTGATATTTTATTGTTAATAGTAATATTGTTATAAAACAGATAAAATAATTGTACATGTAATTAAATTTATCAATCGGAACATATAAATAACAATTTAATTGTGTCTAAAGTCACATTTTATAAGACAAGATCTACGTAGCATGCTAATTTTATATATATATAATCACAATAATGCAGCCTTATGTTTTATTTTAAGTGTAAAACGTGAGGCTTTTCGTAATAAATAATAAAAAATTCAAACTGATTATAATTTTATTTACACACCTGCAAAAAAAAAAAAATGATTCGAGTATCTATAACCATTTGCACCTGAAAATAAATCAATGTTAGTGCTTAATATTGAAAATAATTTCAATATTTTAGACATTTGATAAAATAATGTATATATATATATATATATATATATATATATATATTATCATAATCTTGTCTACCGTGCCGTATTTTCTATTTCTTATAAATGTAATCTTTTGATGAATGAGTTTAAATCGCATTATTATTGGTATTAATTTTATTATTATTATTTCAATATGCTTTATCATGCTTTTATATACTTAAATTAATAATAATATTTATTTTTTGTAATTTTAACACCAGTTTTAAATTTAAATATACCATTCCAAAGATTTTTAAAACATTTTTTTATTTAAATTTAAATATTATTATTATTATTACTTAACTATAACTGATAAAATAAAATTTACCCTTCGATAAAAGAAACTGTTCTAACTATACATATTCACACTGCTTATATAATATAATCGTTTTTCAATCATACAATATTGTAATAAAAGAGAAAATTGAATAAATGCAATGAATAATTTCCGACTAAACACAGATAAAAATTATTGATAAAAAAAATAGGAAATAAATTTTATTGCTAATAATTCTTTAAAATTATGATTCTTTAGCCTATTTCTAACAACAATATATGTGTAGAGCAAAAAAATGTTACAATAACATCTACGTGACTCGTGAGCAATAAAACTTTTTGTTTTTTATATTATTTAAATTAAATTAAATTAAAATACAAAGTTGAAATTTTGTAGCAATAAATTTTTTCACATATTCAAAAAATTTTTGTTTAACGTAAAGTTGTGTCGTTAAATTTTCGAAAAATATTTCTTCTCGTTTTTTATTTTATTTGTATATATTTTTTTATAGATATTTTATTTTTATTAATAAAAGTTAGTTATAATAACAAGAACCCTTTAGCTAAATTGTCAATTTTCCGCGCTACTAATTTTTTAAGCTATTATTCCGCATATTATTAAATTTTAAACCATAGTATCAAGTCAACCCCATTACAAATTTAAATTTACATTTATCAACCTTAAGCATAAACAAACTTCAGTTTAATAACAAATAATTTAAACGATGGGTGGCCCAATATATACGATCAACTAATTATTTCCTTTATTATATAAATAAATCTTTTTTTTTTTTTATTGCATTATTATCCCTTACCATTTATTTATTTAATCATAATAAAAGAAATATATTTATATATATACGAATAATAATAATTGCTATTTAATTATAATTATATCACACATGTGCTGTTTCTGTTTGTTTATTATTAAGAAATAAAACAGCTGGAAATTTAATGAAATCATATTTTTTTTTATTACTTTTATTAAATTATAACAAATTTTGATTATTTCTATGGAAATAAATGTATTTTTTTAAAGTTTATTTTTAAACAAAAAGTGTATTGTATTTAAAATACAATTTTAAAAAATTAAATAAATTATTATTTTTATTGAAATTATTAATATTATTATGATTTGCGTTTCAATGTTTTAACTATTGTCTCCCTAAATAATAATTGTAATAATAATAATAATGATAAGTACAATAATAAAATCTCTCATAAATTACATAAATTGTTATTTACAATGTGTACACACATTAATCATGTTACTAACGAGCGCATATTTTGTTTAATTAATAACAAACAATTTCTAATACTATAATGACATATCATAAATAGATAAAAATTAATTTGAAAAATAAAAATTAAAACATTAAATAAGAGAACTTTTACAAAATTCATATCAGACAACATGGTCTAATGCATTTTGTTCGATTATATTCTAAAATATTCATAAAATATTAGCTAGGCTAAACAAATGTAAATAAAATAACGTAACAGTTTCGCGAATTTAAATATAAATTGGTTAAACTAACTATCCAACAAAAACTCACAATGCTAATCACTGCCATATAAGATAACAAACATTGAAAATATAATTTTTGTAAAAAAAAAAAAATTTTTTGTATTTCATGAACAAAAAAGAAAGAAAGAAAATGGTTTTGACAATTTTTTGTTCCATATATATTACTAAATGTAACAAAATCTGAAAATTATTTATGTAAAATATATGATATGATTGAATTTATTCGCGTATTTTAGTTGTTTTGTATAGAAAGTATACCAAAAATAATTTGAATATTAATCCAAATTAGTAATTCCAATGTGATATATATATATATATATATATATATATATATATATATATATATATATATATTAATATGCAATAGGAATTTTGACGATAACAACATTATTCTAATTCAACAATGTAATGTATGTTTTAACTAATATCTATCTATGAATAGTAATAATATTTTAACAAAAATTAACTTTAAAAATAAATCCATAAATTATATTCATATTAACATTATTAATGCATTCGAGTTATAGATATATATAATAGTTAATAGTTATAGATGTACATATATAATAATTCATATAAATGTTAAGCGAATAACAAAACACATCAAACAAATTTAACATTATAAAAAATAGAAAAAAAGGATTAAGATATTCGTTCTATCATTTCGAGTGTTTATAACATTTATCATATATTGTGAATGCTTCAATAAAGATTCCTTGTGTGTCACATTCCATTGAATATTATTCATCTTTTATTCTTTTAGCAGTTTAGCAACCGTAATAACAACGGCAAGTGAGGTGCACATATTTATTTCCATTCGTTTTATATTTATACTAATTGCATTTCACACTATGCCTAGTGATAAACACTAGTCTCAAGTTCATCTACGCATGATACATTCAACAAAACAAATATATTTATTTAAATAAATAAGTAAAAAAAAACAAAACAAAAATACTTTTTTAAACTGTTTTAAGTTTTATTTTATTTTTTTTTTCTGTTAAAGAAATATTATACAATATACGATGCGTAAAAAAAGATTCCTTTTTATGCTTCCATGTATTTTATATTATTATTTTTATTCTTTTTGCATAAGTTAACATAAGAAAATTTTTATATATGTAACGATAACTTTCCACTTTTATGATTTTTTATTCTTTATACTATAAAATAATCGCTAAGGTAATTTTTTTTTTTTTACTTTTATTTTTAATATGTTTTTGTTGTTGTCGTTGTTATTCCTTTTTATTCTGCAAAAAAAAAAAAAAAAATACCAACAATAATAAATGATCACAAAAAGAATTTAGTGAATAAAAAATAAATGATGCATTTATTTATTTATTTTATTTCTTTGTACATATAGGAGGAAATATATATATATTAGAAAATATGCTTTAAAAAATAAAAATGAATATTCTAGTTATATTTGCAAAGAAACACATTTTTATATGGGCAACATTGAAATTATTATACCTTTATTTGTTTAATTTTTTCTCATTTGTTTTTCTTTTTGCAGCTCAGACACGAGGAAATTGTAAAAGTAACATTAAATTCCATTAAACATAAAATGTAAAGTCATCTTCATAAGCATTGTAGGAGTGTGAGTATGTTTGTTTGTCTGTTTGTTTGTTTATTTTAAGTAACCACAATAGGATCATTGTGGTTATAAAACAAGCTCACTGTCAGCTTTTAACCTGTGCTCTGCTACAAACTTATGTATTTAAAGAATAAAGCAATGGGCTGTACATGGCCGGAAAAATGTGTAATAATAATAATAATAACTGTGGTGGCTGAGAAATATTTGCCAATTCTACGGCTGGCACGACATTTACCCTGTCATCTTATCTCAAAATACCCCATATATGTATGATATATGTTTAAAGTAATCCAAATATATTGTTTTTTTTTCCACTTTTTATAGCGCTTTGCTATCAATTCTGCAACGCGATATTTTAAATATTTGTACAAGTTCCTTACACAATTTTTAATGTTTTTTTTTACATCTTCTTATTCTTATTATGTGTATCTCTCCTTACTCTACCTGCTTATTGTATTGCTTTAACAAACATTTGTTGAATTTTCTGGTCTTTTTTCTTTAACTTTCGGTTAGGGTGAACTGTATGTCATTTTCTTAGTTTAGTAGAAACATAAAATTTTTAAGAATTATTGTCATACTGAATTCATATATGTAATATAGAGGAGACAATTTTTTTTTTTATAGAGGATAAGAAAATTATGAGACATGTGTTGAATTTTGTGTGTCATAAATAATTTTTATTTTTATCTTCTTTATTTAGAGACATAAATTTCATTTTTTTGTTTTATATTTATTATTTTATTAGACGATTGGCTGATTAATAGCATTATTGTGAATTTATATAGAAAATGCAAGTTTTTTTAAGTAAAACAAAGAAGAAAAAAAGTGTAATTAAATAATATAATTAAATTCTTGTACATTTTTGTATTACAAATTTTTTAAAATTTAAACAAAACAAATATTTTATTTATCCTATAAAAGGAACATTGCGAACAATTCTTGTGAAAATACAAGGGACAAAATCGTATAGGATTACCTGAATATATTTTTTAAAAAGGGCAAATTCATCTTAAGTGCTTTTTAGTAAGTAAAAAAAAAATCAGTACCCATTAACCAATTCTATATGTATAAGTGCTAAATATGTCTTCAATGACAAGAATTATATTTTTTCATTTTCATTTTATGTTACATTTTTGTGAGCGTCAAAATCATCACTCTATTACTGTTATTTGTAAAAGGAATAACGAAAAAAAAATGAAAAAGTTGTAGAAGAAGATTACATAAAGTAAGATTTGTTTTAAGAAAGAGTAAAAGTTTTGTTAAACATGAACCTCAGAAGCACAAAAATAAAAAACGGCAACAACATTTTAACCATTCTTACATTTATATTTTTCTTCTTTTTTTTGTGTGTGTGTTGTCACACTCATCGTTTCGTCTCTGAAGAACGTTTTGTTATTTGTATAAGAAGATCAAATGATGAGTTCACTTACTAACCGAAATAAATAAGAAGTATTTTTATATGTATAAATATATAAAAGATTCAAAAAAAAACAAAGCTCAACATAACAAAACATTACATAACAACATGCTTATTTTTGCCTTTTATTTATTTTTTTTCTTTTCTTTATTAAAGATATCTCCCGTGAGATTTTTATTTATTTAATACTTTAAAAGCCTTTAGATTGTACATAATAAGTTTGTCCAAAGATTGCATTAAACAAAAAATAACTATATTTTAATAATAAATAAATAGTTTTCTTTTGATTTATACAATTAAAAATTGAATTTAAAAACTGTTTTCTTTATTATTTACGCGTTTTATGTATTATTTTAATTTATTGTTATTTTACATTACTACATTTATGTACATAATAGTAATAGGGTATGATCTGTTATATTTTTTTGTTTTAATATACAGTTATATTTGCATTAAAACGTTATCATCATATATATCGCGCAACATTGCCACCAGACCACACATTATTTCTCCATTAGCTAAATAAGAAAAACGAAAAGCATGCACAATAATACACATTAAATAACTATATATAAATATATATATATATATATATATATATATAAAGGGGTTCATGGTATGTATTTTATTTTTATTATTTCTTGTCATAACTGGTATTGTAATGCTATGGATAAGTGTATTTGTAATGCTTATTACTTAAGAAAACGAAGTTATTTTCTTGTTATTATCCAGGCAGCATTTTACAATTATTTTAATATTATATGAATAAAAAGTATAACCACAGATCACATTAATAATAAATATAAATATAAAAATTAATAATGAAATAAAATTAAAAAAAAAAAATAAGTAAATAAATAATAAATAAACAAATGCTAAGAATTTTTATTTTTAAATCTTTTATTATCTTTTCGTATTTTCCATTCAACGTTTTTCTTTAAGTTATAAGATGTTCTTATTGTATTTATGATTTCCCATAATCGCACATTATATAAGCAGAATAAATATTTTTAGGTTTACCTTTTAGTTGATTTTCATTCCACCACATAGCAACATTCAATTAAATAATCAATGAGCAAGTAAGTACTTAAGTTAAGTAGATTGCAAAAATAAATTATTAAATAAAAATATGTTTATTGTAAATATTATTATTATTATATTTTTTGTAATTTAAAATTAACGGCTCGTGTTTTATTTAAAAAAAAAAAATTCTGTTTTTCCGTTTGTATGGAAAACGTACAAAAAAAAATAAAATAAATTGGCATGCGCACGGAATTGTGTACTTAAAAAAAAAGCGAGCAAAGTAAAAAAAGAAATAAATCACAAGAACGCGAAATGATGGTATTACTGATAAGCTAGCATCACATTTACCGCAAAACACTCTACCAGTATACACAGTAGCAAATCTATAGTTTTTGGTATTTTCTTTTATAAAATAGCGCGTTTTTATTAAGTTACATCATTAAAAAAAAAGAAACTAATTTGATGTTCATATTTTTTTAAAATTAATTTAAATTTAATTGCATGCAAATTAAAAAATTTCAAAGATTGTAAAAAAAAAATATTTATATATCTAAAATAAGTTACCTTGTCGAGTTCAATTTAATTAAAAGTAATCAAATATAATTAGCATCAAATGATAATAAAAAAGAAAAGCAAATTGATTGATTTTTATTTATTATTCTCATTATTGTAATTGTGATAATTTGATGTTTGCTTTAATCGTAATTTTCATTAAACATCTGAGTCTTTCGCATAAATTATTCCCTCTCAAATATATAACTCTGACAGATAATCTTATTTAATGTATTTTATTTTTGTTTTATTTTCTTCTTCTGTTGTTATTATTTTTATTTTTAGTTCCGAACACTAAGTCCATACTTGTTCATTTCCTCCTTAACGAACAATTTAACAAATACTCAGAGCACATTTTGCATTAAGAGTTTGTTTGTTTTTACATTTATTAAGAGCGCAACATAGCAAAATACAACAACTGTAATAGCAGACAGAATAAGCTCACTGAAAAACAAACTCCCACCGTATCACTATATCGGATGCCGATAAATAAAGTAGGGCGATATGACGGCAATCAGTAAATAGCAAGCACCCAACAACCTGAATAAAACGGAAAACAAAATCAGTCTATACTGGGACTTTGTCGAGTTTAAACACGTTTTCACTGTGTATTCTTAATGATAAAATCCATTCAAATTATTTCATTGTACGTAGTTTTGTAGTTAATAAACGATATTATTTGTTTAAAAGTACTTTTGCAATTTAATGTTTTAAAAAAGAAAAAACTATTTTATTTTTATTTATTTAATTAATTTATTAAAACAAAATTGTGTGTAATATTATTGTTTAGTTTATAAACATAAATAAATAAAAACACCTAATAATAATAAACCGTCACCGCAATTAAAAGTAGCATGAGCGTATATTAATTGTTAATTTAATCTTAATTGTATTTTTTGTTCTTATAAATTAATTTTGTATTAATTAGTAAACAATATTAAATAGCAAAAAACTAATAAATTATAAGAAAATATAATTTAATAACAAAATCAATGTTAACAATATGAAATTCCGTAGAAAATCTAGTTATTAGTTTTGGATTTAATAAAAAATTAATTAAATATTAATTCAGTGAATTTATTAATTTATTTATTGTGAGTTTTTTTTTATTGTTTATTATTTATTTCTAATTAATATCTTCATGCTGATTATGCTGAAATATTCATTCAACATAAATATATTTACGGTGTGTTGAAATTATTATTTATTTACATTAGCAGAAATAAAAATAATAATCAAGTGAAGCAAAATTGTTTACATTAATTCTGATATATTTTGTTGAGTGATAAAGTGTTAAAAGGTGGAACATAGAAGTAGCGTAGATATAAATATATGAAATAAAAAAGAAAGTCAAATAAAATGTCAATCGTTGTGTCACATTGCTGGATTTAATTTTTAATGTTGTGTGTGAATAAAGTGGCTTTAAAAATTGTACGCTAACGAATTCACGAACATAAATCTATCCAGAATGAAAAATAACTAAAAAGAAAAAAAAATTGAAGCAAAAAAAAAACCCAAAAATAACGAAAAGAATTTTATATTGTCAAGTGAATCTGCGTATGTTATTTCACGTGTTTGTATATGTTAACCTTGTCGAGGTTTTTCGTTTTATTGGCGTCAACGTGTTTTTAGTGAACCAAAGTGAAACTAGCAACCAAACATTCAACCTAAACATTTCACGTACCATCCCCAACTACAGAACTTTTAAAAAAATCAGTCAGCAACCGAAAATAAACTGTTGAAAATAAAGCTTGAAAGCTTTTGAGAGTGGCAAAAGAGAACGTCAACGTTCAATTCAAAATACAGAGAATAATTTGCTACAATAATAATAATAATAAAAATAATAGGACGACGAGAGGAAACAACACCACCTGACAGCACCAAAAATAAATAAGGTGCCTTCTTTCCACCAGAAAAACTCATCCCAGATTACATTATCAACATCTATTCGCCACGTTAAAGCAATTGGGTAAGTGTTCATTTCAATACCACTAAGAGGTGAATTAAATTTAATGAATTTGAGTGCCGTTCTGCGTTAACTCGCTCCAAGGATACACATTTTTGTGTAATTTTCTATGACTGAATATATTTTGTTTCTGTTTGTATGTGTTTTAAATTTTTTGGTTGCTTGCCTCAATACTTGCCAATGTGCAATTTCAAGTAATTGTTTGTTATGCTTCACAAATAGAAAACAAAAATAGAGAAAAAATTCGCAAACATTTTGCCAGCTTAACATAGAAAAGCATAAAAATATTATGAGAGCAAATGAGAATTTATGCTGAAAAATATAAAATATATGAGAATTGATTTTGGCTGAATATTAGGAAAAATAGCAATTTTGCTTAAGAGCCACGCGCTAGTTGTTGCTTTTGTTTAAAAATAAAAAATTCGATTATAAAATTTTTTTATTGAAGCATAATTGCGGCTCGTGGCAAAGTAGATCTGTTAACAAAAAAAAAATTGATTAAAAACGTAGACATTACGTTTTAATTTATAATTTAATTTTGTGAAATTACATCTTTTTTCTTCCCTTGCCCTCTCAAAATTGTATTTATTCTTGATGAAGACTTTTTTATGAATTAATTTTGGTACACCTTTTACTAAGGGTGGTTAAGTTTTTTAATTAAAAAATCTAATTCAATAAAGTTAAAGTTAAATTTATCTTTATTTTATGAAAGTGTAATTATCTAACGATAAAATACAAAATCCATGCAGCATCTTTTGCTACAACATGCTTTTTTAATGGTTAAACTAAAACTTTTTTAAATATAATAATAACTCTTCAATGATAAATATATATTCTTATGTATTAATATATATATATATATATATATATATATATATATATATATATATATATATATATATATATATATATATATATATACCCTGTTATAGATTAGAAAACTTATATTCGAGTCTTAGCTACACTTTATATTATAGCATCAAGTAATAATAATCTCGTCCGTCAATAGGGAACTCATACTATATATTTGTGTATACACACTATGATTTCAATCAATCTCATAAATATCCAATATATCTTGACAATAACATAAAAGAAAATTAATTTGAAATTGAAACCGCTTTTATATAACATTTTATTGAATGTCCAAGACGTGACCGTAATATACACAAGTGTGTGAAAATTATATAAAATTCTCAACAAACTTTTATACCAACACAACGTTAAACTTTTACTTAACTCTCCTTTCTTTCATTATTATCATTATTATTTTATTTTTACTTGAACGTCTTTCATATAATGTCTTTAAACTGTATTCATAAGTTTTTATTATTTTTCCAATCGGGGTTGCTACACCCTGCACATTATAAAAGAGATAAATAGGTAAAAAAAAAATTGAAAAGAAAAGGGAAAATAACAATCCCCTTTCAAAAGTTAACCAAAGTATAAAATATATACTTTAATAACGGGTTAACGTTATCAACGTTGCACGTTTTAATGAGCTTTTCATGTAAAAGTTTTCTCTCATTAGTGAACAAATTCATCATTTTGATTAAATACGATTTAAACAATTTTTTTTCTTTGGTTCGCTATTTAATTTAAATGGTTTAAGTGAAAAAGAATAACGTAATGCACTCTATTAAATGGAAATTGTTTGTTGAAAAACAAGTTGCTGAAATAAAACTAGAGTAAATACATTCAATTAATATATTAATTTGAACAAAATAATAATAATATATATATAAATAAATAATTTAACTCTCTAATTCGTTATATATATATTATTTTTATTGAAAATAATCAATTTATTTATAACAATATACTATACCATATTCACTTAACTAAAGCATAATAATTTATATTATATTTATTACAATTGTTTATATTGTGTCGCTATAATACTATGCATTTATTTATCAGTAATGAGAATTAAAAAATATATATAATAATAATAAAACAGCAGAAACAAGCACATTTATAATGCTATTATAACAAACAACAAGAAAAAAAAACAAATTAAGATTATTCACATATTCTTATTTAATTGGTAATTCTTTTTCAGTACGACATGCAATTAAATAATGTTAATTGGAAGCATATGCCAATATACAATGTTTTATTTGTTTTAATTTTTTACTTTTTTTTTAAATAATGAACAAAAAAAAAATTATAATAAGAAAACAGAAACCCTTTATTATTATTATATTATTTTTTTGCGCATTTAGTTTTGTATTTCGCTATTCTTTTACATAAATTCTCAACTTAATTATCTATATTGTGATAAAAAGTAATTTTCTTAAATAATTTTTCTTTTCTTTATATTTTCTATAAAGAATACAAAATAAACACAAGAATTGTTGTTATAAAGCAAAATGAACTTTATTTATATGTTTTTTATATTTATTTTTTTTAAAAGTGAGAAATTGTAATTGTTTTTTTAATTTTTAATTAAAAATAATAATTAAACAGATTATTATTATTATTATTATTATTATTATTAAATTGAATAAAATGGATAAAATTTCTTTAAATTTAATTCATTAAAATATTTGTTCTTTGTGTATTCCTTTTCTGCCTATTATTTGCCTTCAAATTAATAAAAACAATAATAAAGTGTTTTCGAAATTAAAAGGCTTTGAGTATTTATCATTATAATAATGCCACTGTTCAGATTTGGCCACCAACCATCATTATTTTACCATAATCATTGGTCCAGTAATAAAAAAATATAGAAAAAGAAAACGATGTAAAAAGACAGTAAAACGCTGGACCGCTGTTAATATGAAATAAATCAAACCAACGCTATTAAATCTTTTAACAAATGATCAAGCAAAGTAAATGTAAAAGGCTCCACCACACATCAAAATCAAGCAAATGGACCACTTATTTTATTTTGTGTTTCTTAATAATCGCATTCGTAAATTTATTAATGTAGAAAAAGGATCAGAACAAGATAAATATTTATGAGAGAATGAAACAAAAAAGTAACTTAAAAATAATATATATTTATAGCATTTATATCAATTCAACATGTTGTAATAAATCAATTTTGAAATTGTGAATGCATGAAAATACTAAAAGGTAACAAACAAAAACCGAGACAGAGAAATAAAAAGCATAATTAAACCGACGAAAGAAATATTGAATAATTGGATGGCATTCTCAAACAAAAAAAAAATTAAAAAAAAATATTGTAAATAAATGATGATTTTCGCGTTATCCGAGAATCAAGGAAAAAATAATAATGCTGAAATCGACGAGATTTTTAATTAAAAAATTAAAATAATTAAATAAAAACAAAAGCAATAGAAGAATTAAAAAATGAAAAAAAATACAATAACAATATAAAACGTTAAGGAAATTACAGACAATTAACTTTATAATAACATTAAATTGTTAAAAAGGAAGAAAAAGAGAAAAATAAAAGTTAAATTAAATGTCAATCAACAGCTGAACTGTTTTAAATGATGGTGTTTTATTTTTGTTATTATTATTATTAATTTCGTTTAAACGATTTACAATTAAATTAAATAAGAGAAAATATTTTTAAAGCGAGAATAAAGTAAAATAAAATAAAAGTCAAGCAAAAAAAGGTAAGATACCTGTTTAACAGTAATTACTGCCTTTTAAACGTTTAAGAATTGAAATCTTATCGATCGTGATAAAGTGGCATATACATGTCGTTTTTTTACTTCTTTTTCTGTTTAGTTTCTACTATTTAATAACGATAAACTTGATAATAATAATTATAATTATAATTATTTTTGTTGTTTTAGTCAATTTTATGAATATTATTGTTAGATTCTAATCGAGATCAAATGACTTTATAAAGATTTTTTTTCTTAAGTTACATTTTTATTTTTTAATAGTCACTAATGATATTATTTTCTGCTCTTGCTTTGCTTGTTTTGTTTATTATTTATTAAAGGCGAATAAAAAATGAAATAATAATAAATGTAGAAACGATTTAATTCGTACATATCGTACTCATCACATCACATATCTTTGTTTGTCGTTTAATTATATCAATAAATGGATCATTTTAACCATACATGGGGAAATTGCATTTATGTTTAACTATTGATAGGTTTTCATTATTATTATTATTTATATTATCATTATATTTTGTTTTTTCTCTTGTATATATATTAATGCTGTTATAACAAACAGCTCATACAATTATAAATTAATGATGTTCACGTTTTTTTTTAATTTGACGACAATTCTATAGTAAATAATATAATAAGATAAATACAAAAAAAACTAAAGCAAAGCAAGATTATAAACAAAATGTTAAAAAAGAACAACATAAAATATCCAGTTTATATAGACATTTGGTAACATAAACGTTTTGGAGATCATGGAATCTCAACGAGACGCTCATTATCGAAGAGAAATAACAATTTTTTATTTATGTAACAAATAAATCGTGCCTTTTTCAAGCGCAATAAAATTAATAAAAAATATATATCTTTTATTTATATCAAATAATTCGCAATTATTGTTAATTGAGAAATATTTATAAAGAGAGAAATACATCCAAACGAAAAAAGGTTAAACAGGAATAAACACAATTCATCAAGTAAATGTAAAAAAAAAAAAAAAAAAAATAAATAAATTGTTTTGCTACACTTTTCGCTTGTTACATGTTTATTTTTTCTTCATCATGTGCAAGATTGAATGTATTATAAATTACCAGTCAGTTCTGAATGACGATATGTATAGCAAACATATAATCCATGCCACATGCCGTGCCGCACGTAATCAAATGTCCCCAAAACTGTGTGTGAATTCATTTGAACAACAAAACAACACACGAGAACCCATTATTAATTTATTCAATTGAAGTGATTTTTATTCTCGTTAGCTTTTTTTATTAATAATAATAATATGAAAATTATAAATATAAAAAACCGCAATAACACTCAAAACAAGTTCTTCATTTTATTTATTTATTTATTTTTTATTCATTTGTATGAACGAATACTAAATTTCGTGACAATTTCTTAAAACAGAAAATATTCTTAATACGAAATATTGAGTAGGTGGTAAATTGCGTGAAGTTTTTTTTTTATTATGAAAAATGTTGTTATTTCTTTAATTCAGCTACTGTTATTATTATTAATATTATTGTTGCTTTAATTTAAACATTGTGTGTGTATTTTGTTATTTTTTGTTTTAATAAATAAATTATTATGTAAATTAATTTACGAATATTTAAATAATTTAGACGATAGAAAGGCAATATTATTATACAGAATTATACTTAAATATAAGTTACCTCATTTATTTTGTATATTTTTATTTCCGTTTAGCATCGCTATTAATATTATTATTATTATTATTATTATTGTTATTATTCTTAAGTGGCACGCACAAACTATTCAGTAATTAAAAATAAAACAAAGTTATTATTTTAATATGTTTTTTTCTTCTAGGAAGAAAAATATGTATATGTTAAATATTCAAATTTTTACATGATATTCTGATAAAAGTGACATCCATTTCTTATAGTACTTATTAAAGGTAAAATTTATGAATGTAGACTTTTTGTTTGTTTGTAAATAAAGTAATAATAAATCAATAATACTGATAAATTAATTGTTAAGTATGAATAGGAACAATTATTTTGTTATTTATAAACCATAATCGCTTATATATAAATAATTTACAAAACAAATAATTAAAATTCATTTAGATATAGAAACAATACAGGTAAAATGGTCAAATACATTGCTGCATTAAATAATATAAAGCAATATGATAGACGTCAGAAACAGGCCCTTAGGCTAGTTAGTTAACTGTAATATATATATTTATGTAAAGTAACATGAGATGAAATGGTGTTATCATTATGTTATATAATAAGAAGCTAAATTCAAATGCGTTTATTTTATAGAAATATATATGTAAATTAAGGTGATGTCGGCTGATGAGGTTAAACCTAATTAGATCAGGTGTGTGGTATTATTATTATTATTATTCATATTATTATTATAATTATTATTATTATTATTATTATTACGTTATATAACATACTATTATATTTATATACATAATATAGCTTTGTAAACATAATAAGCTATCAAACAAAGGTAATACAAACAAACAGATATATATATATATTGTACAATTAGAGAAATAATAAACAAAACAACAAACATTATAATAAACACAATGAAGACAATCAATAGAATCATTTGTATGACATAAAATACAATTGCAGACGCGCATTGTATTACTTGTATAAACGCGGTTTAGATTCTATAATATATAATTATTGTTATAGCTTTACTGTCTATATTATTACTACTATTATTATAATCATAATAATAATAATTATTATTATTAATATTAATATTTCATTGAATATTCTTAAACAATAGGTCAAATGTTTGTTTAATTATAGCATTAATTAACATCCACATCTCATCCCCATTATTAGTAATAATATGTTTAAATTCAATAAAGTGCATGTTAATTATTATTCATATAGAAATGATTTAATTAAGTCTCTATATTGGATATTATTGAAATTACATTAAATGTGGGGGTTTAACTGACGTAATTAGAAGATTACATTGAATATAATTAAGAATATTAAGGCGATTTTCTACATATAAACAATTTGTGTAAATTTAATAACTAACTAAACAGGTAAATCAGCTTATGCTACTAAAATTAAACTGCCTTTTTAACAATTTTCTTTTTTTTTGTATTTATAAAGTATTTTCTAATATATTATATGAAGGAGATAAATAATTTTCTTTTAAAATATACAGTAATGTTTTTCATTTCTTCATTAACTCTCTTAATCAAAATGAATGGTAATTTGTTATTATAAAATAATAGCATTTCCATCATTTTAAAAAAATTTCTGCTCTACCAATAAATATCCTCTTATTTTTGCTATATTTTAAAATTATGTAAAATAATTTAGCAAATTTAATGCAATGAGTTTTATTGAAATGATTTTATTTTTGTTGAATACAAAAAAAATCATTGGAATGAGTAAAAGACAAGTAAATGGCAACAACCACTTTAACAATTTTATTTATAAATATATATATGTATATAAGTAAGGAAAGAGTAACAAAAATGAAGTTCATTTCGGAAAAATTCTGCTAATGGAATAAGATATATTAAGCTAGCCACTTTATCCATTAATGGATTGTTATGGTTGATAGCGGTTGTGAAGGTTGTTGATGGTGATATTTTCCCAATTATATTTTAATCAATGATGTCAACATTGTTATGCTTTTTTGTATATAAATTTATGAATAAATTTAATGGAAAACGTAATGATTTTATTGAATTAATGAAATTGTTTTCATGATTTTATACTGAATGATGTTTAATAAAAAATCTTTTCTATATTTATTTATTATTAGTATAACAACGTATTTTACGCTATATTATAAAATTGTTTTTATAGCATAATTTTCCAAGTAATATGTGAAAGATAACAAACCAAATATATATATATATATTTATATCATCACTCTGATAAAATGCATTTTGATAGATGTTATTCAGAAATTAAAAAAAAAATTATTCGTTGCTATAAAACATAAATTATTTATATCAATTTTAATCTAATGAAATTTGATTAAAATCTGTACTTTTTAATTAGTAATAATAATTATAATGAAAAAAAAAATAAAATTTTTATATCCTTTAAAAATATTAAAATCAATAAACTACTTTATATAAAATTAGCAATTAAAACATTTAATAAATGAACAAACGGAATACGTGTTGGTGTCATTTTTGCAATAAACATAAATTGTATGGTTTTTATTTTTTTTTAATTTGAAATATATATATTTTAGGGGTATAGGCTTTATGTAAACAACACAATAATCTAGCAGTAAATATAATCAACCACCGAAACAAACACAAAATACTCAAATAACCGAGAGTCCATCTATCACGAGGCGCCTCCACTTGTATCATTCACAATTGAATAATGGCAATACATAAGGGAGGGATAAAATTTTGTAATTTAGTTTTATAACGGTTCCACGAGCACATAGCTAATTGTGCGTAAACTAAACTGATAACAAAGCGATATATATAAAAAAATATATATGAAAATTGCTGAATTGCTGCTACACTGCTGTTATTATTATCAAACAAATTAATGTAAATCACTTCAATGTTATGTGAGCTATGTGTCTGCATTGGCCACCTAACTAGTTATCTATCGAATCAATATTTTATTAAAGATTTTTTTTTAATTTATTTATTTTTTTGTCATCACAATAAATTCAAAATTGTAATCATTTGTTAACTTATATTGAATTGCCACTGCATGGCATTTTAATCGATAATAGAAAAATCAAATTAAAATTATTAAAAAAGAAAATAAATAAATAAAATTCCAAAATATTAATAGTTCAAAATACACAAAATAAAAAAAAAAATTATATTCAAATATGTATGTCTGTACGATAGTAAATTATATTACCCAAATCTCTTCTCCCGTGAAATTAAGAAAATTTTTGTATTCAACATTTGTACCAAACGGGAATATTTGAAGTTGTTATAACTGAAATTGGAAATATACAAAATAAATAAAAATAAAAATATTATAAACTAAATCTCATTTAGTCAACCGAAACCTAAAGTAAAAATACATAAACTTATAATTTGAAATAAATAAAGAATATAAATAAGGAAAAAAAATAGAAAATAAAATAAGAAAAATCACACACATATTCTCAGGCATCAGGTGCATTAGAGAGTTTTCTGATTTCTTACACTAAATCGATCACTTATATGTATATATGTATATAAATTTAAGTTTTTTTATTTCAATCATTCTCTGTGTTTCAATTATTTTTTTTTCGGAATGTATATTACAAACAAGGGAATTACATATCCCCATATGAATGTCGAAAAGAAATAAATAAATTTTAATCATTTGTGCTCGATTACCAGCAGATACACCTCCTCAATATAAACATATTTATTTGTTTGTTAAAAATACTAATTTATAAATGTAAAAAAAAAAATAATTTACACTATCATTGCCGCTACTATATGGCTGCGAACATTTAAATAAATAAAAATATTTTTACATTCTTAATAATATAGTTTAACTAATTTTAAATGTCTTTAAATGCTTAATCATCTCGTACATATGGTGCAATGAAAAAAAATCGCGTTGTTATTTATTTTAATTTTATAAAGCAAAAAAAATTTAACAACCTTTTTTTTGCTACTACTTTAACATTTCAGTTAAAAGTTTTAATACAATTTATTCAGGATATACACTAATTATAACCATAGAACATGTGTGTGTATTTTTTAATTAAAAAAAATCTTTATTTTTTTTATGTTTTGCATTTTTATTTGAAATTTTTTTTATTTAAAGTGTAATTCGTACTAGACAACGATAAAGTGTGGGAAAATTATTATGTATGGCGATATGTTAGCGCAATGAAATTTTTTTTGTTAGCAAAATATAAAGCACGCAATAATTATTAGCAAAGTAATTATAATAGTTTTTTGAGAGATAGATATTATGTCGTACATACTTAAATTTAAGTAAATAATGTCGTTGCATATTATTAAGATGGTAGCTTATCACATTTATATACAGTTCATGCTTATCAACGTGCTGTCATTACAACATAATCATTTGATTTTCCTTAAATTGAGAATATATCCACCATACCTAAAATAATTTTCATTATTTATAACATATTTATATGAATTTCTTAAGCATTCATAACCGTATGCTTTCTGCATAAAAATCCTTAAACAGCTATTATTTAACGAAAACTATACATAACTTTTGTTTACAATTTAAGGAAATTTAGTTATTTGTTAAAATTTTGTTGAAAAGTTTGTAAATTTTTTAATCTGCTATACTATATTTTTTTATTTAACTTTATTAATAAGTAGCAACATAAGCATAAGTATGTATTGTACATAGAATTAGAAATTTAAGTTTTCGCTAACAAAGTGTATGTCTGCCTAAGGCGGTCCACGTCCACCTAAGAATGCCTAATATATGTTACTTACTATCCTCATCTACTTTTGCTCTTCATATTTAAATTATTTCTAATAACTTTGTAAAATTTAACAACACTCTTGCACGATAGTTCACTATTCTATACATGTAATATAAATATAAATACCAAAGTAAATACGTTAGCAGAGAAAAGTCTATATAAGTATGTACTCATCCTTTGAAAATAAATTGGGTGGTTTATTTCAATATTATGAAATTATGATGGTGTGGTGTTGGCATTTCATATGCGGTCTGATTTAACTTCAAACACATTTCTTACATTTAATGTTAAAACAAGTATGCAAAAACAATCATTCCAATTGCTTGCTCCTGTTGCAATATAAATAGTTGAGGCAGGTGTTGAGCGTGTGTTCTGTTAATTAAATATTGTGGTTAAAGGTGTTTTATGTTTATTCTATATAATATTATAGAAAATTATTTTCATTATTTAACTATCTCATCCTTATTAGTTACGTTAAGTTTAATATTCTAAGTAATTTTGACCTGCCTAAAACTTTTCATAAACACTTTTAACCACCTACCACTATTTATTTATTTATTATAATTTTTATTTATTTATTTTTTTTTTTTGTATAAAATAATAATAATAATTATTATTATAGAAGTTATGTGAATGACAGTACACGAGTTACCAGTATATGGGTAGGTGGATAATATAAATTTTCTCTTTAAGAAAACACTTTACACAAAATCTTAACTTTAACTAACAAATAGCGTTGTAACTACTTCTTAACATTATTTTACTTCTAGTTTTTTATTTTATATTATGTTTTGTTATTACTTTTGGCTGTTGTTATTTTTGTGTTATTTTAGTTTATCGTTTTCATCTAACCACCAATCAACGTCACACTTTAAAAACTATATATAATTTACGGACATTAAATTTAAATTAATAAATATATATAGACACTTTGGGCACGTTTAAGTTAAAAATTAGTAAAACCACCTGCCATTTACAGAAATTTAAATGAATCACCAATAAATAAATATAATATTAAGTTATATAAATATTTATCTTCAAAGACTTTTCCATAAACTTATAAACAATATTTACCATTATATAATATATAAATGGGGCAAAGTTTTCAATTACAAAAGTCCCATTTTAATCAAAAAATTATACAAAAATATTTTACCTGCAATAAAAGTTTTATTAATTATATTAGTTGTTAGTATTTTATTAATTAAAAACAATTAAAATAATAATAATAGTTGTTATTAATTTTACATTTTATATTATAAATAAATGAATTTTAAATTAAAAAAATATTATTAATTATGTAAATAGTTTAAAATACATATAAGTATATTAATATTATTAAAAGTTGTTAACATAAAAAAAAAATATTATTATTATTATAATTATTTATTATTATGTTTATTTGTTTAAATATAATAATAATAAATAATTTTTTCCCATATAAATAGTAACCACAAACAATTTTAATTAATTAAAATCAAACAGAATATCCACAAAAATGTGGGTTGACTTATTAGTTAAATGGAATAAAAAAAAAATTAATTAAATAAAATTAACACAAATTACATTAATAATATTTTATGTTTACAATTTTTTTTTTATTATTATTTTATATTTTCTGTTACTTTAATTAATAATTAACATTATTTTTATGCATTTATATAACTTTGAATATGCTGTAGAAAGAAAAATCAACAATATAGATTACATAAAAAGTACAAAAATTCGTTAATAAACAAAAAATTGTCCGTCGCCATGCTATTTACTTTTTATAAAAAATTACTCTGCGATAACACACGTACATTGTATTAATCATGAATACACTTGTTTATTATTAGATAAATGATTTTAATGTGATAAAATTATAATTTCTATCCATTAAGCACTATCTATTAAATAAAAATATATACAAACCATTTGTCGCATTATATATTGGAATACAGTCACCTACATCTACAAGATAGATAAAATCTACTGATGATGAAACTGATTCTATAACAAATCTTATAAAAATAGATTCTTCTTTTCGCCAAATATATTTTCTTTATTAAATTAACAAACTTTTTTGTCACCCTTTGCCAACCGATATTTATTTTATTTGTGATTATTCCCATTTTTTGATTCACCAAATTTGATTTATTTCAATTTTCACAAATTTGAATTATTATTTGGCAAAAAAAAAATAAAATAATAATAATAAAGCATAAAATAAAAAAATTATAAATAAATATAAAAAGTATAATGATGTGGCGTAAAAATATTTTCTCTCTAGTTGGTGTTATCTCACCATCACTACTGTCAGCGCCTGTTATACTAATGATCAATGGAGGATCTTGTTAAGGATTTTATAATGATTATACCAGAAGCACACGGTACACATTACGATATGCTTTTATTATTTTATACACATAGATAGATTTATATATATAATTTTATATTCATGGAAATTGTTTTTTTTTTGTTCTTCTTCATGCTTTGGGTTTTTTTTTTTTTTTTTTGACTATAGCAGAACTAAATACCATATTTTTGCGCATTTAAATTTTTATTGTCGTTTCGTTGTTAAAAGAATATTTATTTATTTTTGGTTTGTATAAATACATATATAAATTCGCAAGTTTTTATTTGAATGAATAAACGATTACAGTAGTATAAAAATTATAAAAAAAAGAAATAGAAAAATCGGCCACAAATTGATTCAATTCAATAGCAAAAAATAATAATTTGCGAAAACTGAAATTAAATTTAATTGTTATATTTACAAAAAAATATATATATATAATTAAGAAAAATTAAAAAGTTTAGTTGCTTTATAAAAAAAACATATTTGATTAAAGTTAAAAAATGATTATTGTTATCGATTGTTAATGTAAAGAAATGTTTGTAAAGTTTTAACCACTTTTAGCATCTCATTACATTTAATGAACTTGTTTTAATGCACAAAGTTCAAATGTTACTGATACACATCGTATTGTTAAATAATCTTGTTAGTATTTTCTTTTTAATTAAATAAAAAAAATGTAAATTGTAAATATATAAAAATAAATATATGATACTGCAGTAAACATGAGAAATGATTGGTCATTGTACTTTATTTTTGAATAAAATTGGTTTATTTTTTGGGATTTAAATATAATATAAGTCGTGATCTAAAAACTGTCTTTAAAGAAAATTAATAATGAAATTAGAAACGAAATGATAAAACAGAAAAACACCAACATAAGACATGACTGTATGTTAAAATGATGACAAAATTGAAAATAATGCAATGTCCACTGCATAATGTACACGGTCATTCGTTAACTACACATTCCATTTATATATGATAAAAAAAAACTTTAAAATCAATAATGTATGCAAGAATATTCTACAGTTTGAAAGAGTCCTTGCGATATAGAAGAAGGTGGAGTACGTCGTGGCTTAGGTCGACACCAAAATGACATTCATAAAGATTATATATTATTATTCTTCTATATTCTTTAAACGATTTCAGATCTGTTTCTCTTTTCCAACTGTCGACTAGCACGACGTAAGTGCTAAAGAACTTTTATTAAAAAATTGCATCTGTAATGTCCATTCAAAGTGAATATAAAATTAAGAAGAACTATATATATATGTTATAATGCAGAAATTTTATTATTTAAATAATAATTTCGAAATGTTTAATAGTCATTCCTTAATAATTTTAAAAATTTAATTTCAATTATATGATCAATTCTGTATTATATAATAATCTTTTATGCTTCTCCTTTTATTTTTATTTAACCTAAACATTAAAATAATTGCCGTTCATTTAAAAAAAATAAAACTTTTTTCGTTAGAAGTTTTGATGGAAAATAACAATTTTACAAGTCTTCCAATTAGTCGAATCGTCTGCAAACATGAATAACATATAACTAGCTATTATAAAATAAAATGTATGTGAATCGACTAAATGGTGATGGTATAACAATATAATGAATAACGAAATGATGAAATAAATGAACGAAAATGTATTGATGCTTGCTGTGGAGCCATGTTAAAGAGTAAAGTTATAAAAATAAATTGTTAAAACTTTTTAATAAACGAGCAGATTGATGTTTTGTTCCAATTGAAAACACAAAAATCTCAAATTTATATATATAACAAAATTAGTTAGAATTTTTTTTAATAATAATAATAATAGTCTCAAATTATCCATCAAAAACAGTAATTTAATTAGTTAAAAATTGAAAAAGTGCTAAAGGTATAGAATTAAAATATTTTTTCACATAAATATGTTTGTTATAATAAATCTATGCTCTTTCTCTTATCATTGATTTTTTTTTAACAATTTATAACGTATTATTAACGATCGAAATTTAATAATTGTTTTGATGGCACAACATATATTATTGAATTTTAATTAATTTTAAATAATGATTAAAACTTGTTATTATCTGTCTTAAAGATAAAATAAAATGTAAATCTATTTGTTAAATTCATTAGAATAGATAAATAATTTAACTCTTGATAAACATTTATGGAATTTAAATTGCTTTTTGTTGTTCTAGTCCGCACATGTAATTAAAATAAATGAAAATATTTAATTAAATTTTATTTTAATTAATAAAGGAACATTTAATTCTATGTAATTGCATGTTAGACATTATTTAAATTAAATAAAATATTTACTTTTTCATGGATTAATCTAATTATATTAATAATAATATTTTTTTTATTTATTCATTATTTATGTATATTATTTCAGAGTCAGAGTTATTCATAAGAAACTTTATTCAATTAATAAAACATTTCATGAACAAAAATATTAAATCATAGATTGAAATAAAAAAAATAAATAAAATTATGTAGAATTAAAAGTTTATGTTGGTTTAATTTTATTAGTTGGTCAAATAAAATGTCCAATTATGAAAGTTTGCTGTGCATAACTTTAGTAATGAGAAGAAAATGCTTACAAAAGGCATTAAAAATGAAAAAAATTATAATAATGCAGGTGTCCACTACCATGCATTAACGAAATATATTTATTTGAAAATAAATTTTTATTTCTTAACACGAATATGCTAACTTGGTGTTAAAATGCTACCAAAACTAATATAATTAAATGAAATTAAATAAATAAATTACTGCTTTTGCTGCAAAACACATAATAAAATTGTAATGTGATATATTAAAAGCATGTTCTTTGCGCGTTTTAATTAATTGTAAATTGTCTGTTAGTCTATAATATTTTAACCAACAAAATAAAATACACATATATGCATATATATGAAGCTTTGTTATTTATTTATTTTGTTTTTTTTTTTTGTTATAATTTTTATAACTATACAGACAAAATTTTCTTCATTATACAAAATATAAACTTTCTTAATTAACTTTGAATGCATACAATTTTATTTTTGTTGTTCTTGCTGTTACTGCTATTGTTTTATACCACCAGTACACCCATTTTTCATATGTTCTTCGGGCAAAAACTTATGTGCAAAAATTATAAACAAATAAAAACAAAAAAAAAACATACCATCTATTCAAAATGCAAACAATTCATATTAATTGCTTGTATGATTTTCTTTAAGAAATAAAATATTATAGCAGCGTACAAAATAAAAATAAAAAATATAATAATAAGACTGATTTATTTGAATAAAATTTTCATTTAAATATTTATTTAATGAAAATGTCAAAAATTAAATAATAAACATTTATATTATAATTTAATAAAAAATTTCTAATTATTAACTTTATGTAATAAAAGTCATTGAAATAAAAAAAAATAAACTTTATTAAAAAGTACGAAAATATGTATAGCAAATAAATGCTTGATTTATAACACCAAATATTTTAATTAAATATATATGATATGAATGTATGTAGATGACAATTAATATTAGAAATAATTTCATAATGATATTAATTAATTTCATATTACAAATAAAAGTACCAAAGTGGTTTTGCTTTCTTTTTCCTTTAATATTTATTAATTTATTTAATTTTATTATATTTGTGCAAAAATGTAGATGATATTGTCCAACTATTTTATCGTTAACCTAAAGAACACGTAGAAACTATATATATAATATTGATGATATTAATAATGTTTTATTAAAAATTCCAATCGCATAACAATAAAACCTATAAATTATATCTAAACGTACGTTAAAGTACATAATAATAGCAAATAGTCAATGGCCGCAGCAATATCTGTTTAATATTTAAATTAAAATTATTTAATAATAAAATAAAAAAGAAAATCGATGTGCTTAGTTGTCCTTTTTTATTGAAAAAAATATTGCTAAACAGCTTATTAACTCTGTAGCATATCTGTTTTTCACGAGATAAAAATGTTTCAATAAAAAAATAAATAAATAATAAAAGGTTTTTAATCGATTGCTGATATATGCTTTTGATTGTGATTTTGCAATCGTTATAAATTGAATACATCGAATTTATAAATTAATACACATGTTTTTTGCTGTATTGAAAAAAAAATAATAATAATGCTAGAGTTAGGGTGGCTGTCAGACTTCCTGTTAGTTACTATATTGCTGTTGCTTTTATATAACGAACCTAATTCGTAATATCATCAAATATAACTGAGAAATATCTCTACAAAAGCATCATCATCAAATAATAATTATTATTATAATCAAAAAAATAATAATGATAATAATAACAATATAATAAAGGAAAAATAACAAAATTAATTTTGAAAATAACAACATTGTATAATATAAAAAAAAATTCATTAAGTTAATACCTATTTTTGGGTAACATCGTGTACATGTTTATAAACGAACGCTAATGAATGAATGATAATGTTATAATAAATGGTTTGTGGATGGTGTCATCTGTCCGACAATCGCTTTTGTATGACATATTATTGAACATAATGCGACTAATGGTTTCAATACAAAATTCTAATCACGTCAGTTGTGTAATCACGCGTCAATTGATTTTATTTTCCGTTCTTTTATATAATTTTTTTTTCTTCTCTCATTTGTTATCTTTATAGCAAACATTTCTACTCATATTATGATTTGCAAATTCAATTTATTATTCAATATGAGATGACAAATTTGAATAAATATTCATAAAATAACTCCAATCAGATTGTAATTTTTAACGATTTAGTTACATAGAAATTAAATATTTTTATTTAAAAATTCGTTGTTAAATTTCTCGACCCTTTATCGATTATGATGGTATTTGCCAGTTAAATTTGTTTTTATTACACTAAACCATTATCTTTACATTGTTCATCTTATACATTTATTTCATGTTTTGATTGATATCAAGGAAACCACGATGCTATGCCGACATTAATTTCCGTTTACGAATTATTGACAAATCAATTTGTGGTTTTACGTAACAGTGAATAGAAATAGTAGATTATTTTTTATGATTCAAATAAAACTCAAGGGTTTTTTACTAATAAATTTTTTCAAATTGGATACTCAACACAACCTCCACACTGAAAGTGTTCATTAAATTTAGTTTTTCAAATCATTATTTAAAATTGGTACATCTAAAACCATTTGATAATTGAGTTAAAACATCACGGGAAAACAATAATTAAAGCAATTAAAAAAATAAATATATTTGTTTTGTTTTTTTTTTGTGTTTAAATGTCAACGTTGATTAGTAACGAAATATTTCTTATGCATAAAAACTGGAAGGGTAAAATGTAAAACGTTTAAAATAACTTGAATACAGATTTCCATCTAATTTTTGTTGCTGATTTGATGTACCAACATTGATTCAGTTTATTTTGTGCCTGAACACAACCAAATACATGTAATCAGACAAATTTATTTTCAACCCCTATATTTCCTTTATTAAACGAACACGTTGTACATGATGAGCATTTCTTTTCTTTTAACCTTTGTATATTAAAGCACTGGCTAGAAGACATAATTATAAGATTGTTTTGCTCCTCTTGTAAACAATTTCAATTAAGCTATAAAACACCATAAGCCAGTAAAATTATGTTATAATAATTGTAAATGAACTTCAATGATTACTGTGTTAAGTTATAGAATCGTCTTCGTCATCAAGATTATACTGATGAGTTTGAAACATCATTATAACCACCCTTGCATGAGGGCTGTCCGTTTATATATTTTCACCTATATCATCCTTAAAATACACAAAAAAGAAAATTTACTAGAAAAAACAACAATGAGCGTTGAATAAAAATTTTAGATCGAAACTAAATTTTCGTATTTTCTTTTCTTTTTCGCTTTCACATATAAGGGAAAAACATAATCAATCGAAAATGCTATATAAAACGTGCACAGAATTGCATTGGCTTATTTTGTAGAATAAAATAATATAAAGATGAAAATGTCTTCGATCATGAAATGAAATTACTTTAAATGCTTATGCTTCTTCTTCTTCTTCTTTTTTTTGCCCCATAAAATTTCATTTTAATTTAATTTATCTCTGTTATTATCATATTTTTATTTTATTTTTTATATTAATTAATTTTAATCCCCTTATTTCTGTATCAATAAAGCCGCATTAAAACTGTGGGCGACTGATTATTTAATTATAAATGCATATTGTTGATTTTTAATAAATTATTCCTATTAATATTTTTGCATAACAATAAATAATTAAATTAACATACAACAATTTATACATTTATAATTAATTAAATAATTAATTTATAAAAATATAACAATAAAAATAATAATTTATTTAACAACATAAACAATACACACCTTTATATATATAAGATTGTAATTAATTTAATTAAATGTGGTTAGACTTAAATGTTTTATGCAAATTAAATGTAAATGTTTATTTAAGTGTATAAATTAAGGTAATTGTAGATATTGTTATTCTCAATTATTTATTAAGTATATGCATATGTGTTTCTAGTTGAATTTATTTTTGAATTAACATTTAATATTTATTCATAATATTTAATTATATTTACCAATAATATTCAATAAAGTACAAATAAAATAATAACAATATTAATAATAATAATAAATAAATATACAAATTATATATCAATTGGTATATGAATTGATTATAATTATTGTTATTATTATTATTATTGTTCTTTATTTCTGTTGTATTTCTATCATTTTGATTCTAACGATAAAGATTTATTAAGAAATAATGAACATTAAAATAATTATTTTAATAAATTATAAGCACCAGATGTTTATTCGATTTATTTTATATCTATAAAAATAAAAAAATAAAAATACTTGTTATAATAAATATACAGAAAATATTATATAACATTAAATATTAAAATTTCATAAAAAATAAAGTAATAATTAAATTATTATTATATAAATTTAACTTTATTAATTATTTAGTTATGCGAATATTAAAATTATTCTCTATTATATTATTTATTTTAAAAAATACAATATATGAGAAAAAGATATATAATAATAATTAAATTGTTTTAATTATATTATAAATCAAATTTTAATTAAATAACAATATATAATCGTAGTTAAGGTCAAATGATTGATTTATATTTTTGTATTTTTTTTTTTTTTATATTTGTATAAATTCTTTATCAAAGTTAAATTAATAACGTGAACATGATATCTGTTCTGAAATCAAAATTAATAATAATAATAATTATTATTAATAAAATAATGGTAGGAAAAATAAAACTTATTTAATTCTTTTTTTATTAAATAAATACATAAATAAAATAGCAATAACGCATTATTAATGGCAAAAATACATAACAACATGCGTCACATGTGCTGTATGAACGATTTCAATAATTCCACACTATCAACCCCATTGTTATGGATTTTATCAACAAGAGTAAAATAACAACAAAAACATCAGCAAGTAAATCTTTTTTATTTTAGTTTTTTTTTTCTCTGCGCTCTCCTCTTTTTGTTTATTTATTTATTTTTACACATTTTTATATATTGTTGGTATATAAAAATATAGCTCAAATAAATATATGCTGAAACTACTCGGATAGATTTGTATACTGATAAAAATGAAACGAAAGCACAAAATAATTACACATACAAAATTTAATTAAAAACTTGTTCTGTTTGTGATTGATCGGGAAATAATGTAAGCTTCATATGTGCTGTTGCCGCTTCATAATGGGTGTTTTGTTGCTATAGCTACCCTACTCTCTTATACGTTTTTGTATAAATGAATTTAATATATATATAGCGAGGTAATTTTAATTTAATTTTTTTCGCTATCAAATGTAATTTTTTTTTTTTTAAAAGTATTACAACTGTGAACTGTTAAGCACAAATGCGAGAAACAAGAGAGATGTTAAAGCTTTGTTTTTATTATTATTTTTTTAATAAGACAAAATATAATAAAAATAATTAAATATATATATATATATATATATATATATATATATATATATATATATATATATATATATATATATATATATATATATATATCTGTAATATGCAATTTGGAGTTGATTTTACCCAGAGTTAACACATTTATAACAATGTTAATAAATTAAAAAACGTTTTAAAAAAGGTTAAAATGTTTTTTATACAAAATTTAAAGTAACCGCATTTTATATATATAATTGAGCAGAACCATCCGTGACTAATAAATTATGTTTATATATATACATATGTATGTATATATTTTGAACAAATTATATTTTTCATCGCTCTCAATGGTAAATTAACTACATATTTATAATTTTTGTTAGTGTTTACATATATTAGATGGGTTGCTGTTGTTAAAATTTTTATTTTTACATTATTAAATAGCAAGCAATTATTTTTAAAATAATTAAAAATTTATAAATAAGAGAGTTTTATCAACTAAAGCAAAAAACAAAAAATTTATTCACTTTCGATGCGCCAAAATTAAAACATTAAAATAAGTAAAGAAAGAAAAAAAATTATAATAAATGTTTATTTGCTTCATGCTCTTTTAAATTCAATTAAAATTCTGTAATGCTTATTCTGGAATTAATTCTTTATGAATAACATTTACTTTACTTTACTTCGTCGTTCTTTTTCTTATTATATATAAACATATATATATGTATATTGCAAAATTGCTTTTTGAAAACTTTTCGTTCCTTAATGCATGTTCAGTTAATTTTATTTAAAATAAATAAATAAAAATAATAAACTTTGGATACCAATGCCAAAGTATAAAAATTTTCTTATTCCCATTTGCCATCACTTTACAATTACAATCAATTTGACCACTCAATTCACATAGCCAATTATTTATTAAAAAAAAAGAAAGAAATGTCTACACAAAATCAATATACTGTTTAGTTTAATGCAGATAGGAATACTAAATAAATTGGAAAATAACAAGAAAACATATATATTTATAACTATGTATATAAGACATACAGTAATAGCAAATAAATAAACAAATCTAATTCAATTGATAACATTCAAGTTTATTTGATTAAAATCAAAAGAAAAATATTTGATTAAAAAACAATTACAATTTAGTATATATATTTTAAAATGTATGAAAATACTAGAAAAAAAAATTGAAAATAAAATTAAAATAGAAATAAAAATAATTAAAATAGAAATAAAAATAAATTAAAAAAAATTTTTTTTTTCGGTCCCTAATGGAAAATAGAAAATCACTTAGTTTCACAAAGATTGTATTGGGCAAAACTATTTACTTTTTTTTTTTTGCTATCCAGTTTGATGTAAAAGCAATTCTATTTCTCTTACTAAAAACAGAAAAGCTAAGGAAAAACCAATCATACCGATTTAATACAATTTATTAATAAGAAAAAGTTTTAAAATAAATTGTAAAAGCTTTTATTTATCGGAAAATTAAATTAAAAAAATATATATATATATAATATGTCTAATTAAAAATGTCCACAAATTAATAAATTATAAACAATTTTTTCAAGTCATTAAATTATATAACAAAAATAGTATTTAAAAAAAAATCCTCCTCAATTATTATTAACGCTGGCTAAAGCTTTTAGACAATAAATGAAAGGCGAACTTTTTTTGTTATTATTGATTAATTTCCTTTTTAAACTACCTCGGCGGTTTTTTTACAAATTATCAGTTTTTAGTGTAATTCTTTTTCTTCTTTTATTGTTCAAATAAAATATTGCAGCATGAATCTGTCCAATACAACTAAATCGTACCTATACTACACTTCAATATATTTATCCTCTTTACAAATCTGTTTAACAACTTCTTCGATGCCTTTGTTCCTTTTATTAATAAGCAATTGAAAAGAAAAACTATTTAAGAGCAATTTTATGTTAAAAAAGAAAACAAATAATATTCTATATTTTGCTCACGCCAACACTGATCGGTATTTTAGAAAAGAAAAAAACCAATATACAGAAAGAAAATTAAAGTCAGTCATCAACAGTCATCACCAAATAAATATATCGATTAGGTTCTTTTTTTTACTATCAATTAAATTGAAAAATAATTAATTGTTTTTAATCTATTTTAATTAATTAATTTGCGTGTCTTCCTATTATTTAATTTATTCAATTATAAAAACTGGATTACAAAATAAAAAACATAAAATAATATAATAATTAAATATAATAATAGAAAAGGTAAAAACAATAATTATTATAATTATGTTATTAATAATTTATATTTAACGGTGTTAATCATTAAAAAACAAAAAATTATAATGAAAATAAATTTATCTATGTTATATATTATATATGGTAAAACCTATGTTAATCGTTAAAACTCCTATAAACTTGATAAAATTATAATAAAATAGATAAACAAAAACTATAATGTGAGGCAAATGATTATTATAATCATAGTTATAATAACATTATTATATTAAAGAAATTTAACTCAATTTAATTAACCTGTTATTAATAATTAAGCTTAGATACTGTAAAATAACATACTTCAAACACGCATAGTAATAATAATAATAATGATTATTATTATTATTACAATAATTGTATAGTAGGCATTATAAATATGTATATAGATAAATTGTTAAACACTAAATATTGTTAAACATAGAAGAGATAAATATATATATAACATATATGAAATTATTAACAAGAGTATTTAATACTTTATTTTAATTAGGCAGCCATTAGAAATAATATAATTGAAATACTTCAGATGCCAAATATTAACATAAGTTTAAAGTGAACTCTACATAATAGAAGATTAATAATTATTTCTGTTTGAAAATAAAAAAGCTATATTAGTTTTAAAACTAATTAATCAAAATACAATTATTATAAATTTAATTAAATGCGTTTATTTCATAATTTGAATTGTAAATTTGTTTAGCATCGACCACATAGAAACAAGAAAATGTAAATAAAACAACACAAATTGCTTTATGCCCGCATTTTAACTTATAAAATACAAATTGTATTAACAAAATACAAAATAATATAAATTTAATTCCTTATATCCAATTAGTGAAGTAAGGCTTTGCCGTAGGTTTAAATAAAATTGTAAACATTGTTCTGTTCTTAATTATCAACAAAATTGGAACCGGAATTATATGTTTGTTGATTTAACTTAAGAACTTAAATGTAATTAACAAATTGAATATTTAATCACTGAGAAACATGTAAATATGGCTTTATACGTACTTTAAAAACAATGCACAAAAAGTCCAATAGTACTCAAAAAAAAAAAACAAAATAAAAACACAACCTAATATCTTTAAACAGAAAATTTATATTGTTTTATTTTATAAATTTATAGCAAACTGGGAACGCATGGCAGTCCAAGACGCCGTGGGGCCGGCCACGAGCCTCCTGTGAAAAATTTGGGCCTCGGAGACGTTAAAAGATTAGTTGTCGGTATGCACAACAATGATAATGTTACAGGTCAGTTTAAATTTTTACACAAAATAGATTAACTTACAGCAAAAAAAACAGAGAATAAAAAGAAAATTATAATAAAAAAAGCAGAAACGTGTCACAAGAAAATATTAAATTAACTCAACGCTGAGCAATCCATATTTATGATATTTCACGATCGAATCGTAAATCCAAAATTTGCCCGATTGGATTAAATTGAATCTTTAATAATGTATGAGTTTGGGTGATTTGCGGGAATTGTAAAACGAAGACCGTGGCATGCATTACTCGTTCCAATTATTTTGAATGGATATAGTAATATGATGATTTGCCCTACCGTACTCTAAAGCCAAGTATGGGGGTCACTTAATAAAATTTCACGATTCTCTTTTAGAAATTGTTTTATATTTACATATTTTATGTTTTGTACATTTTTCGTTATCATACACATTTTTTTTTTTTTGTCATTTTCATTTTCGACTTTTTTTTGTTTTTATTTGCCTGTTTTTCCGGACAGCATATACATTTTTAATCATATAGAATTTTATTTTTAACAAATAGTAAAACTAAAAACAAATATATGTTCTACACAATGAATATCGTAAAAAAAATTTAAGAAGATTACGCGTGCAAACGAGCGAAAGTAAACAGAAAAAAAAAACAAATTATATGAGTCACCGCCACCAAATAAAATAACACGACAAATGGACGAAAAATTGATGAAAAAAACTCATCTCGGTCTTCCTTATTTCGCTTTGAATTTTCTCATTATTTTTGTTTTCTGAAACATGATGAAAAGGGGAAGATTATACGAAAGAGTAAAAGACTTTCCCAATAAAAGTCAAAATGGAACAGAACTATATCACTGAATCGAAATAACGAAATTGATTTCAATCAAATAAATTGCGAATCGCCTTCTTCCTCAATTTTGTGTGTGTGTTTGTTGCTTTTTTTTAATATTTTATTTTCGATTTTTATGTTGCCTTCGCCTTATTATACTTGGTGTCAGTCTTTTGCAGCATTACTAAACCCATTTAAACTGATTGTATTTCGATTGAATAAAAAATATGGTGAATTCATTTGATAGACTGTATTATATGCTGACCCCTAATGCCACACCATACTATGGCATGCTTTTTGCTCAAATACAGTAAAATCATAATATATATATATAAATGATTATTTTTATTATGCTTTTATTATTTATTTACACTGATCTGTTATGATTAAAATTATTATATTTATTTTATATTAATCATTACATTACTTTTTTTAATTTATTATAGTTAATTGTTATAAATATTAATTAAAATGAACAAAAAATAAAACTTCTCTATTTGTTATACATTAATAATTTATTTTTGATTTATGCAACATATATATATATATATATATATATGTCTGTAAGATATTAATATTGCATTTAACTTATTAATTAAATTACTTTAATGCGACATAAATATAATTAAACTGATGGCTTTCCTGAATAATAAGATAATATAAAAGTTTTATAAGATAAAGTTAAGTCATAAAGTTGAGAGGATACATAATGAAAATTTTATTGAATATACACATGAACTAAAGTGCACAAGAAATCTATCAATATTAATTAAAAGTTTTAATCAAGTTCTATAGATACTTTGGTGCCGTCTGCTATGTAACTTAATTTGACGACCACCAATATAATACATTAAATTAAATTAAAAAAAAAAATATTGATTACATAAAAGAAAAAAGTAAGAATAATAATAATCTGTCTTTTATGCTAACCGCATCCTTTACAATACCATTTTCTATAAAATTAATTACATTTCTGGTTTAATTGAAAATTTACGTCAGATATTTTCTGTATTCATTTGTGTTTAAATTAAAAGTAAATATAGTAATCTTATTAATTACTATGGTTAACAGATAGTGAAAAATTTTATTAGTAAAAATATATTTTGATTATCATTTCTGAAAAATATCTTCGTTTTTTTACTTTACTTTAGTGAAAAATACAGCGATATTTTAAAAATTATCATTAAATGCGCATCATGTGGATTTTATTAAGATGAAAATTTAATTAGCAAAATATATCATTATATTAAAAATTTTATTTAAATAATCCAACGATCCATTTTCTTAATTGAATAATTTATAAACAATAAATTAGAAAAAATAGAATTTTTATTAGACTCTTGTTTCTCTTTTCATTATTTTAATGATTCGTTTTTTTTTTAATATATATTTTTTAATAACAACTTTGCATGTTTTCGCCAATTTGTGTTTTATTAGAGCGCTCGTAATGAAATAAAATTAATTTTATATCAATAATCTTCAATGTGAGCTCAGAAAATATAGAACATAATTCGAATAAAGTAAAGATGATGACAAAAGAATGCATTTTAATTTGATTAAATTTAATTATATATTTAATAAGAAAATAGAAAAGTTTATTTTAAGAGATAAAAAAATACAATGAAAAAATAATAACTTTATCATCGTTGTTCATTTTAATGTCTATAGAATAGCATAATAGTAATGCCAAGCTACTAGCAACATTGTTAAATTTTATCCACAGAATAAAATTAGCAGATAAAAACTCTGGCTACTCTCAAATAACATAGTATAAAAAAAATATAATTAAAGTTTAAAAAATCGTGAGTTTTTCTTCATCATATGAAAACAAAATCCATTTTAATTTTAATTTTTTTTTTGTTATTAAACTTCGTCGAATTGCACAAACAAACATAAATTTATACAACAAAAAAAACAATGTGTTAGAAAAAAGCACCACAAGTAGATCTATTGCTAATTAAAAACTATCGTGAACTTTTTATACTACTTCTGTTTTTTTTTTTTTAGTTTAACTCTTTAATAGTGTTAGCGAGTCAGAATTTTCTGAAAATAAAAGGTAAACTTTGTTATATCACATTATTGCAAACGCACACAGGTACCCATCGTAACCATTCAGGAAATTAAAAAGAGCAGCAATAATTAGTATATTTTTTTTCGTTTATAAATATCATTTAATTTCTTCGTGCCTCGTATAAAAAAATACACCATTATTTTACTTATTTTATTTTTACATTTTAATGTTTCTCCTTTAAATGTTATGAATATTTTATGTAAGATCATAAATACAACAATGAAACTACTATTTACATTTTACTGTATTTAAATCTTTTTATAACATAATATTAATTTAAGTTAACTCATTTAATGATTTTATCACTTTTTAATTTAAGTATTATTACATGTTTTGTTTTTCCATTTTCATTATTTATATTATGAAGTAATAAAAAATTCACATTTAATTTTAATAAAATGTAATAGTCAAAGCATAATGTTACAAAATTATAAAATATCAAAAAAAAAAAAAAATTAAGAAAAATATTAAAAAGGAAAAAAGCAATTTCACGCAGATTGAAAACAAAACTCGACGCTCAGCAGTGGAAAATCTTAATATAATAATTTTGATGATGATGTAAATAAATTTCAAGATGGTACCAAACACCAATGGACATATATATATATATTTATATTTCAAAATATACATATGTGTTTGCCTGATGGGCTTCGTTTAAATGTAAAATATTAAAATTTAAAAACGAAAAAAAAAATTAAATCCTTATAATAGGGTTGATTTAAGTAGCAATGAACATTTTTAAACATCTTATAATATTTACAAAAATCTTGCCATGAGCTTTCATGGTAAATAATGATAATAACGACAGATGAGCTTATTCATACTTGAGAAAGCATTTAAAAACAACAAGATGAATCTTCATTTTGTCAATGGATTTTTTATTATTATTTACAAAATAAGAAATATAAATGCGAGAAATTATGTAAAGGAAGCGTAATGCTCCCCAATGAATTAATTTTCATATAAAATAAAATATTAAAAATGGTGCCACAACCTTTATTAATAATAATTCTCATTAACATTATCTGTTGATACTTCCTTTTGTTATATTTTTATTTATTTATTAAATCTATCGCACGCGTATTTTAGTTAAGGTATTTCTTTATTAATAAATGTAAAACCCCTTATTTAAATAAATGTATTAGTAAGTTATTTATGAAATATTTATTTAAAATCCATAGGACCTTCTTAAAGCGAATCAAATACTTTATACACTTATAAGAATCCGACGGATATAAAAAGACGTTATTAATACTTTATTTTCCTCACGAAAAATGCCTAAATACTAAATACATTGACTTTGTTGCTTCACTTCCGCTATTAGTTTGCTAATTTTTAATATTTTACATCATTTTTTCAATGGCAAAAAGAAAAAAAAAAACAAAAATGTTTTAAGGAAACTGAAAGTCAGTAGACATTTCATTATGCCATTAAATTTATTTAAAAATAAAAAAGAAAAACATCTTATAAAGTTTGGAAAGATTTTTACTATTAATAATTTTTTTTATACAAATTTATATATTATTATTTTTGTTCGAATTGTTACTCATGTTGGGATTATCATGTGGATGGTAAAATACTATTATGTTATAAACACAAAATTGAGTAATTTTAATTTAAAAATGTTTACATGAACACCACCACACCACAAAAAAAATGATGGCTTTGTTTTTTCTTCCTAATTTTTATATATTTTTTTGCATTAAATAAAAATAACAAAGTTGTGCTATGTTGTTACTGCCGCTGATGCTGCTGCTGTTGCTATTTGTTTTGCAAATATGTAATTTTATGTTTATAGATATAAAAAAAAAAATTATTCAGAAAATCTCGTTGACTTTCGTTGTTCATGAGTGCATTCGATTGTAAAATTGTATTATGTTATAAATAAAAAACAATATAAAAAGCAGAATAATTTTTTTCAATGTTTTTGTTATTATTATTTTGTTTTTCATTTTTTTTTTTATTATTAAAAAACATTGTCTATTGTGCATTAATGTTTGATGTATGGATAAATAATAAAATCAAATTAATATAATAAAAAAGGATAAAACGTATAATGTGCATAGCTAATCAATCGGGTTTGTGGTATGATAACAGCTGCAACAACAATATAACATTTATTATATTTCTTTATTTTAACAAATAAGAATATTAATATTATAAGTAACAGCAACAAACTATGCGGTTTTCTTATATTACAAAATATTTATATCTTTTTTATCTTCTTCTTTTTGTTTCATTACCATCATCGAAAAGCAAAATCAAGTAAAAAAAGAAAAAAGAACCATCAAAACGTAGAGGAGACAATAAAATCAACTAACATTTTAACCATCATCATTCTCAGTCTCTAAATGTAAGCCACTCTCTAGCACCATCACCACAGACAACACTTAACTGATTTCATTTCAAAGTCTTTATTTCTTCTGCTGTAAAGTGTCTGTTTTTTTTTTAGTTGTTTTTACCATTATTTTGTATCCGTATCGCGAATTTCACATAACTCTGTAATGGGATTGTCTTGTATAGATGATTACAATGGGCCACTCAACCCAATCACGTTTTAGTGTTTTTCTTATTAAACATCGTAAACACAAGACTTCTTTCACTTTATGTTTATTGGATAAAAATAAAAATGAGTAAATTCATATCACTATATTTATACATATATTTACAAAGATAATGATAATATATTCGCAAAACTTTATTATATTTTATAATTTAAAATGTAGCAGATGATGCGGAACCGTGTCGTAATGAATCTAATTGAATGAGTGGGTGGTTATTTATAATAGAAGAATTATAATTTGTTACGGTTCCTCTACTCTTGCAGAGTAACTTTATATGATTATAATTTTTTTAATAATTAAACCAACGGCGGAACAAATTTATTCATTATAATTGAATTCTAGAACTAAGCAATATTTTTAATAAAACCACTCTATATGACAATGGAAACATAATAAAAAAAAATAATAATAATAGCAATAATAATGATAGGAAAAAAAGTTCTGGCAAACGCACATATTACTGCTGTAAGCATTAACGTTAAGTGATAAAGTGGATGAGATTGAGATGAAAACTTATATTAAAAAAATTAATATCAAAATCTAACTTCCTTTTATTCTGTCAAATAAATATAATTTTTTTTTAGTATATTTGGATTTTCAAAAGAAAAATTACTAAAATTGGAAACAAACTATAAACAAAAAACTTTCGCCTCAACAATAGATGGCATTACTCTGTTTTTTCTAAAGAAAATTATATTTATGTTGGAGTAAAAAAGTTAAAAAGAAAAAGGAAAATTTATAGAGAGAAAAAAAAACACAACAACCTTTCGCGAAAATGAAAAACATTATATACATATATATAAACTGCTTGAAATGAATTGATATTGATATACAACTAAGTAAATGGAATGGAAAAAAATTGAATATCTGAATGTATTTATATTTATATATAATGTGGTGCCATTGGTAAATGGAATGGGGTAGAATATAACTTTAGTTTTTCCTTTTTCTTGCTTTTGTTGTTATTTCATACGAATATATTTAAGTTTATTACAAGAAACAACCAGATTCTGTCCCATTGGATAATTTGTAAGCGTTGCTGATGATGGGGTACACCATACTATACAACAGTTGCCTTATTTTTGTTTAAATATTGAATACAATATTGCTGTTCATATATCTTCAGCAGTAAAAAAAATAAATAAACTTTTGTGGCATCTAGATATTTTATTATATTTTATTCAATTTGTTTGTCATGTGAAACGACTAAACAAAAAAAAAATCTTTTTCCAAAAAAAAAGGACAAACAAAACATAAACAACATACACACATATAAAACGTATACCAAAGAAAATTTATATTATTTTATGTGAAACAAATATGCATCTTTTTAAGAATAAAAAATAAAAATAATTGAAATAAGTGTAACCACAATCCGAAATACTATAATATTTGATTTGATTTGATTTAAATCGATGGAATTTTGTTTTCTTTTCTGTTTTTTTGCTGTGATGTTGTTGTTTCTGCTTATTTTATTAAAAAAGATAAAAGTGTAATCTTTTATTCGATTCAATGTTTTTTAATAAATCAAAGTGAATAGTACTAGTTAAAAGTCGGTTTAAAAGTTATTTATTTTCTGGTATTTTAAAATGTTTGTCATAAAATTAATTTTATTCAATGTATCGTTTTTCTTAAAGTACATTTTTCGAATTTAAATTTAATTAAATGCATATTTGTTTTAATTGAAAATAAAAATTTATTTAATTAATTTTTTTTAACTAATTCATTTGATTTGCATTTAGCAAATAGATAAATGTGTGATGTCCTCTATGTAATTTTTAACATAGTACATCTTGAATATCTAATCATCCTTTTACAATAAAATACATACATATATACATTGAATCCTTTATTTATTTATTAACATTTTCCTAACCACTTACCCTTGATTCTAATACAAAAGAGTAACACAGATATGTTTGCCCAAGATGTTGCATAGTTTTGCATGCAACTACAAAAAGCAGAAGACTGTATTATTTAGAAGATAGTATTTTCATAATGTTTACATATTCACTTGAAGAATAAACTCAACGACATAAACAAGAAACACAGATAAAGCTTTTCTAAAGAAAATATAAACATATATTTGTCTATCGTATTAAACGCACAAGATTATAGTAAACGATAGTTTTGAAGATAGAAGAAAATTAAATTGACTTAAATGGAATCTCTAGACTAAGTATATTTTCTAGAAATAATATAGTAAAGTGGATGTGTAATATCTGTTGATTGAATTAGTTTAATGCTAAATGCAGAGCAAAAAAAAAAAGAAAATACGAAGAAATAAATAAATAAATAACAAAAATTGCTCAAACAAGAAAGAAAAAAGTAAATAAATTCTTAAAATTATACATTTTATTTTACTTTTTTTGCGTCCCCATAAATAAATAAAAGGAAAATAAGGTTGATTATAGGTCTTTTACCTTTTAATAAATTTACTTTGCTCATACTACACTAGTAAGATTCAATGTCTCTGTGGTTATTATGTAGAACTTATTAATTAAATGTAAAGATCTTTTGAATAAATAATGAAACGAGTCACAAATGTATTTTGTAGATTTAATTTCTTTATATATCATTATGCATATGTGTATTACATACGAGTATTATATATACCCTGAAGATATTTAATTTCTTTCTTAATTTATTTAATTTATATACATTTTTTGTTTGTTATAAATTTGTCTGTTATTTAACAAATTACTTCGACCAAATTAGTTAAGTGAAAATAAATTTATACAAACAAAATATAAAAATAAAACACATTCATCTTAATTTTATTTTAGTTTTGACTATTCTCTATGTTCGGGGGAGTAGTTAAATTATAATTATCATGTTTATATTTTACATGAAAGTAATTTTTGTAATAATTAATACTATTATATATAAATTTATATCAAAAAATATTTCTACAAAACATAAAGCTAAAGTATTTTTTTTTTATTGCTTGAATAATAAAAATCCAAGTGTGGAATTTTAGATGATCCCAAAGTGACCAATACATCAATTTATATATTTTATATACGGTATTCTCCACTTTGGTAAATACACCTTTTATTCTTAGTATAAATAGGCAACATGAATAAATGGATAAAAGTTTTACTGGTCTATGGCTTTTAGCGTCATCCATTCTATTCTATTCCCTTACGGCTTTTATTAAAGAAGCGATGGATTTTAATGGAATCGCGTTTTTTGTGAATTTTTGTTACTCACAATAAAATAAAAAAAAAAAACTAACAACAAATAAAAAACTATTTATATTATCTCTATCGTTTTATATACATATTTGTTTTATGGATATATCTCAAGAGATTCCTGTTAAATGCAAATAATGCACACAATAAAAGGATTTATTTCACTATTTTGTTCTTTTAAAGATAGATTTTGATGTTAATAAACAAAAATTGTCATTACTTGTTTGTTACTATCAAAACGTGAGCTATATTTTATTAACAGTGATAACAGGTATGAAAAAACGGTTCTTCTATCTTAACTTTAGATGAATAGAGAATAGTTTTTTTTAAATATATGCGGCTAATGCTAGTTTGTTGTTTACTGTAAAAACAGTCCAATGGGACAGCTAAACACGCTAAAAACAAATATATTACCAAAGTTAATATACAAATCTATACTCATTCTCGTACAGTTTGTACACTATCAAAATGGACTATTTTTTTTTATTATTCTAGATTTTTATTTAATGTTGAGCATTTACTCATTTCTGCTACAGCAGAAAACTTCCCCTACAGCAGCACTTGCCCAATACCACATAATTCAGTACCATTGCCGTTAGGATGATGTAATTAGTCACGTTATTAATGGATGGGTAAATTCAATTATAACTTTTATGTGTAATTTATATATAAAAAAAATATTTCGTTAGCTATACATCGTCCTTTTTTTATTGTTTTTTTGTTTATTTAGTTACTTTTTTTTACTGTTTGTATTTTCTTCTCATACATTTCATAAACATTGAGCAATATATAATAGAAACTAGGATGTAATTACAGGGTGGCCACCAATTCTATAAAATATATAAAAATGCCGCAATGAACATTAATAAATAAATATATATATATATATATATAGAAACCAACAGACAAACATTTTATGAAAAAATAAAAATAGCCAAATTGGATTAATATTTAAGGGAGTAAAATGAAAAAATAAAAAAGTTTAATTTCTTATTAGTGTTTTTTTTTCTTCTTTTACATTTCCTTCCTACCTTTGTTCATAATTTCATTAAAAAAAAAACTCCTAATGAGAAACGGTAAATTATAGAAACAGAATAATATAAGAAAGTATAAATAAATAAATAAAAAATGATTTTGATAAAAACGGATGGCCTTCTTATAAACAAATCGAGCTTAAGTGATGAATGTACCTGAGAGTATAAAACTTTTACACAGAATATAACGAATTTTGAAATCGCTATGGAATTTTATGGGTTATAAATTTAAACAAAACAAAGAAATAAAAAATAATAATAATAATAATAAAATAACATTCTCAACACAATATTTCACTGATTGAAAATATTGCGCTGTCTAAATAAAAATAACTTTTTTATTAAATTGGATGGTGGCACACCTTTTGTCAATTTTACTCTATTGATTTAATTTATTTGTTTGATTTATTTTAAATCAATGATGGTTATTTCTTTAATTAGTTATATTATTGTATGAATGTAATCGTAATTTATCTTCTATTTTAGTATATAATATGAAAAAAATAATTAGACTTATTTAAGATAAGATTAGAGTCGTTTGATTTATAAATGTTAATAGCTAATACAATTATTAGCCTCTGCTCATACTAGTAATGTCTGTGTTTGATTTGACTTTTGTTTGGTATTCAACTGAAGAAATCGATTAACGATACATTATCGTCCGATTGAGCATTAAATTAGATCAAAATTCAATTTAATGTCTACAGAGTAATTGTATGTTATATAAAATCCAAAATAAAAGTTTGATATTTGATGTAAACATATTTGTTTTGTCTTGTTAGGAATGTGTAGAGCATTATTGGTATAATCACCATCTCCATTTATATCAAGTAATTTCACATTTCATTTGAGTTCTAAGTTAAAACACCTGTCTAATGCAGATTAATAGGAATTCCCAAATCATGCAAAAAAAAATTATTATATATTTAAGAATAAGATAATCTAAATACAAATTTAGAGTCAAATCTCTGAGAATAATTTAATTTACTAAGCAAATCAGATAAATCAATCAATTAAAATTATTTCTTTATTAAAAATTATTCAAGAGAAAAGTACATCCAATATTATCATATAACGCCTACAATATTCTGAGATTATTGATCAAAATATAATCTTTTTATTACATTGTATTTCCTTTAGAATGTGTATTGTGACCACCTCGAAATTATTTAATAACGAAAATATTCTGTTTTATTCCAAAATAATGGTCATCTATTTTCGTTTTATTAAATAAGAGCAAAGGAAAAACAGAGTTCGAAAATATATAGTGATATAAGGAAGCACGAATATATTATGTATTGTAATTAAATATACATTTCAGATAATTAATTTTGTTAATTTACCAAATTGAATGTATTATCTCTCTTTATTTAATAAAACATTTTATTCATATAATATACGTTCCCGTGAAATGGAATGAGTTTAATAAAACAAACAGCATTTTATATTAAATAGGAAAAAGTTTACTTTAAGCATTTATTTAATTTAAATTTTTTGTTTGTTCATGCAGTTAAAATTGTGAAATTTTATTTAATTTAATTAATTAAAACATTTTTTTACTTACTATAATTACGATAAGTGTATAAGTAATGCAATTATTTAAATAATAAAAATGCGGTAAATCTATGTAATTAATCATTTGATGCGGCTTATTATAAAAAAACTTTTAAATTAGATGCAAAACAGATTGAAAAAAATTTCTATGGCAGTTAGTCCTGAAATTTTCATTTGGTTTTATTTTTGAACACGTAATTATATATTAGTTAAAGGACACAAACACTGAGACGACAATCAGAATGAATTCTTTTTATCTCTTATTATGGTACCATTTGACATTAGACTATTATAAAGCGGCTGTTATTTTCTCTTCTTGTTTTTTCTTCGTTTACATTTTATTCTAGACGCTAAATTTTTAATTATCAAATTATATCATAAAACCATGACTAAAGAAATTATAAAAAATAAATCAACCCTTTTTCAACTCTATATAGATATATTTTATATCTACACGTTTAATTTCTTTTATTAATTCTTATTTCATTTTTCTTTCACTAGTTATTTATTTTTTTTGTATTTAATACGCCAAAAGGTATAATGAATGGAGTCATAAATAGGGTGTTGTGGTGACTACAGGCACAACCTTGTTTATAAAAATCGTGTATCTGGGCATGATACACTTAAAAATAAATTTGGATGGAGATTGTTTTATTTAATTTTTTTTTTATTTTTTGAATACCCAACCAGCAATCTAATAATATTATCAAGTTGGGCGCACATCAACTAAATGCCCGTAATATAGTAATTGTTTTTTATCTCATTCCATTTATATTTGTTCGTTTGTAATTATTATTATTATTATTTTTCTGCTGATTTTCATTCTACTAAAAATTTTATTTCTTCCCTCCCGAAGTACTATTAAAAAGAAGGTTGATGATGTGGTATACATCATCATAGTTATAAGATTATATAAATGTAATTGAAAATTATACATAGTCGTTGCTTTACTCTCTTTTTGTTAAAATTAAAAACTTTTTTAATTAGGCGCACGCTTTTGTTGTACATTTTCTACCCACTCGCAAGCATTTTGTTAAAGATGGTTTGATATTGAGAAGGCGTTTACTTCATATTTCGTTTCTCTTCTTAAATTAAAAAAGTCAACATTTATTAATTAAGAAAGTAAAATAATAAAAAAAAAACTTAGATTCTCATTCGTATAAAATATTATTTAAACAAGCTCGCCGTCAAAATTTATTCATTTAATCTAATATCTACATATATTAACAAAAAAAAAATTGAATCATTTATAAAGAAAAAAATAAAATTATGAAGATAATGGAACAATTACCAGAACATGTTTAGCACCCCTGTTATTTGGTTTGTTTTCTTTGTGGGTGTATATTGCCTTACTTGCTTCTACCAGAAAAAGGTAAAATTTCTACGTATAGTCCTCACCGTTTATGTATAATACAAAAACCTTAACACTGTGTTATTGTCATTATATGTCCCAAATAGATAGCGAGTGAATGAAATTGCTTCTTATTGCTATTATATAGATACTATTTCATAGATACTTCCTATTTTATTAAATTCTTAATTTTTTAAGCTACCCCATGCACAACGTCAACAAAATTCTTATACTTTGTGGTATCTAATTAAAGGTATTGAGCTAGGCTTGGTTAATTAGCTATTTTTCTTCTTTCATTTTATCATAAGATGGAAATATAATGGTACTAGAAGTAAAGGGGCTAAAGTCATTGCCTAGAGGCGCATGTCACTCTCATATAATAATAAAACAAAGTAAAGAGATGAAAAGAAAAAAATCAAAAAATAAATAATGACATAGCATAATGAGAGGGTACCGGTGAATACAACCTCCAATAAACTGATATAGAAAAAATAAGGAGCCGCAAAAAAAAATTGAAAAAAAAACTTAATAAGAAGTTTTATTTAAAGACGAATAAACTTAATAACACACGTCGCTTTAACCATTTTACATTCTTCTTATATAATTCCATATAAACTCGTGTGATGAAATGTAATATACGGGCTAGACTAACAAGACTGGACTAACATTATTGCACCAGTTTCTCATTCCAATACATTTAATTGCACTTTTTTTATCATTTTGTTTTTATCATAGTTATATAAAAAAGAATATAAATTATATTCAATGAATTATATGCAAATTGTGGGTAATTGTTTTTTTTTTTTTTATATATTAAATTTTTATTTAGTTACATTGTAAATGGAATACGAAAATTTATATAAAAAGTAAATGAAGAATTAAATTAAATCATATATTTTATAACAATGTATTGAAATA